>JAAWXA010000005.1:46432001-46444865 GCA_038090715.1 Florisuga fusca | reverse complement strand
GGGGGGAGAGGAAGGAACATGGTGTTTCTCTTATATATATATATATATATATATATATATATATATCTATCTATCTATCTATCTATCTATCTATCTAAATAATTAGCCTCATTAAAGCTGTGTAGTTTATTTTCCAAACCTTAAGTCTCTTGCCCTTATTCTCTCTTAAGGAGGGGGATTAATAAAGAGCATTTGTTATTCATTTAATTGCTCCACTAGAGGTTATAAGCACTCAGGAGAGGAGTCATACTGAAAAGCTACTACCATGTAACTTTTCTCATCCATGCACAACTTCTCCATGAGGTGCAAGGGGTGTATTAGTACAATTAAACTACCTTCTTTTTAGTTCAAGCCACACCTGTTGTCTTTTTGTGTTACTGAACATAGTAAGAGATGGTTCTACATAAGCTAACATATTTATGGAATTTTGATCACTATTATCCAGAATGCCAGACTTAAGTGGCAGTAAAATATGATGCAGATGTTGTTGTCTACTAAACTGGATGTAAACAAAGCTAATTTAGCAACACAGTAATAAAACACCCATTACTAATTTTCTAACGATGAAAATAAAATCTTTGCAGCATTAGTCCTCAAACAGTTGAGGAAATATACTTTATTATAACCAGTCCTGGATCCCTCCCACCATAAAAGTCAAACTTGTAATTTCTACCACTTTACCACCGCTCACTCAAGGATCTTATTTAAGTGATGTATAATCACATCACGTAATAATTAGAGCAAGATCTGCTAATAAGATAAAAGGTTCCTACTTTCTGAACTCTGAAAAAAAAAAAAATTACATGAGATACTTGGGACTTACAAGGTAAGTGCACTCAATTGTGGTGGCATAGACACAAGTTTTGGAAAAAAGAAAAACCACCTGTGTATGCCCCTGAACAAAAAAAAAAGCCAAACAAACTTTTCCTTGTACATACATCAGAAATACACTTATAAGGGTACCACAAGATTAAAACCAGAAGCAACTGGAAACATGAAATATCTACAGACAAGTTCATAATTAATCTATTTTACATATGAGAATTACTGGAGGCTACAGTAATTTTCTCCTTGCTTCAATGAAGAACTACAGACCTCTTAAAATGAGAATCTGTGGGCTTTGCTCACAAGCAGCTAATGGAGGTAGCTGCAGGAGCAATGCAAAATGATCCATGGAATTTTATTACCAAGTTATCTGTTTTTTTTCCTAGACATTAAAAAATGTTTTCTGTGAATATTCACACTTAAGAAAAGATGCAATACTATTGAAACAAGTCTCTGAAACCACCAGTGCCAAGTTGTGTTTTATTTCCAACAATTAGCCATTACAGTATCTGGAACAAAAAGTGTCCAAAATAAACAGCTGAAGATGAAGCATCAGAATACTACAGTCTTCACTATTGCTGTGGCCCCCTTATTTTTTCTTGCTTTCCAACCTTTACTCTTCAGACTCCCCAGGCCTACGGATATCATCAATCTTCAAGATCATTCTAACAACCTGAGTTGCCAGAGAAATCTGCTGTTTCTTACCAATCAAGGTTTCTATAACATGCTGCTGCTTCATATCTGCAGAAAAGAAGTGGAAGAATTAGATACCCTTCCCAAATCTATATGTAACATTTAACCCAGAATACTAATTTCCATGTAATTTTAAAGAATGTTTTAAAACTATTACTCTTGGTCAGTATAGTTGACAATTTGTACAAACTAGAGCTTTATGTCTGGGTTCTTACCAAAGATTATGGAACATTAAGATCTCTTTCCCAACTGTTTCCCAATTACAGCTTCTCACTTTTCTGCATAATTTTTTGAAGAGTACAGTTTTAACATTTTTATTAGGAGCATCCTAAGGGCTGAACAATGACTAAAGTGAAAGTTAAGATGCCATAAAACATAAGCACCTTATCACATAAAGGTTGGAGTCACATGAACACAATGTCTTACACTGTGTTCCAAAATTAAACACCTCCTTTTCTGTGAGGGCAGGGGGAGGGGAAGAGAAAGAGTGTGAAAAATACATGTCCAGATGAAAAATTTTCATACACTGGTTTTAGTCTTCAAAAGCTTGTAAAAGGTCTATATATGCATATGTACTGCTGTGAACATCACCACTTAAAGGTATTTCCAGCCTTTTGTTTACTTCTCATAAGCTGTTTCTAAGAACAACTGTTTGTAGGGATGCAGTGTAAACTGGATCACTAGAAGTGTAGTATTTGAAACGCAGGCTGCCTGCCTCATAGTGGCTGCCTCACAGCTTTTTCTTCTGCATCACCAGGTCAGCCAACGTCTTCAACTAATCTTGCCACCAAATAAACAGCTTTCAAACAATTACCCATTTTCTACCTCTGCCCTTAATTTCTATTTGCTATGACAAGGGGGAAAGACTTTATAACTGAGGTGATGCAAAGGTTAAAAAAAATAAAAGGGGGTGGGAGGCCTGGGGAAGGGAAGGAGGGTTAAGAGGCAAAACAGTAAATAAACCTTTGATCTTCCAAGAAAGAAAAACCTGTTATGCTGCTCCTCCTCCACACTGCAGTTCTTACCATTTGTTCCTTTCTGCAAGCAATCAATGCCAAGGGCAGGATTATTTTCCTTCACTTGCCTAGCCCGCACTTCAGTCATGGTCTGTATTGGATTCATACCGCTGTTCTCCGAAAGTGCCATGGGAATTACCTCAAGGGCATCTGCAAAAGCTCTCATAGCATACTGTTCCAAAGATGGGCACTAGGGGAAAAGAAATTTAAATTCATACCACTACTATTAACTCCAATGTTAGCAAAAGCAGATTTCCATGCTAGCTGTAAAATATATACACAATATGCAGATTTTCTTGAGAATATGCATCTCTGTTACAGAAGATTGACGATACCTACTTGCAAATTAAAGCAATTTTAAGCTGCTCTTAGGAGAAAAGCAAAATGGTATTGGTAATTACTTTTTACAGAGAAGTGAAGGAAAACTTAACATGCTTTGTCAGCAAGCTCCATAATACGGACTTCCTGAAGCTCCTAGATGTTTTTTTTGAAACTCCTATGATGGATTTAAACGTTATCTTCCACTCATAAATAAAAAAAAGTTTAGCTCCTCCTTTCTTACCTTATCTGCTGCTTCACTGACCGCCAAGGCACAAGAAATTTCAGCTGCACCACCACCATATACAATGCGATTATCACGGACAAGATTCCGGATAACACACAGCGCATCGTGAAGAGATCGCTTTGCTTCTTCAATGATCTGCAATTATGAAACAGCATCTCTTTTACAACATAAACAACTGAAGACTACGTAGATATATCTCCTAGTACAGAAATGGAAAACGAAAATGAACTGCAGGGCCTTTCTTTGGCTCCCATGTAGCGATACTACTGCTATATTATGCTAGTCTAACATACAGTACCTTAAAAAACAGTGACAGAAAAAGAATAAAAATATGCAACCTTTCACTGATACTTTAAAAGTCTATAGGTTAAAATGATCAAAAATTACATAAAATTTACGTGACAAGCTGGCATATTTCTGAGACACAAAACACAAATTTCGATGCAGCATTATTTTCAGACTGCAATTCCATATAATGTTAGGTTGGAAGGGACCTCTGGTCCCTGTAAGGATCATCTGTTCCAACCCTTCTAATATTATAGTTTATATGAGATGTCTCAGCACCCTGCCAAGCTAAGACTTAAACTTTTCAATTTGTGTCAATACCAGCTTGAATCAATGCAGGTCCCTGCCAACCCAAACCATATTGAATCAGTGACTGAACCTACTATTACCTGAATCAGTAAACTGAACCTGGTTTACTAATCAGTAAAGCAGTATTTTTGCTTTCTTAATGAACTCATACTTCGTGCTAGGGGTTATGCTCTACTCTTCCAAAGGTTTTTCATTCAAAGCAAGACTTGACCTAAATACAACTTAACAGTAAAACCAAGAACCAGGCTGAGTATATAAAAGCATTTAAAATGGTCTTGTTCTGTAGTTGGTTTTTTTGTTTGTTTTCCTAGGCCTAAAATAAACCCATATACTTAAAAAATGCTAATCTCTCTATGCATTCTCCCACAAGAAAAAACATGAGAACAACCACAGGTGAAATTATTTTTGTATTTATGTACTAGATGGTCCAGTAGCAAGAAAACAAAGTTTTCATGCAGATACACAGAATATGAATCTAACAAGTGACTTCTAAATTATGTTAACTTCTGCCAGTCAGACTGCCTACAACCGTGCCCCTGTTCTTTTTCTCTATGCTGCAAGGAAAGTTTAGACAAAATAAGGAAGAGATAATATGCTTATGAAAGAAACTACACATTCTGTAACTTATGTATCAAGCATTCATAACAAACTAAGCATCTCACCATTTTATTTCCTCCTCTAATGAAAATGGTCACAGCTCTGGAATTCTGACACTGCTCAATGACAAGCATCCTGTCCTTTGTTGTTCCAAAGGAGATCTCTCGGACAACGCCGGCAAATCCAAGTTTCTCTGCGGTAAGTTCACAGAAGCGAGGAACAATGCGGCCCCCGGTGGCAATAGCGATTAACTGAAGGTAAACAACCATCAGTTATTTTGAGAAGAGTTTTGTTATGTTTCTCATAACATAAAAGCAGTGGAAGACAATCTGCCAAATGCCTGCTCCAAGAGGTTATCTTCCCATTGCTTCCAAGTGTTTCAGGCAATGCTTTGCCTCTGCAGACAGCAGGCCTGAAGCGGAAACACTCCTGGCCACAATAAACTTTTAACAAGTAATGTGCATGCATTCCAATCTTAAACCACAACCCCATTCACTGTAGGTTTTTCCCACAAATCCTCAATGATTTTTCTCCAATAGCTACCCCTACATATGATCACACAGTTCTATCCAGAAATCCTGGACTTTTAGCTGATACAGCCCATTACTTAACAAATGTTTGGGAACTGGGACAATGTCTAACATCAGAAGATTTTCCTTACCTCTATTTCAGGTCCACCAACCCAACGAACAGCAGGCAGCTCATTCTGGAGCAGCAAGTGATTAGCCTCATCATCAAAACCCCACTGGCAAATAGCAAGGTTTGCACCTGTGTCTTTTATCTGAAACCAACACACAACATCAATAGATCAGAACTAATACAGAAATGAAAAACACTCTTCTCAGAGTTTTATTCTCTTACTTTTCTCAAAACACAAGTCTGAAAAAGAACCATCTGGCATACAGAGAAATTCAAGTACATTTCAAACCAATGTGGCATCTCTTTCTTACATAAACTTAACTGCTATTCACAGCCTTACAAGTGCTTTCATGTTGCTATCAGGATCATTAGCTCATTCCTCGAAATAAATCAATACACTATGCTATTTTTTGTTAAGGCTATAAAAAAACGCACAGAAAACAGAAATAATGTTAAAGACTACCTGCTTCACCATCTCTTCGAACTTCTCCTTTTCATACTTCTGCAGAGCCTTGTAATCTTCTACAGATGTGACATCAAGCTTATGCTTGGTTTTAGGTTTAGGTGGTTCGAATGGACAAGTAAGGATTGCAATTTTAGCATCTTTAAGCTCCTGTACAATTTAAAATAAAAAAGTTTGAGTTTTGACCTTAGTATCACCCCTTTTTTACATCTGCAAAACATACAGACATCTTTAAAAAAACAGACAGGAAGAAACCTGAAGATCATTTGACTTTTTCTAAAGTGAAGTTAACTATAACCAAGTATTTCCAGCAAAAATGTCTATAAGCCACTGAGAACGAAATCCACAGCTTTAAGACATTGTTTAAACCCTTAACAGTATTCAATAGTGATTTCTTGTAATAGTGTGATGTTTAAAAACAGAAAAAAAATGAAACCATTACTTAACCTATCCATCCTTAACCACTGAGGATATTACATGCTCATCTTCACAGCCACCTTTTAGGTACCACGTGACTGATATTTTCCACCAGTCTACCTTTTTATAGGATATCATCATATATACAGTGTCCCCTATTAAAATATTCTAGATGTCTCCATCTTTCTTGAAGTATGTTGCACATAAAGCTGGGAGACCTTACCTACATCAATGTAATAAAAGCACAGCTTCTGGGATGTTCCAAAAAGGACAACATGGAAACTCACAAAGCTTAAGAAGCATTTCTGGATACTAACTTGCACTAAGCATCTTGTGCATAGTACATACGACCATTTCTGCTTCAACACAGAACTCTGCATCTGTTCTCACTCAGTTGTACAGTAATTCCACCCCATTCCCACCTATCATTTTTTAGTTACTCAAGACTGCTCTGAACTCAAAGTTGTTCTTTTTCAACATGAGGAATTTAATGCTCCTTATCCCTTTCTCAGTTGATATATGGTTAAAAAAAAAAACAAAACAACAAGCCACACCTTAACAGTCAAAATACTTAAGAAATGCTAGGATAGCATTTAAAGTGGGCTAGACAATCTTATTTAGACCATTAGAGATGAGGGACGCACAGAAGAACATCACTTACTTTAGGCATCTGTGGATGACTGAAATCTTTATCCACAATCACTCCTTTAACCAACTGTGTATCTTCCAGTCTACCTCCCACTTTGCCTTGTACTTTGATCAGCTCAAAATCAACATCTTTACGTTCCATATCTGCTACTGTCAGTACAGCATTTACAGCAATTTCTGCCATCTGTCTGTGACAACGGTTAACTCTAGGTTTCAAAAAAAAACAAAAAAAAAACAAAAAAAAAACACCAAAACACAGTAAAGTTGCATTACATTTCCACAATTTGGAAGAACAAAGTTTTTCTATCAATCTCAGACAGAAAACAAAGTGTCCCTGTAGCTAACAACTTTTAAACACTGCTTTCAGAGATGGGGTGTTCTGTTCATTCGTTCACAAAAGATGCTAAATACTGTTTAATTAATGTTTTTGTGAACCTTGTCTCAAGATATGGATTTGAAACCAGCAAGAAGAATTAAATCCTAAGAAACACTTAAGTCACAAAAAACACTGTTAAGACCACTCTGCAAAGTAATGCCTGACAAAGACTGAATTCATATACTGCACATAGAACATATAATGAAAAAATAACTGAATGGAATTATCCTACAAAATTTTTTAGGAAAGTCCCCCACAAAACCAAGCCTTTGGAATATAATAAAAAATTGTTTTAAAAGGTTTCCATTATTCTTGGAAATCACCATGATGTAGAAACCTGAAACTAACAGGTTAGAATGAAACATAGTTTGCAGCTGTTTTAACCTTACATAATTGACCTTGAAGAAAAACAGGATTCAGTTTCTTTTCCCCCAAGACATGAGTTCACTGAGAAATCAGCCAAAATCTAACATCAAGAATCAGCAGCAGCCACCCCAATAACACAATTTAATAATTCATCAGAACACCAGGACTTCTTCAAGCATTTTTAAGTGAAGCTTAAACATGCTTCTGAATTTTTCGTGACTTACACTTTAGAGCCTAGTGTTGTCTTGGCTGTCTGGATCAGAGGTTCAGTGTTCTGTGGATCAACTGGAAAGCTGTCACTGATTTTGTCTAGATGCTCAATAGCAATGCGGGCTGCCTGCTCATAACCGTCTGCAATTCTGATGGGGTGAATACCACGATCTAGTAATTGCTCAGCCTGTTCCAACAGTGCTCCAGCCAGAACTATAAAACAAATTTTTAAAGTAATGTGTAATTTTAAATACATTGCCCAAAGTTTTAAAAATATGCCTTTTGACTTTTGTCTGTAGTGTTTCAACAATTCAAGGTTTCTTAAATAACAACCCAAAACCCTAATTGAGATGCTTAAAAAGAAGCACAAGTACCAAGGCACAACAGGTACACAATTATGGAAGAAAATTGCACAGAAAGATACTGAAAGTACAAAGAAGGTTCTCAACACTAACTTGAAATGTACCCATACTTAATAAAAACAGAAAAGCATTTTTCTGATTAGAAGAACTGGTAAGAATACTGAAGTGGTGAACACTCTAACAGTGTGCTACAGAAAAGCTGTTACTTGACTCCGAATTTCTTAAAGTAGCTGAAGAAGCTTGATTTTAAAGCTGTAAAGGTTGCATTAAATTCAAAATCTTTTCTCACCAACAACTCCAGTAGTACCATCCCCTATCTCATCATCTTGAGATTTAGACAGCTCCACCATAAGTTTGGCTATTTGGTGATCTACATCCATCATATTCAGAATGGTAGCACCATCATTTGTCACAGTCACCTCACCATCTTTGTCCACCATCATTTTATCCAAACCTAAAAAAAATAATATTCACAGCATGAAGGAACACCTAGAAAACCTACAAAAATAATTGAAAGAACCATTAAAATTTCATTAGATAAAGTTACATTATTACCATTGGGCCCAAGGGATGTTCTGAGAGTACTTGCTACAGCCTTTGCTGCCATGATGTGGGACTGTAAAACAAAGAAGTTAAATTACTATTGCACACCTCAGAATAACGTTACTAAGCCAAAAAAAACACAGGGAAAAACGCTGACTCAGATGTCACAATTTCACTGACAACAGCCAGTTATAACTGAAAAATATAAATAAAATTAGTATTGGTTTTATGCGCCTTTTCCTTTACTACGCCTTTTCCTGCACTGCTGGCACTTGCATGGCTAAAGCACGCATAGCAGGCAAATGACAGCCCCGAGGACTAACGCAGGGAAGGAACAGAAGCAAGCAGCGCTAGAAGAATAAACCAGTATAATTCTGTTTATTTTTCCATCAGTATTTACATCACACGTGTATACCTAAGGGAGGGGGCTGCGGGGTGCCTCCTAGCCCACGGCGACCGCGAACCACCGCAGAGGGACGCGCCGCATTTACTGGAGAGAGAACCCTGAACCCATACGGCTTAGGAGCGGCCTCACGCCATGGAAACCCCACAGACCGGGGCAGATTCCCAGCCCCGGGGGCGACACCTTCTCCTTCCCTCCACCGCTCCCTCCCTTGCGAGCCTAGACCAGCCTCCAGGCGCCCTTCCCCCGACACAGGACAGAGGGCCGCATCCCCGGAGGCTGCCTCCTCCCGCCGCTGCCTAACGGCGCACGCCCCCCGCCCCTCACGGCAGCATGGCGCGGCGCGGCCCCGCTCAGCGAGGGCCCGCAGGACCGGTGGACGCAGCCGCCGCCCGCTTACCTTGAGCGCCTCAAGCCCCATGAGGCGCGTCTTGCGCTCCTGGTCCTTGAGGATGAGGAAGGGGCGCCCATACTCATCAAACGCCAGAGTCCCCATGGCCGACATGGCTCCTGCTACTGCTGCCGCCGCCGCTGCTCCACACTACGGGCCCGCAACAGGCGGATACAGCCGCGCCCGCCGCGCCGGGACGTAAGCACGCTGGCCCGCGTACTGCTCCGCGCCTGCGCAGCCGGCCACCCCGCGACACATATGGCGGGCGCGACTTATGTGGCGCCTCAAGCGGAGCTTCTGGAACCATCCGGCAGGGGGGGAGTTGCGCGGCGTTGGCGGCCACGTCCACTACCTGGGGGGTAGCGGGGAGGGGGAAAGGATGTTATATTAGGAAGAATACGGGCGCGAAGCGCGCCTGCAGCTGTGGATGTGAAGGCACAGGGGCAGACACACGGCGGAAGGGTGCCTGCAGCCTCTCTCAGAGGCGTCCTCGGAAAGGTTTAGTCCTCTCCCCCCCTCTAAGGGAAGTGGTATTGCCTTTCCCTATAAATAGCTGCCGGGAGAGGCGGTGTCTCTCAGGGAGTGTGGCTGGGAGGGCAGTGGTTGAGCGGGTTCCCGGGAAGCGCTTTCCCTAAAGGGCGGAACGGTGACTGCTCAGGGACGTTCCTCTTGAGGGCGGGCTGCGGGGCTGTGCGGGGAGGGGAGGTCGCTGTCTCCGCCGCCCTTGAGTTGTTCCGGGCTGCTGCTGGGCGGCTGGATAGTGGGGAAATGCGGGATTAAATGGAGACTGCTTTCCTGCCCTGAAAAACTGACCTGGTGCTGCAGCTTCTCCGAGGCAGCAATATTAACTTGTTTCTAGGGTCTCGGAATCGGCTAAAAGCGTGTAAGGGTGTTGTTTTTGTTTTTAGCGCGCACATAATAAAGCTATAAAAGAAAATACTCTTTTAATATTTGTCTACCTGTAGGTGTGATGTCCGAGCCGAAGGAGAGCCGTGAGGGAGCGGGCCGGCAAGAGGACCCTGAGGGCAGCTCCAACAGAAGGAGCTGGGGGCTGGTGGTCACCGCTGGTGTGGGTGGGACCTTGGTGGCACTCTATGCTGTGGCTACGCCTTTTGTGACCCCAGCTCTAAGGAAAGTGTGCCTGCCTTTTGTTCCTGCAACATCCAGTCAGATCCAGAACGTGCTGAAAATGTTAGAAAACAGAAGCGGCTCCCTGGTTGACATTGGTAGCGGGGATGGCCGCATTGTAAGTTACAGACTTTGTCTTCATTTTATGTCAGTTCTTTAAAAGTGCCAAATGCTCTAGCCATACTTGCTAATGTTTATGAATGTCTTTGGCATGCAGTGTTTTTTGCTTGAGTCTTAGCTAGAGGCTCAAAGCTGAGAAAAGTTTATGTGCAGTTTAGGTGAGTAATCAGTATTTTTTGCTCTAGTCGTGCAGCGTTGGCCCTGCTTCAAAATGAATGTGGTTAGACTAGAATAACTACCAAGAGGAATGGTGAGACTCACCAAAGTAATACTGTGTTTTCTGGACGTTATCTGAACCCCAATTTGTGAAGTGTGGTGCTTAGGATGTAGTGTGGATTTGTTTTTGTTTTTGTTTTTTTTTTTGTTACCAAATTTTGTGCACTGTTTTACGACCCATTTGGTTCAAGTCAATTTTAGCTACAGAATAGTTTATTAAGCAGGTTTTAAGTGGAAAAAAGTAAGTTCTTGAATATTAGCTTTGTCCATATTTCATGTGAATGAGTCAACTGCTGGTCCACACTAAAATACTTGAATCCCAGTGTGTGAAGACAACTTAGAACAGATTGTACCCCAGTAGGAAACATAAAAGCTCATAGGCATGAGAGAACTGCACTTTCTGTTGCCCTGTCCAGAATTCTATCTGTTCACAGTTATCTAAGTCATCTAATGGACTAAGTGTGGCATGTTTAATTCTGATTTTAGATGTATATTTGTAGATATGTATATAGATCTATATGTATATAGGTATAATCTATAGATACGCATATGGGTGCCTAAAGACTACTTAGAGAGAGACAGGTGCCTAATACTAAATGATTGGTGTTGCCTTAACTCATCCATCCTGAAAAAAAGTTGAGCTTCTGTTGAGGTGCTTTTAAATATGTAGCACTTAGTCAGGTGTAACACTCGGTGAAATACACCGCACAGGTAACACTGTTTGAGAGCTTCTATTAAGAAATGTGTACTTTTTCCTCAGCTTTTCCTGTCAAAATTTGTCAGGAGCCCTTTAAATTATGACTTAAACTGTAAATCTGGACACAGGTGCCTTTTTGTATTTTCTGTAGATTTTTACTTTGTCTTAAGAAATTGGGAAGCTTTGATCTTGTTTGAAGACACTTGGAATAAAGTTTAACAATTCTGCATCTTGGGGTCTAATTTAGAGGAGTTTAGAGGTATTTGAAAATGTATCTAAATGACCTTTTGCCTTTTAAATGTATATATGAAGCTTAGTACTGAATGAAAGTATACTGTAAGATTTACGTGTGAGGGTTTTTCTCAGTTTTTTAACCTACTTCTAAATTTTTGGCCTACACTTTTTTTTTTAATGTAGGTCAACAGATTGCTTTCATGCTTTTTCTGTTGCTAGGTCACTTTGGCTCTGATTTAGGGGTCTCAAGTGCCTGCCCATCACTGCTTTTCAAATAAATGCATTTCGAGCATTTCTGCTTGTGTATTTCACTGTTCTCTGCATGATCAATTTTACTATGCATTAATAAGGAGTTAGTGTCATGAATATGTTAAACATTTATGTAATCACAGGCATATTACAAGCTTACTGCTTTTGAATGTTTAGTGGTTAATTTCAGTGTGACTAGTCATAATAGTAAAGTGTAGTTTGAGTTTCTGTTTGCTAAACTACTAATCTGTTGTGGGTCAACACCTGAGTGATTTACAGAAGTGCATTTCTTTGCATTATAGTGTAAATAAAACTAAGTGCTCCTGTTCAGGTTAATAAACTTACTCTGTTCTGAGTGAATATTTTTCCTCCTTGTAGGTGATAGCAGCTGCAAAAAGGGGATTCAAAGCTGTTGGTTATGAATTAAATCCTTGGCTAGTCTGGTACTCCAGATACCGTGCCTGGAGAGATGGGGTGCATCAGAACACCAAATTTTATATATCAGACTTATGGAAGGTAGGTGGTGAACTATCTAAGAATATGGGATGTTTGAGAAATTTCCATAATTTGGAGGTACTTTCTTGAAAGAATTAGAATGCTGTCTGGCCACAAGGTGCTGTCTCAAACTTTTGAGACAAGTTTGTGAGCTCAAGGAAACCAGACTCCTGTCTCTGCTGTTTTTGTGCTTTGGGGAAGTGTTGCTGTTTTTCAGTACAGGTTCCTTGAGCACACTCTCATGTTTGTGCCTGATGTATGATGTGGAGTTGTGTAATGTCACTGAGACATTACACAGCTTCACTGAGAGATGGTTCTGGGGAGTCAGCAGGGAGACTTAACAAATGTGCAAGATGACAATCTCATCTGATGTTTCTTTAGGAGTGCTCTTTTATAGCTGTGCTCTCTGCTATCTGGTTTTGCGCATTGCTTGAAGGTAACTTCTGAAGGTTACTAACTGACTGTTTTTGCAGTTTTCAGTAATTCGAGTCCTAATTGCTGCTTTAATGAAGTGTGAGGTTTTTTGTCACATTTATGTGGGCCTCTCCCTCCCTGACAGGATATTCCTGTCAATGTTTGTTGTTTGTTTGGTTGTTTTTTTTTTGGGGGGGGGAGGG
>JAAWXA010000005.1:46384705-46429843 GCA_038090715.1 Florisuga fusca | reverse complement strand
TTTTTTTAACGGAGGGCAATCTATCTCCTTAGCCTTTTTTTATACTACTGGTCTCATTTGATGCTGTCACATAGTACTTATGTTTCATATCCAAGTTTGTCTTACACAACTTGGATTTATTGATCTTCAGGGAAGACCAGGAACTCTTTGTTCTTGTAGGTGTTTGGGGAAAGGTGTGTTTATCTAGGAGTAGTTGCAGAGACTTTTACTTGTTCAGGGTGGGATGACAGAATTCTAACCAGGTGTTCATGTTCACAGCTTCTGTGTATTTTAACTGATTATATACAGTAAAAAAATTTGCTAAACTTATCTATATAGACATACCAAAAGAACCCTAACCCTGGCTTGATATACAATATGATTATAAAATTTCATGTTACTGAGAAATTTAGCTTCAAAACCGGTTTCGTTCAGGAATACAGTTTGGACTATTAATGAAATTTTCTAATTTGAGATCATATAGACATGGATGTCACAGATTTTCATAACTACATATATTAAAAGATAGACTTGGTATTTATGATTTCTGTTAATGACTTATTCCATTCTTTTCTGGGGTCTCAGTTCAGTTTGAGTCAGCAAAGTGGGCTTATTTTTCTAGTTTATTTAAGGTGCAGTAGCAAAAATCTTTTTTTGCTACTGCAAAAAAAGAAGCATTTGCTGTAAGGATGAAATCGGAGCATAGGCTGCTTAAGAATATTCAGAGGTAACTCTTTGATATATTAGATCTGTGACTGTAATTTTCCTAAAACACTTCACTGTAAGCTCAAATGTAGCTATAATAGGATGTTACATCAAAGGCATACCCTGCATGTATATGATAGTGGAAGCTATCTGCAGGCTTTGGAAATACATTTTCCTCAATCAGTCTTGTTTTCTAATTATGTTCTGTTTTGTTGTTTGGGGGTTTTATGCGAGTTTTTCATTTATTTTCAGTCGTTTGTAACTTAAATTGAACTGTACTTGTTTTAACCTTTTAATATCTTAATGCTATGTCATGATATCAAAGTAAATAGATTATAACATTTATTAGAAGTAACCTGTGAGTTTGCTGTTATAATTACTTCCTGAGATAGATGCAGTATGTAAGTATAAAAGGAGTTCCAAATGGATGTGCACTGATCTGCTTAAGCATAACATCCAACTTTCCCAAGGACAAAAATGGCTAAATCTGTCAAGTGTAATTTTTATTTTTTCAGGACATAATCACTGTCTGGTGTGGGAAAGAAATTTCTTTGAAGTTTGTGTGTGTTAATTCATTTCTCACTTAATCCATAGGAGAATTGGGAAGTACTTCTTGGCGACACAGTATCTGACTGGGCAGAGTGCTGCTCTGTTCTGGAAGAGCAGTGATATTTCCCTTGGCTTTCATAGCCTCTCAGTTTTGGTGAATGGAGGAGATTTAGGCAGCCTAGACAGCTCTTCAGCCAAGGAGAGCTGCATAGTGGTATTTGACACTGTCCCCTACAACATCCTTTTCTCTATATTGGAGAGGTAGGGATTTGTTTGATGGGCTGTATGGTGGGTAAGGAATTGGTTGGATGATTGCATCCAGAGGGTCAACGATTCCATGTCCAGGTGGAGATGAGTGATGTCTCTCAGGGGTCTGTATTAGGACCAATACTATTGAATAGCTTCATCAATGACAGACAGTGGGATTGAGGGCACCCTCAGAAGGATTGCAGATGACACCAGGCTGTGGGGTGCAGTTGTATGAACTTCAGGATGATCCCTCAGCCTGAGTGATGGGATGCTGTGCAGGGAGGCCTGGACAAGTTTCATAAGTGGGCCTCTGCAAACCTCATGAGGTTCAACAAAGAGAAGTGCAGGGTCCTGTGCCTGGGTTGGGGCAATCCCTGGTATCAATGGAGGCAATGAGAGCAGCCTTTCAGAGAGCAACTTGGGAGTGCTGGTGGGTGAAAAACTGAACCAAGCTGGTACTGTGTGGTCACAGCCCAGAGGGCCAACTGTATCCTAGGATGCATCAAAACCAACCTGATGAGCAGGACAAGGGAGGTGGTTCTCCCTCTCAATTCTGTTCCTCTGAGAGCTCACTTGGAGTACTGTGTCCAGTTCTGGGGCTCCCAGCACGTCCAGAGGAGGGTGATGAAGATGGTTAGAGGGCAGGAGCACCTCTTCTGTGAAGGCAAGCTGAGAGAACTGGAGTGGTGCAGCCTGGAGAGTACGAGGCTCCAGGGAGAGACCTTACAGGAGCTTTTCAGCACATAGAAATTCTGTAATAAGGATGGGGGTAAAATTTTTAGCAGGGCCTGTTGCAGAAGGACAAAGGGTAATGGTTTTGAACTAAACAAGGGCAGATTTAGACTGGTTATAAGGAAGACATGTCTTACAATGAGGGTGGAAACATTCAAGGTTGGACAGGCCTCTAAGCAACCTTATCTAGTTCTAGATGTCCCTGCTCATTGCAGGGAGGATTGGACTCGGTGATGTTTAACAGTCCCTTCCAATCCATATCATTCTAGGATTCCATATGCTGTTTCATGCAGTACTACTGTCGGGAGTGACGTGCATATTTTAACAGATTGGAACTGACTAAACTTGGTTTCAGTAGCATTTAACATACCAGTGCTTTATCATACAGGGACAGCAGAAGGTTTACTTTGGCTTGTCACCCAAAGGATGTTTTAAATGCCCTAGGATATTTCTTGGCATTAGGCTGGAAATTATGAGAGGCATTGGCCTTTGAGTGTTGCACAATTGCTCATTATACTTGGTTTGTCATAAATTAGATCAATTCAGGAGCTGAACTCATTCTCTACAGAGAAGAATCCCCCTGAATTATGAATTGGAACATAGAAAGTACTTTGTAAATTTGTGTGGTTGGTTGTTTGGTTGTTGGTTTGTTTTTTGTGTTGGTTTTTTTTTTTATATCTAAGAGGTTATGTACAGTTCTTGGTGGAATTTTTGAGTTACAATTTTTGTCATCTTACCAATCAGGACAATAATTTTCTAGTTGTAGATATTCTTTTCTTTGTCTGCATCAAAACCAAAGTGTGTATCATGAATACTTTTCTATTTTTTTTCCAATATTTTCTCAAACAGTAGAATTCTCGTGGGCACTGAAATTAGAGTCTAAAGAGAATGGTTTTTTACTGCTTCTGAAAGCTTCTGTTGTTGCTCAACAGATGCCACAGTTGGAGAAGAAGCTAGAAGAAGAACTGGACAGTAATGCCAGAATCATTGCCTGTCGTTTTCCTTTCCCTTGCTGGATCCCAGATCATACTACTGGAGAGGGAATGGACACTGTGTGGGCCTATGATCTGAAACATTCTAGAGGATGTGAAGGAGAAATACTGGAAATTAAACCAGAGACAGAATTCTAAGCATCCAGTTTGGTTTTAGATTTTTGGCTGTGATTTTATCTGTTAAAATCGGATTAACTTTAATGGAGTCCTGGGATATGGATATACATATTCCCTGAAGTAACTGAAGCACACTGGTTATCTGAAAGCACAAAAAGGTTGGTGAAACATGTAGTTAAATTGCTTAATGAAGTTAGTAAAAGTTATGAGTTTTACAGAAGTGGAAAAAATTAATATGCAAAATGGGATAAAACACAATTCACTACTGTCAATGGGAATAAATGTCTTAAGGTGAAATGCTCAAATCAGTGAGCTTAATTTGTGCATTCTTTCTGGTCCTACATAGCTTTTGTTATTGGTGTTGGAAGTGGTGTGTGTCAAAGGAGTTGTGACTCCCAAATGTCTTCATTATGTACACCAAGTAGGCATAATGCTGCATACATCAAATTGATGCAGGTCAAGTATGGTAATGATACCAGTGTTCTACACCTTGAATGTGAGCTTTGTAAAGTTGAATGTGAGACAACAAGCAAATACAGTTTGTTTATTAATTTACACAAGTGCAGTCTTTGATTTTGTCTTTGATTTTATTAATATATGTTTCTTTACCTTGTTATGTGAAGACAAAACTGCAGAAATGAGCTCTTACTGAACACTTAGTGGTATAAGCCTCTGCCAAATGACCATGATTTTTCCTAACCTCCCTGATATGTGAAGGGTTTCAAAAGTCATCTCCTTGTCACTGAAGTGTCAATGCTCCTGTGTGCTCAAACCCTGGATAAGGTATGGGTAAGAGTTGCTTAGTTGAATGTATTAGGAAGTTTGTTTCTGAGCCCAGTGCTAGTTGGTCTGGCTAGCTTGGTTAAATCTGAATAGACCTCATTTAATGTATAGTTAGATTGGAAGGAATCAACCAGATTTCGGTTTTCCCTTCTACTTGTCTGAGCTAGGCCATTTGATAAAATTGTTTCATCACT
Organism: Florisuga fusca; assembly: GCA_038090715.1. Classification (NCBI taxonomy): domain Eukaryota; kingdom Metazoa; phylum Chordata; class Aves; order Apodiformes; family Trochilidae; genus Florisuga; species Florisuga fusca. The sequence continues at coordinate 46,425,543 of JAAWXA010000005.1, read as the reverse complement.
GCATGGATTTTCCTTGGATGTCAAGAAAACTTTCCTTGTAACTTTTGTTTATATGGATTTGCCATGGGATACTGGCACTGCCATGGAATTTTCATTTTCTAACATGGTTACAGCACTTTTCTATTTTTCAACAATCTGCTTGCTTGGTCATCATTTTGGGTCACAGGGAAAATTTGGTTGTTTTCACCCTTGAACAGTTTTCACCAAAGTTAACATATAGATTGTGAAGCAGTGACTGTAAGTTAGTCTGACCTTTGCATGTATGGCAGCCACAGAATGGAGCTGACACAGGCTAGGGAATTGTCATCTGACTTCTATGCAATCATTAGCACAACTGAAATCACTTGGCCTGAACAATACAACTAAAGTGCTGAGGCCCTGCAATATTGGGTAAATACAAAGCCTGTGACACTTTATTAGGCATTGGGAAAGCTGGACTATAGTTTCTGACTTAGTTAGATGTTATTTGGAATGTATAGTCTGTAGTTAAGTCTGTGTACCCAGGCTTTTTTCTTGGGAGGAGAGTAGGAAGAGTTTAGAATATGTATCTACACTGTGGATTTGAAGTGGAGCAGTTGAATGGTTTTATCCTGACAATGTATACAAGGTGGATGAGGGGAAGGCTGTGGATGTGGTCTACCTGGACTTCAGCAAAGCCTTTGACACCATCTCCCACAGCATTCTCCTGAAAAAGCTGTCAGCCCACAGCTTGGACAGGAGCACCCTGTGCTGGGTTAGGAACTGGCTGGAGGGCTGGGCCCAGAGAGTGGTGCTGAACGGTGCTGTGTCCAGTCGGCGGCCGGTCACTAGTGGTGTCCCCCAGGGATCAGTGCTGGGCCCAGTTCTGTTTAATATCTTTATTGATGATTTAGATGAGGGGATTGAGTCCATCATCAGCAAATTTGCAGATGACACTAAGCTGGGAGGGAGTGTGGATCAGCTGGAAGGCAGGAGGGATCTGCAGAGGGACCTGGACAGACTGGAGAGTTGGGCTGATTCCAACGGGATGAGGTTCAACACGGCCAAGTGCCGGGTCCTGCACTTTGGCCACAACAACCCCATGGGGAGCTCCAGGCTGGGCACAGAGTGGCTGGAGAGCAGCCAGACAGAGAGGGACCTGGGGGTTTGGATTGACAGGAAGCTGAACATGAGCCAGCAGTGTGCCCAGGTGGCCAAGAAGGCCAATGGCATCCTGGCCTGTATCAGGAACAGCGTGGCCAGCAGGTCCAAGGAAGTGATTCTGCCCCTGTACTCAGCGCTGGTGAGGCCACACCTCGAGTACTGTGTCCAGTTCTGGGCCCCTCAGTTCAGGAAGGAGATTGAGGTCCTGGAGCAGGTCCAAAGGAGGGCAACCAGGCTGGTGAAGGGACTCGAGCACAGATCCTATGAGGAGAGGCTGAGGGAGCTGGGGCTGTTCAGCCTGGAGAAGAGGAGGCTCAGGGGAGACCTCATCACTCTCTACAACTACCTGAAAGGAGGGTGTAGCCAGGGGGGGGTTGGTCTCTTTTCCCAGGCGACTATCAGCAAGACAAGAGGACATGGTCTTAAGTTGTGCCAGGGGAGGTTTAGGTTGGATATTAGAAAGAATTTCTTTACAGAGAGGGTGATCAGGCATTGGAATGGGCTGCCCAGGGAAGTAGTGGATTCTCTGTCCCTGGAGATATTTAAAAAGAGACTGGATGTGGCACTCAGTGCCATGTTCTGGTAACTGCAGTGGTAGTGGATCAAGGGTTGGACTTGACGATCTCTGAGGTCCCTTCCAACCCAGCCGGTTCTATGATTCTAAGTGGGAGAAGAAAGGGACCAATGTACCTGTGCTGCACTCTGCAAATGGGAGGTGATTACAGCACAGCTTTGCTCCTGGTTTGGGGAGCAGGATAAATAGTGCCTATGTCCTATACTGACCTGACACCTTCTGCCCGCCACCACCAGCAGGTGGGCCGGTGCCAGTGGGTCTGGTGACCCCCCAGGGCCCAATCAGAGCGCTGGTGCCTGTGTCGCTGGGTGTGCGGTGTCTCCTGAGGGAGCCCGGCCTGGGCCTCGCTGCATGGGGTGGGGGTGGGTTCTGTTTCTTTTGTCGCTGCAATTCTCTAGGGCTCCCACTTCATCTATTCCTGCTGGAGAAGAACTCAGTGCATCAATACAAGCTGCCATTCCCGGCCTCTCCGAGCAGGACTGGCTCGGCTGCTCTGAAGCTTTTGTCACTTGGGACTTTTCTGGTCAGGAAGTAGTTACCAACTGAGGAGCGTGGGTTCCATTTTTGTATATGTTTGTATGTAATTCACTAATATCACAATTACTAGTATTACATTAAAGCTATTCTAGGTTTTTTTCATCCTTAAATACTCTCTCCTTTATTCCCCTTTTTCTCTTCCCCTGGGAGGGTGGTGGGGTTATAATGGAGAGCATCATTCACTTGTTTAGGCTGGAACCATGACATCCATGGAGGAACATGGAGACTGTGTACTGAAGAGCACTGATTTCTGGTAAACTCTCTTTTACAGCCTTTCACTGTAGTGTAACACAGTGCATCTTGTAAAGCTACACGAAACTCTTTCTACCATGATTTAAGTGTTATAATTATTGCACTGCGTGGCAGGATGGGGCTAGAGTGACTTACCAAAAATAGCCGCATTTACTTTAATATCCAAAGGCCATAAATCTGGATCCTCAGAAAAAGCAAAATTGAAATTATTTCTGTTAATAAGAGCACAGAAAAGAAGAAAACCTAATTGAACAAGTCCTTCCATTAATGTTTATAAGGGAGGAGGAAAAAGATTTTCATCCAGTGGATTGCATCTGCAGTACAGTGCTTTGACCAAGGTTCTACTGCCTATTTTCGCCAAAGTCAGTTTGCAGAGAATTAAGCAGATACTTACTTTTTCTGCTGTGTCTGACTATACATTTATCTATTGCCATTATCATTTGCCTGTTATAAGGTAAAAATGAATTTCTCAATTTTGCCCATGGTAAAGGCTTAGAGGACTGTACTACTTATTTCTGGAGTTATAGGTGGTAACTGGAGGAAGAGGAGAGAATTAATGACATGATGGTCTGAGCTTTAGTAGCACAAAGTACTGTCCTCAAGGCAAGGAGAGATTTATGAATGCTTTTAAAGTAAAGCAGAGGGCTGTTTCTTCCTCTGGCCATTTACTTTTAGGGTCCTACACTGAGACAGACAGTGGTCTGATGGTTTGGAATTGCTTATTACATAAGGAAATGTGCTGTGTTTCCTGCTTCCATGATGAAAGTATGAAATGGGAAGAAAATTGCTCTCATTTATACACTGGGAAAGCACTTTTTTTTTTTTTTTTTTTGCCATGTTGTCCTTGGTTTTTCTATGACTTGCTCTGTTCATGTGATAGTTAGAAGGTTAAATACTTAACTGTAACTTCAGTTATCACTGTATGGATAGTATGCTGGTACAATCCATATGTATGTATGTTGATATATTACCATAGCAACAGGAAGTGTATTATGATTGTTGATATGATACTTCAGAGTACAAACCAAGGGGACCTTAGATAAATGGCTTAATCAAATTATAGTGTAGATCTGAAGCCAGAAGAACGAAACCTTTAAGCTACACATGCTGTTCAATACCAAAATAATTCAGATACACAGGAAAACCTGTAGTTTATCTTTGTTTACACCTTCTGGGAGAATCACTTGCATTTTTGGGAGTTATTTGTTTTGGTAATTGTCCAATGTAACATTAAAATTTATTTTTGTTTTGGATCCCCAAAACAAAGTCCAACCATACAAGGGTCGGGTGCAAGCAGATTTTATTTGACAATTGACACAGGCAAAAATATAGAGCCAGGCAAAAGGGGGAGAGAGGAAAAGATATGAGAGAGAGAGAGAGAGGAAAGTGGAGAAAAAGGGTAAGAAAGTGGGAAAAAAGAATGGGAAGAAGAGAAAGAGAGTCACCAGCAGGGGCCCAGCTGTCCACTGAGTTTCTTCAAGATGTCGCTGATCCTGGACAGGGTCTGATGGGAGATGGCAGTGGGTCAAGAGACAACAAAAGAGCCACAGCATGGACAGCCACACATACCCCTGAGTTCCTTTTGTTCCCAAGGGGCAGCTGACTGACAGAAGCCAGGTCCATTGGCATCAGAGCCTTTGCAGACAGGCTGCCCGGAGGGGGGGAGCTTCTGCAGAAGGGTGCAGTCCCCAACCCACTCATCAGTTCCTTATCTCTTCCCAGGCATCACTCCCCGCTCTGTTCCAGCCCCCTTGGCCAGGTACCTCAGCATCAGTACAATCAAGGTGGCTTCCTCCACCCTGGCCAGGGTAATGGTGTCTGGAGGGATGTCCCAGCATTGAAGGCCCTCAGAAAAGGGGAGGAGTCTCCACCCAGCCCTTAGTTCTAAGTTCTTAGCTCTTCCCGAGTGTCACCCCCTGCTCAGCTCTGGCCAGGCCAGGTCCTACACCCTAGCCAGGTGTTCTTTTGAGACAATTTCAAATCTGTGAGGTCAGACTCTCACAGTTTCCTTGTATTCCTTCCTTGCCCTTACAGATCTTAGCAAAAAAGTTGCTACATTGCTGAATGAGCAGTGCTTGTAGAGTTTGCTCTGTTTGAAATATAGGTCCGAGTTTGAGAAGTAAGACTGACAGAGTTTTAAAGGTTTTTTGGTTTTGTTTTGTTGTTTTTTTTTTTTTTTTTTTTTTTTTTTTTTTTTTTTTTTTTTTTAATTGACACCCAGGTCCCCACAGGCTTTGTGATGCAAGATCAACTGTACTAATGCAGCACCCAAATGCTATAATTCTGATTTTTAAAAAAAATTTTTTTTTTGCAAAAATAGGCATTCTAGGGAGAAGGAGGGAGGGGTATGGCTAGAAGAGAGTGATCTGATACAGTCAGTAGAGCTGCACAGCAATGGCAGCCAAGCTTGTATGGATTTGTTTGTGAAAAGTACATCTATTTTGTGAGCTTCAGGCAATTCTATTCCTGACTTACCCTCTAGGCTTATTATATGCTGCTGCTTAATCTAATATTGCTCCAAGAAAGTTAATCCTCTGTCTGAGCAGCTGTTTATTTCTGACTCATGAGTTTTAGCCAGGTAAGAAGGTACAGAATAAAGCTTAAAATGAAGTACATCTCACAGGCTGGTTGGATGAGTACAGTCGATGAAATAAAATGTTACAAAGCCCAGGTTTGGGGAAAGTCTTTTATCTTTAATGAAGGACACAGCTCAGGAGGTGATAGATCTCCTGAATTCTGCATAAATTTTTAAAGAACAACTTGAACTTTACTTTTCTCATTGTGTATTCTTTTAAAAAAATTACTCCATTCTAAGATCTACAAAGGAGGTAAGCAAAGTTAGCATTTTGGTTATATTTTGATCTATGGGAGGAAAGGAGAAAGAGAATCTTACAGCCTAAGTATGGCAGTTTGAACTATTTTGAAAGCAGTTTGCCAGGCTACCAAATCAGCTGTTTCTCATTTCTCACTGACAGGAACATCCATACTGAGGATGGGCTGTGGTGTACATTAATACAGAAGTAGGTTTATATCTGATATTGTTACACTTGGATGCACACTAATTATTGATAGATGACCTCATTCTTCTTTAGTTTCACTTTTCATGATGGTTTACAAATGCTGAAGCATTTATTCAAGGAAGGATGTGAATCCTTCAACTTCATAGTTGAAAATAGCAGTCTGACATTAGATCTGAACCAGTAAATTCTGTTTTGAGTGTTTGAGTGTAGCCCAAAGTTGTTTTTAGAAGTAATGTGTTTCTTCTAGAAGACATCTTGAGTTCTTGATAAGGTCGTGTGACATCTACGTTTAACTTAAAAAACACCGTTGAGTGAGCTAGCTACAGAATTAATATTTTAAGTATTTTTTTTTTTTTGTGTAATGGTCTTTTTATTCATCCTTGTATGCTTTGCTGAAGGAAACTTACACATGAAAACTTACCACTTATCCACTTAATTATTTTTTTGAATTCTCCCTCATTTTCAATGTTTGTTTTTATTTTTTATATTGTCTTTTTATTGACTGTCATAATTCATAAAATCTTCTCATTCTTTTTTTAAATGTTCGTTTTTTTCCCCAGCAGCTTTGCGGGAAGACTAATTATGTTAAGGAATATAATTTTTCTCTCTAACTTTTTATCATATATTTAACCTTGATTTATTAAAGCAGTCTGTATGCTGACATAGCATGACTTTTGTTTCCAGTAAATGAAAGAAAAACACACCCACCCATATAGTATTTAGACTGGAAAACAGCCTTGGTCTACAACAATTTTGACTTGTAGTTTTAAGTACTTAATTTCACATTATTACTATATTTCATCACTTGGCAAATGAATACATGCTTTTCATCCATTCAGTAGTTCTTCAGATTTGGGTTATTTGTTCAGGTGGGACTTTTGCTGATTTCTTTTTCCTAGTGTAATGCTGGGGTTTCTATTAGAGGCTTTGGTTGAAACTTTGGACTGTTTTTCCTGCAAATTGCTGTGTAGTCCTTGAAGAATTTCAGTAATACAATCCAGTGAGCTGGAAGCATTGGTATAAAATTAAATGAAACTCGCTTGCCAGTAAATGTGCAGGGATATTTTCCAGCATACTGTATATGTTGTGGTTTTTAAAAATAGATAAAGCTTGTGGCATAAAGTTTTGAGGTGAGCAGAGGTCTTTGCAAGGTCAGAAGCAGTATTTTTGTGGCTTTCGACCTGAGGTTTGTGGGTACCTTCTGAGGAATCCACAAAAAGTAATTTAAACAGCAGACCTACTGTCAATAGGTTTGTATTTGCTCCTGGTGGTTGTGTCCTTCCATTGGAAAATTTTAATGTGCCTGAAACGATCAATTGAGAATCCCCGAGCTAAAAATACAAGTTTATGTAAGACATTAGCGAAATGAAAAGTGTTTATCAAAGTGAGCAGTTTTGGGGTTTTTTTCTTTTTTTTTTTTTCTGCTGTTGCTTGCGTGGACTGTTGAGCCTTGTGCCTCTGCAGTACAGAAATGTAAGAGCCTCTGTCTGTTCTGGTAAGCATGTAGCTGAATGTTTCCCTATACAAGAGCAAATACAGGGTTTCTCATGTTCCCATTGAGTGCTTATGATTCTAGCCTTTTAGTTTATCTGTGATAGATCTGGCTTAAGGGTCTCATTCCATTTTTTTCTTTTTAAGAATGGCTTACTGGTAAAATACACATTTTCAAAGCAGCTGCTCACCTGCCACTGCCCGTTTAAAAAAAATGAGAGACCCTATGAAACTCCTTTGGGCTATTATGTCTGCAGCTCTCTGTGACGGAACTCTGGTTCAGGTGAGAGGAAATGTGCTTAGCTCCTGCATAAGCTCTCTTGATTGTTGATTGAAAACAGAACTGTGAGTATATGAACACAAAATGAATGATTAAAAACTTGAGGATCAGTGTAAATTTTGGGAAAGAAACATGCAAATGGTGTGGGATATAGCCAGAATCTAAGGGGCCTTCTCTGTCATGATCACTTTAGCCCCTCATATTTGATGTGTCTTTTTTTCCCCCTGAGTTTATACTGCTGTTCATAAAAGTATTCTTTTTCCATCTTAATTTTTTCTGAGCTTTTCAGAATGTACACAAATCAAAATAGTTTGTACGTCCAAAGGTACCATTCTGTAACAATTGTCTACAGGGAAGCTCATTGTCTATGTCCATGTATATTTTATTGCTGCTTCCTTTTTTACCAACAAACATAGAAGTCAAATTTATACTCTGATTACCTTTATGATCAAAGCCCAGATTTGTTCTGTGGGTGTGATCAATACCAGTTAAGTTCATTTGCAAACACATATTTTGCATTGAAGCAATTCTAAAAAGATTTTGAGCAGAAACGGGGTAAGTAATGGTCATGAAGTGGAAACACTAATGTTGCTTAGTGACAGGGATGGTAGTCTCCTGCCACTGAGGTACTTCTAATTTCGGTTGTCAGTCTAATGTGCCAAGCAAAGCCAGGGAATGAAAGACTAGTAGCAAAGCAGCACTGTTGTGTGGTATTTTAAAAGAAATTTATTTTCTAATTCTGTAATCAGAGGTTGTCTTCTGGTTTCATCTAAATTAAGTACTGTTGTTGTTCTGATAAAGAGTATGTCAGTAGGACAATATAATTTGCTAAGCTAATACATCTAGGGAACATCTTGAAGTGTTTAATCTATAGTATTTACCTCTTCCTCCTACCCCCAAAAAAACCATGCCAAACCTTTAGAGTGGCAACATTGCAGATTTAAAATGGAAACTACATGTGTCACCCTTAGAAGTTAAAGAGTAGGAATCAGCTTTTAATGTGAAAAAAGTTTCCAGCTTCATCAACTGGGTCTCACCAGAGTGCATTAAGTATAATATGGGTCAGATCCAGACTGACTTAACAACTGGCTTAAGTTTCTTACAAAAAATTATCAGTTCTTTGAGTCTTGATGTGCAATCTAATTTAGGTTGTTTGCTTATTATAATAAAAATGTTGATCAAACAGCACTCTTCTCAGCATTATTCGTCTACTACATGAAAATTAGGTAGTCTGAGCACTTTCCAGCAAACTGGGAACCTGGATGCTGGGTATTGCATGAGGCTTCATCTACAGCTGTTTTTCTTCATGTTGGTCTGCACTTTGGGTGAGGATGAACATCAAATGATTGGAGTGGGGATTTTTGCCTGCTTGGGTGATGCATGTGTAAGGACAATAGTCAGATTAGAGACTGAAGAATATTTTTAACCCCTTTCAGGATAACTACTTAGAAGTTATCCTTTCTCTGGTATTTTTCTTCTGATTCTGGTAAAATTTTTACTTTCACAGGCATAAAACCAGATGTTGCTTATCTTTATATCCTGTTTTATGCCTGAAGAATCTCTGTTGGCAATGCAAGTCTTTTTCTGCTTCTGTGCAAAGTGCACAGTGGATGCTTTATTGGATTTGGGTGCATTTATTACTGTGAGGCAGTGTTCCTGCCTGGTATTGGGTGTGCAGGCTGTTTGCTGCCTGAGCCTGTAAGACCCGTGGTGGTGAATGATGGAGTTCTCCTGTCAGAGTACTCCAAGCAGCACTGAACCCCACAGTACTGGAGCTCAGTCTCCTCAGTGTACAACCTGATCAAAAGTACTGAGCTTCACTTTGTATTCATTGTTGTTAGCAATCTTCTCCTCTCCAGTCGTTGCCACATGCATGAAACAAACAGTGTCCTGCCTCCCTCCCCCCCAGTCTCATACATCAGAATGGGGTTTTTGGTTTTCAGCTGCTGGTGCAAATGACTGCATTACTTTCCAGCTTTGCCCGGGCTATGGTCCTAGTGAGGCCTTCCCAGCTTATGTTTCAGTGTAAGCAAGTTCCATTTTAGATTCACCTTTGTCACTCAAGGGTCTTCCTAACAAATGCTCCTAGTTTCTGAAGGCACTGAAGCAAATGGGCTCTGGGTGCTGAAGACTTCCTGAAGGTTGCTGTCTTAGCGTGATGGGACACAGCATCAATGTTTTTGCCAGGCTTTTATGAGGACTGCTTTAAGTGCTGCTGATTTTGGTCTTTCCACCAGCTTAGAAACTCAGCAAAACAGAGGGTAAAATTACTCAAATTTTCCATCTTCCTCATAGTAGTAGAACATTGTTTAGTTTTAAACTGCTGTTTGGTTCTGGTACAGCCTAATCATATGCTTTCCTACATGGAGGGGGAAAGATCTCACTCCAGATTTCTCCTTCTCCAGCACAAACTTGAGAGCAAGACTCTTTAACTGGGAGGCATCCTCTTTGGATATTCTCTTCTCAGCACTGAAGTCCCATACCAGTAGAGGTGGGAAGGCTTTCTCTCCAATTCCTGTTGCTGATACAGGTGCTATTTGTCAGGACCACTACTAGGAACACCTTGTTTTCCCACCAAGGCTTGGAGTGGCCTGTGGCTTACGGTTATTTCAAGGGCCTTGAAGTCTGGTACAGAGGCTTGGAGTAGCAGGATGGTCTCATTGATTTTCTTATTTGGGGACTCTCAAAAGCTAGTTTTGTTCCTTACAGTAGCATAATTTCTTTTATGTGTAAAAATATCTTAGTATATTGATATAATGAAAATACAAGAATAATCTTCTGATACTAATGTTCTGGTGATGGGCTAATCTGAGTGTTACTGAATGCAGATTTCTGGCTTGGAGAAAGAGACACAAGTCTGTTCTCCCTTTGGTAAACATGTCCTGTTCCTATTATCTTTGTGGGAATTTGTTTGCATGTGTTGGAAAAAAAAAAGTAAATGTAGAAAATGGCAACTGGAATGCTAGTCATTAGTTTGCATTCAGCCCTGAAGTAAAATGCAATGTTTATACAGCAGTATTCATTTTCAAACTGTTACTGAATAGTAAATGTAGCACCACTTTTGTAGGGTTGGCTGGTATTATCTTCACCCTTTATGACTGCAAAAACTGTATCAAAGAGCTGATTTGTTCGTGACTATAAAAATAATCAGTGGCAATGCTGTGATTAAAACAATTAAATCTGCAGCTGCATGTCTGCCTGTAGATGGAAGAAGGTATTTTTTAGAGTAGCTACTCCTAAGGGTGGCAGTACCTGTGCACTTGAACAACTGATGGAACCAGGGATAAAGGGTAAGATGCTGACATGCTATTTAGTGTTGTCTTGTTATTTATGACTGTAAGACAGCACCTACAGTGGTTTTGTCTATCAGGTTCATGTTCTTGCTTTTGCTTTCTTCAGCCTTGCCTTTTTAGTAGCTGTTAGTACATTTGATGCCTCATCATTACTCTTTTTAATCTGTACTTTAGTTTGGTACTTCTGTCACTGTTGATATGTCCTACTTGAAGTAAAATTTATTTCTGTTTTTCACATCATGTACTAAATCTTAGCATATTTTTGTGTCATTCTGGTTCTTGCCTGTTTTGATGATTTCCATTTTTATGGCAGCTCAGATCTTTGAACAACTTAAATATGCTGTTAATGAGAGTATCAAATATGAATTGACTGCAATCCAATATAGATATTGTGATTTTAATTGTTTTACTTCCTGTTACAGTTCAAAGTAACTTAGAATTTTTGGATCACGAGAACAAAGTCCAACCACAACGGTTTGAGTGCAAGCATCAAGTTTTATTTGACAATTAACACAAGCAAAGTGATCTAACCCTGTGGAGGTATGGCAGATATGTTGCAAGGCAAAAGAGAGAAGGACAACTCACCAGAAAAAGAGGAGAGAGAGGGGAAGAAAAAAAAAAAAAGTCCTGGATCTGAGCATCGATCCAGCCAACAGGGGAGGGTTGATGTTGATGAGATTCCCCAAGCCCACCAGTGCAGTCTCTCATATTTTGGGACTGTTTCACTTGGTAAGTATGGTTGAGACCAACCAGATTGAACAGCTGGAGTAGACCTTCAACCAATTTGCTCTCCAATCCCTATCTCTACCAGATTCTAGGCCATATGCAGACCCCATCTGTCTCCTTCCTCTCCAGCAATCCCTTTGGAAATGCTAATAAGGATTTGTATAAGTGGAAGGTTTGCAAAGGTGACTTGAGGGCTACCTTCGGAGCAGCCTAGGAGGGTCTGATGGAGGGGGTTCCTCCATCTGGTCCCTCACACTTCCCTTTTATTTATTTATTTTTTTTTAAACTGTGCGTGTTCTGTGTCTTAATTCTCTGAGGACAATTCAGAAAACAAATCTTTATTTTATGAAGTCATCTGAGCTGTCAAAACCTATATTAATAAGTCCTCATGTTCTTATTTCTCACTTTTATTTCTACATTTGTTCTTGAGTACAAATGAGATGAACTGAGAGAAGAAATCATTTCCTTAGACATTAATAACTTTATCCTTCATCAAAACAGCATGCAAGATTGAAGAAGTTTTCTGCTGGTGTGACTCATCAACAGCTCTTGCTGTTACAAATTTCTGTCCTGACGTGTCCAAACTCATTTTGCCCTGGCATTACCATCAGTATTAAGTAGAGTTATGGTCTTGATCTTCTTGTTAAGAAGCTGCTTCATTGCGATTAGCTTAACCAGCTCAAAACCAGGACTAATGTATGTTCCATTTGTCTGCTGGGAAAACAGACTGCTTAAACCTTATGTGCAGTCTTTCTAGTTGAGTTGCCTTGCCTATTTTTTTCTAAAATAAGAGGCAGCAACTTGGCACAATCTGTAAATATGAACAGAAATACTTTCTCTACTACTTGCAGAAAAATGCATATTAAACAATGTATGAACAAACAGCAGCACCTCCACCATAGCAAGTAAATGGCTTATCTATGAGTTGAGTAAATAGAAACAAAGGTTGTTAATCCAGGAACAACACAGTAAACAGCATTTTCTGCTGGTTTCTGCCTCTTATAATTGAATCATGAAAAGTGGTCACGAAATCAGGCCAGTCTTGCCAAATAAAAGATGCTCGGAATGGGTATACAGAAAAGGCTGCCTGAAACAGTTTTTTATGCAGCAACACTGTTTTTTTCTGTAGTTGAAAGACTCGTGATAGCTCTGAGACTGAAAGACTGCTTTCCTCTGCATCACCTTATGCAGGGATACTACTTTGCTTCAATGTGTTGATGTCTATTACTCATACTATTAGGGTCACATTAACACCCTGTAACTGGTAGTAGCATTATGTTTTATCCAGCCCTTGTAATGCTTGGATGTTTGGCCTGCACTGCTTCTGTCAGGCCACATGGGTGGTATAGCAAGAGCCATAAGATCAAGTAAAAATCAGTATGATTTTTCAGGTTGGGCCAAGAAGGGAATGAACCAAGCAAAAAGGTCAACTGAATTGAAAGAGTTCATCTGCTTCTCCGAAGCAAGAATCCTGTATGCTACCTGCTTTCAAAATGTTTACTGAAAAGTAATAGCTAGGAAATACAAATCTCTTGATTTAAACACTCTCCCTTCTTACGCAGTTGTTACACCATCTGTTATATCCATATGCATTAGGGAGTATCTGCTCCATGGACTGCTTTAGTAATAACAGGTTATGCTGATAAAAACTATTTGAAAAAACATTTGTCCTGCAGTTTGTACTAAAAAGAAACATGAGAACTCTTCATTAAGGGTGAAAAGACTGTAGAAAACTTGGAAAAACTCTGACTATCTGTTGTGTAGTTTTATCCTTAAAACAAGCTGATTGTTTTGTGGGTGTTTTGTTGTTTTTGTTCTTGAGTACAACAGAACTCTTAATTTTCAAGTATCAAATACCTGTGCTGCAAATTCAATTTTTCAGCATGTTTAGATGGATAATCAGCTAGAACAGATAACAAGCCTTATCTTTTAAATTTCTTTACTTCACAGAGCACTCTGAATTTTTACCATATGCTAGTCAGTCTCAATAAAAATGTACTTTGTCTTGTGGGCTAGACATGCTATTGGTATGTGTTACCAATAGGCACCAGAGGTTTCAGAAACAGATTTCAGCTCTTATAACACTGAAGTCCCTAAAATTTCAGAAACCATGACATTAATACACTTTTTCTTTAAGAATAACTTGATATCATCTCACTTTAATTTTAAAGCCTTGGCATGTTCTATGAATGATCTGCTTACACAGGTAAGTTTTAAGGGAGATGTAAGGCACAGGACCTACAAAGACTGTAATCTTGTTCTGCTTCTTTCTAATTGTTCTTAATCTTTCACTTAACAGAATTTGACCCAGAAACTGGAAGTTAGTTGGTCTCCAGACAGAGGTCAGACTTTAACCTGTATCAGCATTGCCCTATTTACCATTCTCCCCTCCCCATTTTTCTTTTCTGGGTGCTATGTTTATAGAGTTCTAGCTAGATTGGTACAGTTATTATTTGTACACTGGATACAGTTTCTTAGTTTAGAATATACCAATAGAAGGATTTAAGTCCATGTCTTCATCAAACAGGTTAAAATGTAATTTAAAGTGTGTTATTCCTGGATAGGAAAGCACCTTATGGCAGAGCTTTTTCAAGGTGCCAGACTGAAAAAGCAATAAAGTAGACAGTATTTTCTATCTAGACAACAAATTTTTTAAAGAACTGTCTCAATGCCTGACCAAATGGAATCTTTAAAATAGACTCCAGGCTGCAATTGCTGATTGCCTCAATTTAAAGAAGGTGAGTGGAAAAGCAGAGACTGAAAATGAGTTGATGGCTGTCCTGAATATTGCTAAAGCAGATGTCCATAAAAAAAATATGCAGAGAAGAAAGAGATATTGAATATACAAGTTTTAGCAAATAGTCTGCATGTTTATGCTGCTCTTTCTTACAGTCATGCTCTCCTGATAATGAGGATCAGAGACCATCTTGCAAGCAAACTGATGAGGTGGTGTTTGTCCTTTTGCCAGGGGATCCCAGTTGTACCTTTGTGTTGGCAGAGCCCCAGCTAGAGCAGCTCAAAGCTATGGTTCATTGCCTGTCCATCAAGTGAGGAGAACCTGGACATGCACCCAGGGAAGTTTGCACATGGGCTTCTGCCTCTTCTGGAAGGGTCAGGTTTTTTAATTGCTGTTTCCTGGTATTTTCTGAAATGAACTGGGTAAGTGCATGCCAGCAGGCCAAATGCCAAACATGAGAACTAGTTATGAGGAGTGAAATACTATTAGACATGAAAAGCAGGTGCAGCTTCATCTGAAGTTCATGCTACAGAGGTGGCTGGCAATGACCCATGACAGTGAGAAGTTCAGAGCTTTTGTCTTACTGTTGGGAAGACAGTAATAGTTGGTAGTGTTCTTGTGACTTACGAAGTAGAATTTCGTCTCTTTCTCCTGAAATAAATCTAGATGGAGGGAGTAAAAATATAAATTAACCTTTCTTAGTGAGAAATCCCTCTGAAGAGCAATTGGTCTGGACCTACTACACTTTTATATTTGCTGGCATTTAGCTGATGGAACAGTTCCTTGTCCTTTGGCCTGCTGAAAATAAAGCTGATCTCAGCACCAAGGCTACAGACAACTTCTGCAGGTGGGGGTTTGTATGATCTTGTGCAGTTATGCTGAATCCTACGGAGCTGCTCTGATTTTCTCAAAGAACTTTAATAGAATTTAATGAAACTGTAACTATAAACAAAACCTGAATTGGTTTTACCCTGTTCAGTAATCTGTGTCTGGTTTTTACATGCATTTAAATTCTTTAGAAGGATCTAAAGGATTTTGGTTATTCTGTTTATCTGATTGCTGACAGTACTTACACATTCTTATTTGTTAGTATTCATTCATTGATATATTCATGGATATAAATATATACAGGACAGGTTTTTACTGTTCACTTAGAACAGTAACGTTTGAACCTGTGGCAAAGAAATTTGAAACAATATTTGAGATGCAGACTCTTAAGTCAATAGCAAACCTTCTACTTATAAAACAATTTTGTTTTTTGCTATTCAATTACCAGCAAGGAAACAGTCTTTAGCCTTTTAATGGTTGTTATTGCATGCCACAATACTTTTAATGTATCATGTGATTTAGACTATAATCCTTATGTTGCATATTCAGTTTTTACTTGTAAGCCTTTCTAGATGTGCTTAAATCTCACTTCCTAGGCAAACTGTTAATGGTAAATAAGCCAAATAATTTTCTTGTAGGATGCTATTTTTTCTTCTTAAACAGGAGACCGAGATATTGAAAGAAATTGAATGCAAAGCAGATACAACACTTCTGTGACAGAATTCTTTAGATAAATGCTCATACTTAAAATATTTTGTGGAGTATAATTTCTCTTTCAGTAACAACTGGAAGTCTGGACTGTGACTGAAGCCTGTTTTACTCTTTAATCTTCACCTGTAACCATAGGTGTCATGGTTGAATTGCTGGGCTGGCAATTAACTGAATGACAGCAGCTCTCTGTTAATCCCCCTGCCCTTCCCCTACTGTGGAAGAATGAGAGAATAAGGAAGAGAGACTTATGGGTTGGAAACTAAACCACACAGCTTTAATGAAACAGCAACAATGGAAAAAGAAAAATTATTAAATATATACAAATGCATACTAAAGTGATGTTAAGTTCCTTCCTTTTTACCCCCAGTAATGTTCAAGTCATCACCAAGGCTGCAGAGCAGCCCTGGAAAAGTCCCAGGATAGACTCCTGGAGTCAGTGGCAGATGGGAGCTGGAAGCAGGAACACATGGGTTCAGGTTCATGTGGGTTCATGGGATCAGGACCACAGGCAGACGAACAGATGAAATCCTCCTAGGATGCTGGCCATGGACAAAGAACTTGACCCTTTTAATCCCATAAATTCATACCGAGTATGACACTTATGGGACAGAATAGTTTGGTCAGTTTTGGTCACCTGTGTGCTCCACTCCTCCCTAGAGGAGAAGGGTTGTAGGTGTGACCCCTTTACTTTTCTCTTTTTGGGACTAGATGTTTCTCAGAGCCAAGCAGTGGCCTTGGTCCTGCAGACCATTCTCCAGCAGTAATGATAAACATCAAATGTTACTGGCCCTAGAAGCAGACACTGACTGAGAAATTTGCTGTTGATTTCAGCAAGTACAGCTGCTTAGAGACTTAACTGAAGCTAAAATTACAGGAAAGAAAATTGGTTCTACCCTGGCTGAAGTCAGGGCATAGATGGAAACATTGCTGGCATAATTAAGGTGGATGCAACTGTTTACCAGCTGTAGGAAGCATAGAGGGCCTTGGTGTCCAATTTTGTCTGTTTGCAGTGAAAAGTCATGATTTGGTCAGTGAAATTCCTTGGACAGACAGACTGTGTGTCCTCTTTTATAATGTAGGCTTCTAATCACATCTGCAAGTGGTTGAGGGGAACTTCAGAATTCTCATTACCCAGCAAGTGCTGGCAGGAGCAGGGATTCAGCAGTTTTGGGAATATCAGCTATTTGCCATCCTAATCTATGGCTGAATGCCCAAACATGATTAGGTGGGCCTGTGGGCCTTATGTGTAGTTTTATTTTATCTATTCTGTAGGTTAAGAAGTTTTGGCTTCTTAATTCTCACAGTGCTGGACTGTGGATGTACTTCATGGGTACTCCCACGTTCTCGTTGTCTGCTCCTGGTGTTCTCTAATACAGGTTCTGGTTCTTGGTCCTGATACCAGTTCATTGGCAGCCTTGGTCTGCCTTGTCTGCTTCCCTCCTGTCCCTGGGCTTTGATTTTGCTTCTGAGTTCTAAAGCCTTGGCTCAATAGTGTGCTGAGACAGACATACTATATAAACAATAATATTAGAAGGGTTGAACCAGATGATCCTCAAGGTCCCTTTCAACCTGACATTCTATGATTTCCTACTGGTTTTGTCGTGATAACCAGATAAGTTGAGGCTTTTGTGCATGAAACTGACCATAGTTTGACTGTTTAGTACTGCAAAAGAGAAGTTGTCAAATATATTTGACTCTGAAGCTGTTATTTAAATGCAATTATCAGAACAATCCTTTTTACTATTATTTATTTTACTTGAAATGCTGTGTTTTTTCCACTTTTGCAATAAACTGCTTTTTTTTTTTTCCCCCTAATTGGTGCGTTAGGTGCATTAAGTCCTATTTGGTGTGTTTTTTGCTTTATATACTCAGAACTTGATGGTGGTAATAAAATGTTGCTATTTAATCAGATTAATAACGATTAAGCAATGGACATATGAATAGTTAACTGTAATGTTGCTTCTCCACAAAAAAGCAGTGACTGCCTTCCTGGCATCTTCAGAGTCTTTGCTTCTGCAGCATTTGCTCCTCCTACCAAATCCTGGTAACTCTTATATTTGGGTTTGTGTTTGGTTTATGTGGATTTCAACTATTTTTCTTTATTATTTATCTGTTAATTACTTTGTTACCTTAATTGTGAGTGGCAGCAAATCTGTGAAAGGCAGATTTGTTCATGACATATGTTAAATGTTTAACTTCTGCCTCTTCCTTTGTATTTTTGGAGTGTTTCCTGTTTTGTTCACAGTCACCCTGTGGAGGCTAACACTAATGTGCTGATCCAGAAGCATGTGTTTTGCTTCCTGCAAATGTTCTTAATTATGTTTTTCATTAAGACAATATGTGTCGGATATTACTCTTATTTGTGAAGGGTATTTTTAATAGGAGAATTCAAGGTGCAGGTATTTGCAGTGTCCTTATATAAAGATGGGCAACAGGGAGAAAACAAATTTATGCAGTGAGATCTAAATCTTTGATCACCAAGTATGATAAATGCCATGAAAATAGCAGACTAAAAATGGTTTTAGATAGCAAAATGAACAAAGTATAGCTATTCTGAGAATAGTATAGAATACTTAGCTTTCATGCTAGCAAAATCTTCTTGGATTTTAACTTGCTGAGGGAAAATATTAAAAGAAAACATTTTGACTTCTGATTATTTTATTTTTGGTTAAAGATGTTCACTGGATTGTGATCTAATTTATGAGTAGCCTTGACCCTGGAGCTGTATTTTTGGTAAATAAATAAGCTTTGATATATATTGCACAGGTGTCTATGCAACATCTGGTTATCTGTATAAAAACTATTCTGTTCTGTCTGGGTTCTATTAGTTTCTAAAATATGTAAATGTCAGTGCTAGTTTTTACCAAATCTGAGGAGAACTCATGTACTATGGAATTTTCTTGGTACAGATAACATGTTATTCTTCAGAGTGCTTTTTGATATCATGGGAATAATTATATTTTACTTACGTAAATATCCAATTGCTTATTATGTTGCACAATTTTCCACATTTTTGGCCTAAATGCTGTTTTGATTTATAGTGGATATAGCTGAGTTCAAGAGAATTGAAATTAAATATAAAAAAGTGTTCTCTTTTTTCAGTTGGAAATACTCCAGTTCCCTGGATTATAATCCTTTCTCTGCCTACAGGATCTTTAAGTCTGTGCTCCTTAGTGCTAGGGCACAGAGCTCTCTCATTCTGAATGAATAATTAAGTAACCCCTTCAGCAAGGGCTGCAAGTTAGGAGTCCCATATCTCAGCAGCCAGTACTGAAGGACAGGCTTGGCATTAAGATCCTCATCAGTGAAAAAGCAATTTACTGCCAGAAGAAAACACCAAGCAGCAGCTCCTTTAACCTTCTTGTTTCCTCCTTTGTCCCTTGTTCCCCATATTTTCAGCAAATCAGTGCTGTCCATGAATTATCACCATATGAAAGAGACATGGATACTTCCCTGGCCTAAGGAGGATACTTACCCCTGTGCTTCCCCACCAAGGAACTGGTTGGTGTCTACTCTGTCTCCTCCTTCACCCAGGTAAGGGGCTGTGCAGGTAAAGGTCACTGACAACACTGGGCATGATTCTCCCTCCTTGCTTCACCCAACCCCCAAGTTTCAGTGATGCTGTCTGTGATGAGGACAGACCTCTTCATTTTCTGACAGTATTTCAGGCAACACCAAGTCTTCCTTTTCTGCCACCATGCAGATACCCGTGTTGCTAACCAGTAAAGGGTCACTTTGTGTCGTGCTTAAATCCTTAGCTCTGGCTGCCAGTGATGTGGTATGTCTGAACTGAAAAGTCTGTCTTGCTTTCCTGATCTTGTTATGCATAAAATAAATCATATAAAACCTTATATATGGAGTATAATTAACAGTTCCTAAAGAGGTAGTCCTTTGTATGATGCGTTTGATTTTATAGTCTCTTGAAATGTATAATCCAGTAAAGGATTCTGTTATAGCACAGTGAAAACATGTACAGTACCATTTTGAAGTACTTATTATAATTCACTATATTTTACATGTGTAGATTTTTTTCTTTCCCTTTTGAAATATTTTATTTTTAATGTGCTTTGGGATAACAAACTAAAAGCATTACAAAGCTACTATACTTTAACTGCTTTAACTACTTTACATTTTAATTGCACTTTAGCTACTACAGTGTTGCAACTGAAAACATAATTTATGGTAGTTCATGGAAAAGCTTTTTATGCATCTTCAAAGTTATTTGAAAGAATGACAAAATAACAAAATTTCAAACAGGTCTTTTTTTCAGACAAGGGAGTGATGAATTTCACTTGAGAATTTTTGGTCAGTAGATGGAACTAGGGTGCCTGTTTTGTGATTTAAAAAGTTTGCATCTTACATTGACACTATGGTAGTGATTAATAAGGTGTTTCATATTTAATGGAGTTTGCTTAAACTTTTAACAGTCACCAATTCTTTTTCACAAACAAAATTTGAAAGCTGGGCTTGAGTGACACTCAAACGTATGATGTTGCTTTAAGATGAATGTTATTTGGAAATGAATAAACCCAGATACTAAAGAGAAGAGTAGATTTGAGGTAAAAATCCAGAGAACTGGCCATGAGAAGTACATTAAGATTTCAAGTTACAGTACTTGTAGCAATAAATTTTTCTTGTAAAGCAAACAGAATTCCAGAGTGCAGTAAATTTAGTAGTCATATCAAGCTAAATCAAAAGAAAACAAGACAAGAATGTTACAATTTGAAAGTAAATCTTGCAGCTCAGTTCCTGCTTGCTGGTGTGCTTGTTTTTTGCTATGAAGGCTTCCTATATAAATCCATTTGTATACCTGTTTTTGTGTCACTTGCTCATCCTGACAAAGACTTTATTAATGAAGTGTTCGCACATCATTGAAAGAAATGGTGATTTGTTTACAGTCAAAAGTTTCCAATAATTTTTGTTAAAAGACTGTGGGAGTTTTCAAGCAGTTACTGTTCTTGGATTGTTTTTCTTTAAATGGGAAATCAGTAAGTGTAAAGGTGTTCCTAAGGAGGTTTCATACATGAAGTTACATATCATTCCATGCTTTAGTCTTAGAGTAAATACCTTTTTCAAAAAAATGATCTGTTTAGGAAATCTCTGCCTTAATAACAATGATATGAGGCTATACATGCATATACTTGCAAAAAGTTGATTTCTAGCATACCTTAACTACTTGCCTCTTAGCTACATTTTCAGTAGTTGATTTCCTATGAAAGAGTTGAAACCATGTGGACATTGAACAAAATCATAATTTACTGACTGTGTTCATATCTGTTACTTAAAAAAAGCTCCTGTTTTGATGTTGGTACAGAGAAAAATTCTGAGGAGCAATTTCAACAGTGATTTTGCTGGCTGGAGTTGTCATGTAAGCACAAAAATTGGAGAGAGCTGTTGGTTTCCTTACTGCAGAGGGATTGATTGTTGCAACTTAAAAGGAGTGTAGTTAAAGTGTCAGCTTCCACATTAATTATATTTTAATTTCCTCAAGTTAGATTTTGTACTTTTTCATAAAATATACTGATTGTCCTTAAATATGAATGGACAGTAATTGTACAAAATATGGATGACCCTGTTATAGGTGAAAATACAAATTTCAAGGGTTTTTTACTATGACAAGCATATTTAATCTTTGAATGTAAAACAACATATAGGTAAATAGAAAGGCAACTGCATGAGGACATGGGAAAGTGAATAGAGATAATTATGTCAAGTTGGTAATCTGTCAATAATGTCTATCTATATTGAGTTTATGTTCAAATTATTTTAAAAGGTGAAATGATCGCTTTATGTTATTTCAGGTAGGGAAATGCACTTCAAAAAATCCATTAAAATATTCAGCTGATCACTGAGATAGTGCTGTGTCTGAAAATTGTAGTCTGACAGAAGAGTAATGAGTTATTAATTTTAAAAATATATAGTTACTATTCATCTATCTTTACATTTAATTATATAAGTGTGGATAAAAGTATACTGAATTTCTTAAGTCAATTATGTTTTAAAGGCTGAAATTTCAGCCATAGGAAGGCACAAAAGCTATTTTTTTTTCTTTTTTTCTTTCAGAAATTATCTTAGAAATAATTCTATGGAAATCCCAGGTATTTTCTAGGCACTCGGATTTTTTACTTAGACCTCTGTCAGGACAGTTGGCCGTTCTTTGGACAGTGTAAACTCTAGAAGTACTTGCAGAAAACTGGATAACACAATGGGTTATGGAAGTTTAAGTCTTCTCTTCAGTACTTGTAAATATCAAAGGGGGATTTACAGTATCTGTAGGTCCTTCAAGTTTCCTTCAGGCTGCTGTTAAAAAATCTGGATAGCGTATCCAACAAAAATTACATTTATTAGCAGGCTTTTATTTGGGAACAGTTGGTTTGCTGTGTGTTTTTGGTGTGAGACAGTTGTGAGTCCTGTCAGTCTCCTCTGTGGAAAGTTCTTTGGTAATTTTTAATCTGCTCTAAAGTTTCTGCTGCCCACTTCATTGTTACTGACAAACTGAGTATGCAGGAAGTGTGCAAACTATGACATAGATTTCAAAAGAGGAGCACTTTGGGACACTAGGCTTAAGTGCAGTATTAAAGGGTCTATTGTTTAGTCAAGCATCCTTCCAATGATCATTTTGGTATGTGTTAAATCTACTTTGCTTGATCTCATATACCTTGTGTACAACATTGAGCTATGTGCTTTGTCAAGGACTTAGAAAAGATGGAAGTACCCCTCACCTTATTTTGAGAGCAACATTTGAAGATCCATGAGGGGATGAGAGTATCCCAGCTCTTGCTGATACCAACTGTGAAAACAAAACCTTAGACTTCTTTTACAAATTTTAAATTCCCATTGGAACCAGGTTCTGGGTTAATTTCAGTGGTCAAGGGGGAAGAACTGCCTTACCAGATAAATGTTCAAGCTCAAAAAAAATGTTGCTATCTGAAAAAAAAAATTTAGAAAAGCAAAACCTGTTACCCCAATTTAAGATTATTCCATGAAATCTACAGTAGATAAACTTTGTTTTGCCAGAGAACTCTCATGATGTAGGTCTTAAAATAGTTTCATGACTCTTTGATGTGTGGTCTTCTGTTAAGAAAAATGGTTCAGATTTTCACAGGAGCCTTAGCCCAACTCAGCTGATGTTTTTTTTTTTTCTTCTGAAGGATTGCCTTTTGGAGGGGGAGGCTTCCTGAAATGCTTTTCAGCAGAAAATAGTGCTGTTGAAATGTTAAGTTAGGTTTTCATTTTAAACCAAATTTTTTTTTCATTGTATTTCCTTTATTGCAGGTCTGCAGAAAGATTTACCAGTGGTAGGTGGTGTGAGACAAAGCAGATGCACTCAGCCCTATGAACCACAGGTAACTGCTTAGGGCTGGAGAACTGCAGGATCTTGCTGGCATCATTGACTCCCTGAGTCCTTATCTGTTTCACGGTAATTAATACAACACTTTCCATTTAGTTTCCTGTCAGTGCAGTTCCATTGCCTCAGGCTTGATTTGCCTTGCTGCTCAGTATTTAAAGCAGCTGCAGCCCAGCCCACAGTTTCTTTGCTGGAATTTTTCTAGTCTCTTGAGTTTGTGGGACAGGAGAGGGACTGCAGAAACCTCAGTATTCTTGAGATGGTGAGAAGTGGTAAATTTGTTCTTGAGGAGGGAAGTCATTTGCCCATTTAACTTCCCTATTTCTCATATTCTTGTTTTGCTTGCATATAACATTCAGGTTGAAAGAAAAGACTCTTGTCCCTTTCTTTGTGCTTTCCTAGAACTATTTTTAATCCTGCCTATTCTTAGCAGTATGTTTCTGTGCTAGTGTACCTTCTGTTCCTACCTATTTCTGCGTTCTTTAATTTAGAATCTAACTCTTGGTCTCCCAAAATACCTTGGTTTCTCAAAAACCCCCTATACTTGCATTTAAAATCTTGAATATATTCCAGTCTTCTGCTTTCTTACACCTACCATGTCAATGGAGACCATATAATGGTTCCCTCGGCTGCTTGGTTAGCGCCCATATTTCTTGATCATTGTTTACTTTAAGAAAGATTATGAAACCAGTAACAATTTGGCTCCTAAATTCCTATGTATTTCAAAATCATGTCTGTGATGTATCCACTCTTGCAAGCCAAATCAGGAGCTGCCAGTGTCTCTGACACCATGAACTACATTCTGAGAAATATAACATGTTGGCTCTGCTGGTATAACCTATAATGTTAGGTGAAGAGAATGTGCTTTTACAACTTTAAAACCTTTCACAAAAGGTTATGGTTGGTCTGAGATGTGGTTTCAGACTGGTGTCATGTTTCTTTTAAAGTGTGTTCATCTTTATTTTCTCTAAATTGCATGAATATGGATATGTGGGAAAAGCTATACAAGAGTTGCACGAATTTTTTATGCTCAACTTATTTTAAAACAGATGTGTTTGGAAAGATTAGAAGTTTTGTGACTTGAGCAGAGAAAGATAGGATCATTGTATCATCACATTGTATACTATAAAAATCATGTCTTTCACCAGCAGCTAATAGCTCTTATGCAGTAATTTATTGCTGGCATAATACAAAGGCAACATGTATAGCTTTCCAATTAGATTAATACAAAGCCTTATTCAAGCATATATTTTCATTATATATATAAAAAAAAGATGGTTTAAACATTGCACTACCTTCCAAATTTCCCATAATTCTTTCTGAAGACACAGCTCTGAGCTAGGTCATATAAATATATCATGCTGATTGCATACTGAATTATTGCTCTCCCTACTTGAATGTGATGCTTCTTTAAGCTATCATTCTGTTGTATATCTCCATATTGGATTGAACTTAATGCATAGTGGGGCCAGACCTGGTAAATACATTTGTGAAAGTCATACAAATAATTACACTTGCCACAGCAGTCTTGATGTGGAACATATCATTTGTGTCATGCAGCATGTTGTGCCAGCTAATGGATCAAAGCAATAAATATCAAACCATTATGCAGATATTGTAATACAAACCAGTAGCTGTGATGAATGTGTTTTCTTGTATCTGCTGATTATTTTAGCTTGCAGTAGTAGATTTAATTGGCTTGTAGTTCACAACAATAGTTAACTTCCATAAAAAGAAAGTTCTTATGTAAGGTAGTTTGAAAGGTCAGAAGACTGAAGAAAATGCAATCTCTAAAAGAACCCCAGAAACATTTTCCCAATCATAGGTAAGCCCTATGGGCAGATATTGAATTTCTGCTATGGTCACTCTGGGTAGA
This sequence comes from Florisuga fusca, assembly GCA_038090715.1. Classification (NCBI taxonomy): domain Eukaryota; kingdom Metazoa; phylum Chordata; class Aves; order Apodiformes; family Trochilidae; genus Florisuga; species Florisuga fusca. Next base: position 46,400,748 of record JAAWXA010000005.1, on the reverse strand, counting down.
ATGTGATGAATGTTACTATAACCCAGGCTATTTCACCTGAGCCTCCTTAGAAACCTCTGTTGCCATTGAAATCCAACAACAGCCCTGAGATGGTGAAAATGATTTCTGTAGTAAGCAAAATAACCAAAGCGTTAACTTCTTTATTTCAGTAGCATTTTCTGCCAAATAAAATCAAATGAAAATTCAAACCGTTAAGTTAACTATTAAATGTAAAAAATGCAACTATTATCAATATTAGTGCTAGCTATATAACATTATACTATGGGCATTTTGCTTGTTGAAAAAGTTCAGGTTTCAACTTGTCACTGATGTTTGTATTTACAGCCTATAACCACATTGTAGGAGGGAATGTGGTGAAAAGCTGTAGGCTTCTGTAGTTGTGCGAAGAACAGTAGGCATGATCACCGGGACAAATTTGTGATCTTGCATTCTTAAGGTCAGTTAAAGCTTTTGGCATGTACAATGCTCTTTTCCTTTTACCCTGGGAATGAAAATAGAAGTGCTTTATCACATCAGGGGCCTCTGAACTCACTTTGCCATTCTGTAAAGTTTTAGATGCACCTGCTTGCCTGTTCTCCTATTGGCTAACATAACAAACAGATGTGTTAGGAGTTTGTGCTAAGTTATCATCCATAAATTTAATAGCCCTGTTGCTGTAAAATTTGCAGTGGAATACAAATCTAACAATAAAATTGCTGGTGAGAAGATTGTCTATTCAATTTTTTCACTACCCTCACATACCAGTGTATTCTCAGGCTGAAGAAGATTTTTTTGTGTGTGTTTTGTGCTACACTTGCAAGGTTATGTGTGCAATCATATGCTGAAATATTTAGCCCAGGATCCTTTCTAGAGTGCAGCATATGATGGGAGAAACACATGATCAGACTGCTACTGGTTGGCACTGGTGGTGATTCTCTCTGTCTGCTCATTTGCTTTCAGAAAGCTGTCATGTTACCTCACAGAGACCAGTAGGTTGCTATTGTACTGGATTTTCAAAAAATCTGATACACAGATAAATATTCTCATGGCTCAAGTAGCATTCCATGCTAATTATTGTCTTGAGTACAAATATGAGAAAGAAATAATAATTTATGCAGTCAGGTAACTGCTAAGTTAAATGTGAAGAGTAACATGGCACAGTGATACCTGTAAAGTGGAGATCTCAGACATTGTTAGTTTATTTAGTAAAATGCTTCCTTTGCTTCTGATGTATCTCAAGAGATTTCTGAGCTATCCAAAGGGACTGTGACACCAATGAGCAATCCAGGGCACTTATTAACAGTCTGGTATCAAGGGCAGAGAATATAGTAGAGAGGGAAGGACAAGGTCTATGTAAAACCCTATAGGCTTATAAAAAGTGCTGCTTTTTCTTTCCAGCTTCTTTGGAAGGGAGAGAAAGAAAGTGTCAGATTATTATTATACTTGCATCTCAGCTTGACATGGAATTAAGGACAAAGTAATTGTATGCACAGTACAGTCATAGTCAGTATTTGCCCTCAGGACTTTGCCTGGCAAATAAATCACAGAATTGTCACAGTTTGAAAAGACCCCTAAGATCACCACATTCAGCTGTCAACTCCCTCTACTCCCCCCCCCAAATAAAATATATATATGTCAATAACTGTATCACCCAATAGACCATGTCCTGAAGTGCTTCATCTACACAGTTTTTAAATACCTCCAGGGATGGTGACTCCACCACCTCCCTGGGCAGCACATTTCAATGCCTATTTATTCTCTTAGTGAAGAAATTCTTCCACATAGAAGAATGGTGCAAATGGTGCAACTTCAGGCCATTTCCTCTTGTCCTATCATTATTTACTTAAGAGAGGCCAACACCCACCTCCTTTCAGGTGGTTGTAGAGAGCGATAAGCCTCTCAGCCTCCTCTTCTCCAGACTAAACATTCCCAGTTCCTTTAGCCTCTTCTCACAGGACTTGTTCTCCAGGCCATTCATGAGCTTGGTTGCCCTTCTCTGAACTTGCTGCAGCACCTCAATGTCTTAATTGTAGCAAGGGGCCCAGAACTGCACGCAGTTCTCAGTGTGACCTCACCAGTGCTGGGTGCAGGGGCACCATCACTTCCCTGCTCCTGCTGGCCACACTATTCCTCGTACAAACCAGGATGTTCTTGGCCACCTGGACACACTGCTGGCTCATATTCAGCCAGTTGTTGACCGGCACCCCAAGGCCCTTTTCTCATGTTGTGCCAAAACTTTCACCAGTATAGTAAACATAGTTTGAAGTCCCAAGCGTGAAGGGGAATAACTAATGGTTTACGAGCAGATGAAAACAGAGCAAGACTGCAAAGAACAATAAAACCAGTAACTAAATAATCTAGGATTTCCGTGCACTATTTGACAAAGAAACAAAAAATCGTTTCATCAGAAATGCATCTCTGAAAGCCATGGTAAATATTTTTCATTTTTTTACTGAACTACTGAACCAGGCCATGCAGTAGTGTCTGGAGGTGGTAAGGAAGAGCAAGTGTCAAATTACACATTTTCCCAACCAATTTCAGGATCTAAATCATGGTGTTTTGGGGTTGGGTTTTTTTGGTTTGTTTTGGCTTTTTTTTGTTTGTTTCTTTGTTTGTTGTTTATTTTGTTTTGCTTTGTTTTTTTTAGACTTTGCAGACACTAAGGCCAGCACAGAAGAAGGGGCAGGAGTTGCTCCAAGCATGCAAGGAAGCTCCCACATAAGCACAGTTTCGTTACTGCAGTTTTGGTACTGCCTGTTTTAAAGAGTCTGTGATCATGAGCTGATTACCAAAATGTCATGAGACTCGTTTAAAAATCAGGAATTTTTAATTGGAAGGCTTTCACCTGTCTTCTGTAGCTATTGTCATGTAACTTCCTTAGTGTGATATTTCTACATGCATGACGTGCACTTTCTTGGGTGAGCGTGTTTTATTCTCTTCTGGTAACTCTATTGTGATTGAAAAAAAAAAAAAAAAGGCATTGTTTGTTCAAGGCATTAGTTCACACATATCTAGAAAGGTTTCCCTGAACAGTTTGCTTGAACACACCTACTCTTTTAACATTTCATTTTATCCTGGAGACTGTCTTGGAGAATAAAGTTTTATTTTTTATCTTTGCATAAGTGTTCCAGGCATTGTAGTTTGTGTTTTTGCCAAAGTGAGTGAGAAGTTTATCTTATTTAATATGTGCTGTACAGTTTCTAGAGGGTGACTGACTTAACAACAAACCAAACAAAAACAAATAAGAAAAACCCAGGTGAAATAAGGAAGATTTCAAATATTTTAGTGTTACAAATAAAGAAGAGTTGTCTGCAGGTGAGCATTGAAAACCTTGTAGCAGGCAAGCAGATTCAGACTACTTTATCAGTATGGATGATATGCAGAATATTCTTTCTGGTTCTTGGCTACTGGAATATTTAGCATTTTTCAGTTTAAATAGGTACTTTGTTGTTTGTCTTGTCTTAACTCACAGGACTGGTGTTGGGCAGTCCAGGCTTTTCACAGCTCAGTTTTGTCAGAGCAAGTGTATCTGTCATGTTGGAAAAAACTTTAATATTTTAAACCTGCTATATTTCAGCGCATTATTTTCATCGCAGTGTATCCAGTCCTTCCTCCTTTTAAGTGCTTTCATTATGGTTGTGGCTGGCAACAGAAACAGTGGTCTTTAATCAATCCTCTCAACACTGCTGTTTGGTAAGTAGCTGGAATGGGCATATGATTTAGAAATGAGTAACTCAAGTGTATGTGATAGATGAACTGCTGATCTTTAAATCTTTATTGGCAAATATGCACATTTTAATTGAGAAGCGATGAGCAGGAGCACATAAAAATATTGTGAAAGCTCAGTCTGAACTTGAAACAAGACTCAGCAGTTTTTAATATTCAAAAAATATTTTATACATGTGTTTTCTTATGCTGTAAAACTTACTGAACTTTGGGATGGCACAGAGGCAGTCTAAGTACCCAAAACCTAGGAAATATAAAAATAAGTTAGTTCAGCATTAAGATAGTGTTGGAGTACAAACCTTAAACTGTTCAGCAAACATGAGTGCAGTTTCTGCACTGAGAGTTATGCTTGAATGAACAGGATAATAAACTGAAGTGCAATAACTCTCCATACCTCACCTTATGGCTTATTTAATGAGTGGTTTCAATTTTATGCTGAAAGAAACCCTGTTTCTAAATCTGTTTACTGCTGTGGTATGAGTTTCAGAATCATCAGAGAGATGCTATGAAAAGAATATGCTAAGAGATGAAATTATTTTTCTTCATTTTACAGAGAAGAAAATGAAGTACAGAGAGATTTAAAGTAAAAATTGTCACTTTCTCTAGTTTTGTATAGTTTCCTAAATGCCCAGAGTATTTGGAATTATTTAATCTTTTACTATGTAAAAAGGCTTTTTTTCATGATCAGCATTAATGTAGGTCTGGATTCTGGCAGGTGGATACGCAGAATATCCAGTGATCAGCTGTAAGATATTAGGTTTGCTGAAGACTGAGAGATCTGGGACTGAGGAGGGAAGGATCAAATCAGTCAGGTCTCGCAAGAAGGCATTGAACTTCCTTAACAATGTCACCATCCTTCTGCAGTCCTGGGACTCATTTGATGGACAGACCTCTCCAAGTCCTGTAAGCACGGGTGCAGGCATCCCACAGTCAGCAGACTGCTTCAGTGGATGACTCCCAGGAGAGGGATCTTTTCTTCTTGCACATGGAAAAAGCTAGGTTTCATCTGGAATGAGGGGGAGGTGCAGAAAATCTGAATGCTTCTGGATTAGAGTTGCATGCCAGAGCTGGGGGCAGAAGTAACAAGAGATTGAAGCAGAGATGCAGCGTGGACACAGACTTCTAAAAGCTTGGCAGTATTTTATATTGAAGTCAAAAGGGGTGCTTCAGCTAGCAAAGTGTAGCATCCTTCTTGCTGTTTGTTCTGCTTCTTCTAATCTGAGGTCTCAGAGGAAGCCAAGCATTTTTTTTGAATTTTTTTTTTTTTTTCTGGTGTAACTACGAAGTCTGCTGCCAAAGGCCAAGAGGGTGAATCTAGGAGTCCTGAGTTTAAGTCCAGAGTTCTGTCTGATGGATCACACTTGGGAAATGTATAAGAAAGTTAGCTTCTTGTCCACTAAACAATATTTGGGCCGAACCTTAGTTATAACAGCTTTACTGCAGCCCAGTAAAATGCTATGCTGTTATTCCAGACTTAATTATCAGTTTGATATAATGATAGTAAATGACTGTAGACTTTAAAAAAATATAGGTGCTAACTATGAGTAAATGATAAAACAGGCTTCTTTGGTGTACGTGGACTGTTCAGGATCACAATTAATGTACTGTCTCACAGTCTTTTTGGGTTAGCAATCAAGTTGAGAGCCTGAAATCATTAGAGGCATAGTGGGTCAAAACTCAGTTTAGGAGATAGAGTAGCACTGTCACTTGCTGGATTAGTACTCTCATTTGTTTGACTTTCAACACTGAAATGCAATAAATGAGGTGATGCAAAGAGAATAGTGCATTGTAGTTGCTGTGTTTGCTGTGTTGAAATTTGTGCAATCACACAGCAATACTGTGATAGCCAAGGAATTCTGCAGTGTAACTCAAATGTTATAAATTACTATGAGTTCATTGTTTCTTCTTATTGACAATGCTTTCAAAAATAGTGCTAGAGTGTTTTGGCAAGAATTTCTTCAGTAAGTGGTGTATTGTGTTTCTGCTAAAGTGCAGTTTAGTAAAGTATTCCTCTAAAGAAAATACCTTCAGTCTATTCTCATGTGCACATGAATTTATTTTAGCTTTTCAGGCTCTGCTAGTTTGCTTTTTTGTACAAAGAGATTCTTACACTATATTTTAGCAAGTATTAGCCACATAAAATGGATAGTTAAAAATGGTTCACTTTTTTTCTGTTCCTTGATAAATAATTCAAAGTAACAGAAATATTGGTTTCCATTTTCTCTCCAAGTCTTCCTAATATGCAGGAGCTCAGTCCATAGATTTCTTGAGCTCATTGGATGGAAACACTAGACCTAGTCTTGGTGCCACAGTGAAAATTTCTTTGTTTCTGTACAAGACTAAAATCCATGAGTCTAATTTCAGCAGAAAAGTGTTACTGAAAATGTAAAGATCTTTTCAAATCTTTTACAATGATCACTGGCAATTTCATCAGCAAGATCTTTTAATTTTCCTTCTGCAGGGAGGAATTCTTACCTTGTCATTATTCTGCAGCCCTTTGTATTTCTCCAAAGCCAACAGGTTTATCCTGTATCAGGACATGGCTACTTGTAACTCCAAACCTCAGTTGTTCTAGCCTGGATCACTTGTCTTGACAGGAACATTACTTGCATACTGGCTTAATGTAACAATGTGATTGCTTCCCTCTAGTTTGTGGATTTTTGTGTGTTTTTTTAAAAAACATATTTTTTAAAATATTCTTTGGCCTTCCTTGGTTTCTGTTCATGTTTTTCTGGATACTTGTCCCTTTCTTCTCACTTTTTAATAGCAAGAAGGGCTGTTTTCTAAAGGGAAATTCATAGCATGCAGAAACAGCTGCCTGCAATTTGTAATTCAAAGAGATTTTGTTCCGTTCCTCTGTCATCTATGAATGGGTCTGACCTGCATCATAGAACCATCATGCATGTGTAACTGAAATACAACTTGATCAGAAGAGCACTGTTAAATTTTGCATTCCACTTTAGTTTTTTGGAAAGAGATCACAACAGTAGTAAAAGTGCCATTTTGAAAGCTGAACGGAATAGTTATTAAGCCTTTTTGTACATTTCAATATACAGACAAAGTAAACATTGTTAGTTACAGTTCTGCTTTCATTTTCATTAGCTGTCGTATGAGATCTCTTCTGTATTAACCAAAGGTAATCCTTTTCTTTACTACTTGAGTAGCTCCTTGAAGGTCTTCTGTATTTGGGCAGAGATTATTTCTTACCACTCAAATTTACAGATTTTTAAAAGAATTTGTCTGCAACAGAGGCTGCCTTGTTGATTTTTAAGGTAGCATGGTAAATTGAATTTTGTGACAAAAATAATCATATACCTGATTTTAATATTCATGGTATTTCCCAGACATTGTTAAAGTTCACTTACTCTGATTGGTCTTCTATTCAAACATTAACACTCATGCCTTCATCCCCCCTTTTCCCACTTGTCTGTTAGCAGGACAGGTTAAAAAATATAAATTCTCATAGCATAATGTGAAATACTTTTCCTGGTTTTGTTCTTGTCATTACTATATTGTGGTTTCTTTCCTTTCTGGACAAACTCTTACTTTTCCAGAAGTACTTAACACTACTTGTATAATAACCAGAGGGCCATTCAGTTAGAAAATGCAATCTTTCTGATTGTGGTTCCAGCAAAGGCATGAATTTTACTGACCACCCAACATGTAATATTTGATTCAGAATGGTTTTGAGAACTAATTTTTACCACAGCTAATTAAGAATTGCATCCTAGATTAAGTCGTTATTCAAATTTCAGCTCCTTGATATGCTTCTGTCCGTGAATTAGAGCTAAAGTATTGTATTGGGTTTGAGTGGCAAGGTTTTGGTTGTGGTGGGGCTGCAGGGGTGACTTTGAGAAGCTGTTGGAAGCTTCCCCCATGTCTGATAGAGCCAGTGCCACTGGCTCCAAGGCAGAGCAGCTGCTGGCCAAGGCCAAGCCCATTAGCAATGGTGGTAGCATCTCTGGGGTGACATATTTAAGAAGGAGGAAAAGTTGCCCAAGTTGAGCTTGTTTTGCCTATGGTGGTAATTGGTGAGAGATCTCTCCCTGTTTTCAGCACAACCCAGGAGGCTTTCAATATATTTTCTATCCCCTGTCCAGCTGAGAAGGGGGCTACAGGGCAGTTTGGGGGGCATCTGATGACTGCCTGGGGTCAAGCCAGCACAATCATGAAGATCTTAACATTCTTAGCAGCTGATATTTTTATTCTTCTCCATGTTTCCACCAAAAAATTGTATTGAAATTATTCTGAACATTCCTGTGTAACTCTATGCTCTTTATGTCTGAATTACAAGACATAAACACCAGTAAATTTAAAAGTGAAATGAAGCACATGCTTTCGTGAATGGGCAGAGTATGAGTATTTTTTAGCAAAAGATCACAGTACAGAAGTTCAGCATTATGACTAAAATGTAAATCAACCAACTCCAGTTTTATCTATTTCAAGTGAAATTTTACTTCATGTTTCAGCTGCCCAACTTTCTGACTGACTGACTGAAATGAATGATGTATACAGCATATTGATGTGCACTATGTTTTAGAAAACTGAGATGGGTTCTGTTATGTGGTTGTTTTTTAATTAAAGCCCTAGAAACTTTTATTATAGAAATTGCAAAATAACGATCTTAAAGATCTCCACAAATGCAAAGCTACGAGGTATAGATTAAATCAAAGATGTCTTAGAAAGTTGTCAGGGGCATATTTTTTGTACATAACATGGTATTAAATAATGAACAGCTTGCAGAGAAGTTTCCTGCATGTTTTGTTTTTAAGTTTAAATTCTGTAGACTTTGCACCAGATGCCCTGTTAATTGATTTATTTGACATCATAGTTGCTATCATTAACTTTGGTTTCTACATAGGCATTAGCAAGGTCAGTTTTTGTGCAAAAGTCTGACTGTTCTTCATCCTTGGTCCACCTTCTTTCCCCTTCTCTCTCTCTCTCTCATTTTTGTTTTTATGCTACACCTGACTAAGGACTCAGACCTTACTATTAAAAAGTTCTATCTGCAACAACCTGTTGGAGATGCTAGGTAGCTGCTTTTCATCACAAAGTAGAAGCAGCTGTCTTGGTTTTCAGGACACTGCTTTTATGGCATTTCTCACCAGGTATCTTGGCTTTGCATTGTTAAGTGAGTGTTGTATATTCTTGACTTCTGGTGGTGTTTCTTTTCTTATCCTTTTCTGCCAAAGGCCACTGAATGACATTTCTCTGTGTGAAAGCAGATTTATCTGGGAAGTCCTTCATGGAGTATTGCTTCTGGCAGATGGTTTAGAATCGTGCCAGAAGCCTGATTGTTGCTCCTCAGTAGACCTAAATTTTACCCTTGCTTCTTGAATATCTGATTAAAGTGGATAGCTTGTCAGTGTTTTGAATTTTCCTAAGTGTTTGGGATGTTGATCAGAAAAAGGACCTTCAACTTGTCTCCAGTTTTGGAGCCTGTGTAGTTTAAATTATTATTTTTTTTTAAAGTGCCTTCTGCTACCTTACTTGTTCAATTTTAGAGGCAGAAGCATCCAATTAACTCTGCCAGGGAGATATGCTGAACTCATCCCTCTTCCCTCCTCCCCCATGCTGTGCTCTCATCTGGAGCACAAGAGAAAGAAGCAGAGAGAACTAAGCAGTCTGGGGCATCCACATAACTGGCAAGTACCAAACACAATTTCTCTGCTCTTTTCTTATTTCACATTTTGTGTAAACAGGGAATTGGGAGTTCTGCTGAGGCCTGTCATGACCTGAGAGAGCAGAATGGAGACTTCTTGGGAAAGGCAAGAGGCTGAGGTTCAGTCAGAACTGAGAGGTTGAAGTCTGAGGTCAAAAACCTCAGAGAGTTTAAAAAGGACTTACAGCATATTTATATCCCAAAGCATTAATATTACTTACATATGGGAAAAGGGGCTGATTTGGACACTGTATAATGTGTGAACCACCTCTAATGAGTTGGTTTCACACTTGCTTTTCTAACATTTAGATGAACATTTTATCAGTGTTGGATATAATTTAAGAATCTATTTCTGTACAGTATAAATATTATCTAAACGTATATTTGTCAAAGCCCTGTGTGAAATGCTTGTGCTTTTCCAGATATCTTTCAAGTCTTCAGTATACCCTTGATTTTTCTTAGGTGTCTGGAACTATCTTAGTACAGGGCCTTGTTACCACTTCTAGTCAGCTGCACTCATGACAATCACTACAGAAGAACAGGAGTGTTGGGCTTCTCAGTCAAGAACTGAATGGTTTGGGGTTTTTTGGCACTAGAATGATTAACAGCTGACATTACTATTATGATTCCAATATTTCAACTTTTACCTTGGCTGAGAGTTTAGTGCTGACTTTGGTGCTTTTCCAGTTTCACGTTCTAATTCCTCTTGAGCAACTCACACACATCCCCCACTATCCCATTTTTTTCAGCTGTTTTATAAACTGTTTCCACTTGTATTGCATGTGTAATCTGTGCCAGAAGCACTACTTGTGGATTTTATAGCTGGTATAAATATCATGGCTCGGTCTTAATGAGTTTAGGTAATATATCTCTAGTGTCAGTTTAAAATATGAACCAGTAAGTTTTGGCATAGCATTTTCTTATTTTAAAAGGCATTTGACAGATTTTCTTGGACTATTTATGCTTCAGAGAGCTTATTCATTGAAACATTGACTTTTCAACTGGACTGTTTCTTGAATCAAAGTAAAGAGCAGGCTACCTGGCAACTAAGGAAACTAAGGATCCATTCTGTTCAGCTACATAGGAGCTCTGTTCCACACGGGCTGGAGAAGTGGGTGGCTCATGATTGTTTTTCAGCATGGAGCATATAATGGCTGGAACTGGAGGTGGTTCCTAGTGAGCACTGCCTTGTCCTTGTCTATAATGGAAAAGGAGTTAGAGGAAACAGATTGGCCCTGACTCTTGTGCTGGGAAGAGGCATCTTTGATTCAGAGAAAAGGTGTAAGCTGCTGATGATCCTGTCACATCTTTGCCTAATAGTTTTCCTTCCTTCGGTCTTACTGATTTTTCAGAAAAGCTTTTTCTTCCTGCTGTATGCTTCCATATATTTATACCACTTGAAAAAAATGAGGGCCAAATAAATTCCTCTTCTCTTTTTATCCCACACTTTCTGTGTGTGCTTTGGACAACCTTCTTCTAGGCCTAGCAGAGCCTTCTTCCTAAACACTTGCAGCTGCTCTTTGCATTTACTCAACAATACAAGAGTTGGTAGGTGTAATATTTCCTGGCTGTCCAGGACAAGAGAAAAGAACACCCTGGAATGCTTCTGTGTGACTGATAAAGGAGGAGCTGCGTGTCCAGCCTTGCAGCGCTGACCACAAGACCAAATGAGTCTCTCCAGTTTCTAGTGAGAACAAGAGTCAAGCCAAGGAATTCTCATTCCTTGTGTTTCCAAAAAAGTTTTGGAAAATGGTGGAAAGTGACTGGCTTTCAAAAGCAGTCCTAATGTTTTCTAACTCTACCAAGAGACCTTTTTGATATCCATGTTTGTGTTTTGCTATTCAAAGTCTTATTTCTCATAGCCTGGGGTTTTCCAGTCTCTACATGGTGGCAATTCATTCTTTGGGTTTTTTTTAGTTGCTCTACTACTATAAAACCAGCTTTAACAGAAAGCATCCCCACCTGCTGGAGAGGTACAAGAGAAGAGTTGGTGTCCAGCTGCACTGGGGCAGGATGGAACACGGTCTGAAGCCTAGATGGTCAATGACTGGAGGACACACAAGCATCTCCGCCCATGACAATTGCACCTACCAAGCAACAAACTAAACACCTTGTGGTCTTGGCAGTGCCTTTACATCTCCAGAGGCAGACAGCTGCTCCCACAATTCCAGAGCTTTCTGGAGAAGCAGACAGTGAGAGTTTCATCCCTCTTCTTTCTATCAGTGCACAGCAGGCAAACTCTGGGAGACCTCCAGCATGCTGCTTACAGATCTCCACCACGTTTTGCAACTTCTCCACGTGGGCTGGGACATCTCAGCTTTGGACCCCTGCACCCAGAACCCCCCAGGGCTGGCCTGCCTCCTTGCTGTCAGCTATGGTTTGCAATGCCTGTGCTGGCAACAACCTCAGCTCTGCCCGCTGCCAAGCCCGTCCCCATGCAAAAGCCCAACAGTCCCCCACTGCCCAGACTGTACCTGCAGCCCCAAGCCTGCAGGTACAGGTGATGGGTGTTGGAACCCCATGTGACACATGCTAGAGAGAGTCCAGGTAGTCAGCAGCATGTCAGTAGTGTCTAATAGTGTAGCTAATAAGTGTAGCTTATTAGAGTTTGGAAGTAGACTTGCTAATGAACTGCTTGAACGATAAACCTTTTTCAGTTGTTTTGTCCTCTTTGTATAGCACAAAGAACAGAGTGAGACTGTATTTCATTCATGCAAGTAGATGCAAGTACTTCAGTAATTTTGCTCAGGGAGCTGCTGGTAAGGTGGAGAAGGAGGTATTCACACCAGTTCCACAGGAGGATACGCATTCATCCGCTCACAGAAAGTCCATCTTCAGCAGCCTAAGGTAACTGATTGCTAAAGCACATCTCTTCATCTCCAGATCCTGAACTATCTCCCCAGGCAGCTGCTGTAGGCAAGGAGAGTTTCTGTCTGCTGGTCTGATTAACAATACTGCTGTGATTACAAAGAGAAGAACGGAATTGGGAGGTGGAAAATCAGGCTTGGTATTTTTGCACCAATTTTTTGGTGAATATTTACGGTAGGTGCTTAGGTGACTAAAAGCCTGATCCACAGCCCAGTGAAGTAAAAAAAAGCCCTCTATCAGGTAGTGTGGGTAAAGCTTCTGGGACAGTTGGAAAAGAAAAAAAAGAGGAATAAGGATATCTGGAAACTCCATTACTTCATACATACTTCTATGTCTTGAATATAAATATTCTTTAAGATTGTCAGAAAGTGGTGCCCAAATTAAGTTGAATCTTGACTCCTTCTCAGGCATTTACTTTACTCTGCAAAAGGTTAATAGACTCAAAGGCTTTTTTCTGAGGTTCCTTAGAGCTAATAAATCATTTGGGCCTGTTCATGTTGGAAGATTCCTATCATAATTATTTGTAGATGCATCTGGCGTTTCAATTTTTTGCGAGCATGTTTTGCTTCTAGTCTTTATTCTTTTGTAGAGATGAAAGGGGAGAAACACACCAAAAAAAACCCAGTGTTTTTTTTTCAACCATTTAATGTATTCACATGGAATATTGTCCATATGTGTGTTGCTCTGAGAGATAGTGATGCACAGACTAATTGATGAAGAATTTGAACTTTTGAAAAAAATTAAGTGGTGGATTGTTGGAGATTACTGTTGTGCTGATTCTGGACAGTTAATATACAAGATGTAATTGGTATGGCTTTTAGGCATATTTATTGAATGTTAGAAGAAACTTCTTCTCTGAAATGCCTATCAAACAGTTGAATAGGCTGCCCAGGAAGGTGGTTGAATCACCATCCCTGGAGGTGTTTAAAAGATGTGTAGGCATGGTGCTTAGGGATGTTGTTTAGCACTGGACTTCGTAGAGTTAGGGTAGTGGTTGAACTTGATGAACTTAAAGTTCTTTTCCAACGAGAATGATTCTGTGACTCTGCAAGTGTTTTTGTTGATTGACAGGATTCCTGTGCGGAGGTCTGACAAGACTGTATCTGAGGATTTTAAGTAGTATCATCCAACCACAGAACTGATTCTTTCATCAGTCTCTGTACTTTGTGTTACTGTTCAAAGTTTTCTGTATTGCAGGATCCACAACCACCACAGTTATTCTTCTGGAAGCTTTAAATCAGGGAGGTGCTTTCTGGGATGCCCTTGCCCATCTTCTTTATTGATGCTTACATGAAAGCAGTTGATTAAACATATTTGGCAATTGTAAACTGTAATATTACTGTAGCTATTAAATGTATTGAACACTACTGTTAGTATTGAAGCCTGATTTAGACATGTTCATTAAAGAAAGCAATAACCTTTGAAAAAAATGCAGGATTTTGCAGCACACCTGGTAATGAACATTATTACATATTACCTTGTTTGCTTATGTTATTAAGAAAGCAATACGTGAGGTTATGCTGTGAACAAGAATGGATTGTCAATAAATTTATAGGTCAATATACTACCAAAGCAGAGAGACAAATGGCCTTTTAGAAGGGGCTTATACATTTCTTAATAGTGGCTTTCTAGTCATGGTACAGCTGTAATAACAGGAAGTGTTGTTTATGAAGATCTGCACAGTAGGATGGCGGTAAGAGTTTTTTCTGGATTAAGCAAGGAAAATAATTCTTGTACACAAGACAACACTGACATCACTCACCAGGCAATCAGCAAACTTAGAGGCAAATCTTGAAGATCTTTCAGAGGTGCTGCTGAGGTCCTCTCTGTTCTATGAAGACTCCTGACTTTGGTCTTTGGCTGTGCTTTAAGCACAGCCAAATCATATCTTAACCTTGGTGTAAGCGTGTAATCGTGTCTTCCTGCAAGGGAAAAGATTTGTTTGACATGGTTACTGTAGTAACTCTACTGTTCAGACTAAGGGTATCCAGAGGGAACTTTGTATGAACCTTCTGTTGGCCATTTCGATGATGATGATGAACTATGTTGCATGGAAGTAGTTTCCTCACAGCCACGAGGTCTCTTTTAAGATTTAGTTTTAAATGGTGGCTCTGTGTGGTTTCTTGCATGTGCATTGCTGCATGTGTGCTATGAGGTCAGAGTATGCCTTCAAGGTAATATGTGCAGAGCAGAAAACCCTACCTTTATACTTTTATCTGTGCATGTTCTTTTCTTCACTAGAGGTGGTCTTGATGGTTGCTTTCATGGCTGCTACTGGCTGTTATATAGCAAATCTGTATTATTTTCTGGTTGATGTGGTCAACTCAGAGCCTGTTACTCTGTATGTCAAACCTCTCTTCTTTTTCCATATGCATAGCTTTACATTTATCAGCACTGAATTTCATCTGCCACGTAACTCTCCAATCTTGTAAGGCATTAGTGTGAAGACAAAAACAATGCTGAAGTGCATGGCCTTTACAGGGATTGTTTGGGGGACTCTTTTTTTCCTTATTCAATTTCACAAAACCTAGTTTTTGGAATCCACCTTCCCCCTCAAGGCTCAAATGTTGGTTTTTTTAGGAGACCTTCTACTCCACACCTCTTGAGGCTCACTTTCCAATTTCCTAACCTCAGTGCTAAATAATTAGTTTTGGAAAGATGTGGAGAAAATAAAACTAAATTAATAGTTGCATTTGAGTGGTAGCTTTATGCAGTTCCTCTTCTGCAATTAGAAAATTGTCTCAAGTGCTGGTCTTCCAAAGGTAATTATAAGTAACAAGCTTGAGATTTTTTTTTTTTTTTTTTTTTTTTTTTTAATGAGTTCTTGATGCTGAGAAGAAAATGTAGTCTGGTGCAGAGTATATTCATTAGTGCTAATTAAACTGTTCCTCCCACTTATTGTAAGTCAAATTAGTTTGATCCAACTGAGAAACTAATGTTTTATTGGGGCAGCTGTTTAAGCTTTAAGAAAATAGTTTAATGTCAGCTTAAATATGAAGGTCTTTTATGAAGCAAGTACAAATTTCCAAAGAGTGAAATTGAGCTTTTTTTTTTTCTAATATCATAAATGAGACTTTTGTATAGTGTCTGCTAGTTAAGATGCTGTTTCTAAGAAGTATGATGATCTGAACTATAATCCTATATGTGTGGCATTTTTTAGTTTTATTAGACTGAAAATGAAAAAACTTGGCATTATGGCTGTTCTCTCATAACTCAGAAGCTTAACTTGTTTTTATCTACTTACATTAAACTAATAAAAACTTTACTATCAGAACTGCAAGAAATGGCTTATTGAAGCAAGCATCACCTTGAAGGCTCTTTTAAGTATTTAAGACCAGAAGTTAAAGTCCTAGCAGGGTTAGATTTTTTTGAGAGCAGTCAAACCAAGTAATGCACCATTTACTGAATTTAGCTGGCTTGATGGGATTATACAACATGAAGTATTTCTCTATTACTCTTATGGAAATATTATCATTCATATAAAAAACCTGGGCAAAAATTTGCCTTTTCTTTATTGCAGCTCAGACCTGCCTAGGCATATTGGATTTAGGTAGGGTTACTGCAATACTTTTAAAGGCACATCATTCTGTTCTGGATGTTCTGCTTTGAGAGGACATTCAGTGCCTTTCCTGCTGAAGGTGTATGACTGTGTTTACATGTTTAAAACAAGCCTGCATCTGCCCAGCACTGCTGGAGGAAACCCTCTGCTGTGGTACAAAGGGGAATCTTGCCCCTGCCTGTTCATTTCTGGGGCTGGACGCCCTGGGGGGGGTCCTCAGCATTTGGGTACAGTTTGGGCCTCTGGGGG
>JAAWXA010000005.1:46370135-46384694 GCA_038090715.1 Florisuga fusca | reverse complement strand
GGGGGGGGGGGGGGGCTGTGGTTGCCACTGTTGATATCCATCAGTCCTACTGGGGCCTGAATGTGACCCCAGGTTCTGTTTGGGAAGAGCAGGATGTGGGCTCTGCTGTGCACTCCCAGCTGTGCGGTCCAACCAGCTTGGACTGGTCAGAAGCTGAAGGAAGCTTTTTAAGATCTCTGTGGCCCCAGGGTGAGAATTTGTGGTAGGTCTGTGTTGCAGCAGCTGCAGTAGAGGTGAAGGAGTCCGGGCTAGCTTGCAGCTGTTTAGCTCGGGTGCTGTCAACATTACAGCTGCAGCAGGGAAGCCACAAAGGAAAGTGGTTAAAGATGCTGCCCACCGGCCTGAGCTTGGCTCCTGCTGTGGCTGCATTGTCAGCAGAATCCAAGCTCTGCATTTTGAATTTGTCAGCAATGTCTACGTGTGCTGTGGTTACAGCAGGGAGCGCCAGACATACCCATTGCTCCTGGAAGGAGACGCAGAGATGCTGAACAGAGAAGAGCATTAAGTGCTCTGGACTAAGGACAAACTAATTGCATTGGTCCTACCTGACACTGCCTGTGCTTTTGATACCTGTTCTGATTTTGGGGTATGAGAGAGTGCAGTGCTGATGCCTGTACATAGCAGCTCTCTTGTGAACCTGAGGGTTGTGCCTATGGTGGAAAATGAATTGGTCCGTAGTGTATCTGTGTATTCACAACACACAGTTCTTGATCTTTCTTGTCCTGTAGGCTGTACTCAATCTCTCATTGCTGGGAGGGTACTAATTGTCAAGTGTTGGCAAAGTATACATGCTAGGAGTGAAATGTTATGGGTAAATGTAAGCTGGTATTTGAACCCTAACCCTACCATTTTAAAGTTTATTAATATAGGCATATTCAGTGAATCCAGTATCTGTTTATTAGTTCTGGGTATTCTCTATGACTTGCTAGGATTTTTCCCTGAACCATTTTATGTTCCACTACAAATTGGCTCCTTTATCCCTGTGTGTTCTCAATATGTATGTAGTTAGGTATACCATTGAAATCAATGAGACCAAATGGCTGCAGCAGTAGAAAGTAGCCTATTGGCTTTGCTAAAGATGATTGATTTAATTTTAGTGTAATGATTAAAAAAGAAAACTGTTTTGCTGAAGGAGGTGAAGTGAATCTCACCAATTAATGCAATTTACAAATACTATTTTGTTTTTCTGTTATTTGAAGTCACTAAACAATAATAGGCAAAACCACTTATGCATTTGGCATTATAATGGAGTGTGCAGCTATTAAATAATGTGCATGGTAGGAGGCCACCTTTCTAAATGACACTTTGCCAGGGCAGGTATCATATCCAGCAGTTTCCTCTGAAATCAGGAAGGAGAAGCCAAAATCACTGTTATGTATTTACTTGGCAGTGGGAATGCAACACTGTGCCACTTGTATTGAAAAACATGAGCAGAATTTAGTATGTCATTACTTTCATTACATTACAGATTTAAATTAACTTTTTAAATTTGTACTTTATTAATTCTTTAAGTTTTTTTTGTGGCAGACTGTTTTTGGTGTCATTTAAAAGAAGTAAAAAATACTTGAGTGGGAGATCTGCCAAAAAGTTGGGAGGGCTAATCTTAATTATTCTTTTTTTTTCTGAGCAAGTACTAGGCACTTTTGACACTCTTGTGTTGAAGATGCCATATTTATAAAACAAACAAACCAAAATTCTAAGTCAGTAGCATTTCATGCTGTTTTCTGATGAAAGTCTATACCACATTCTACCTGTGAAAAATTGCCTTTGTATTGATTTGTAATTCAGTAAATACAGGTAGTTCCAAAACAGGTGAAGTATTACCCTAAACCAGTAGTATTTTTTCTTCATGTAGCTAATGCACCCAAGTTGCTGATGAAGATGAAGAATTATGTCAGATACAGAAAAATCTGTGATTTCCTTCTTGTTATTGACTGCTAGCTGGTCCCTGACCCACTGAATACTGTGAGCCCACTGTCCAGCTAATTTTCAATCCAACAGTTCACTCAGCCTGCAGTTTCCCAGCTTCCATATGAGTGTTGTGGAATGCTGTGTCAAAAGCTTTATGAAAGTCAAGGTATGTCACATCGACTGCTCTCCCCTGCTCCATATAGCAAGTCATTTCATCATAAAAGACAAACAGGCTGGTCAAGGATGATTTGCATCTGGTAAATCCCTGCTGACTATTCCTAATGAACTTCTTGTCCTTCATGTTCTCGAGAATAAGTTACCTTTTTTCTTAATACAACCTGGTGGACAAGGTTGCATTCTCTTTGAGACAAAGGCTCATAAACATGATATTCTACTGGCAGCAACAGAGCTGTTTTTTCTCCAGAAGGTAGAAGCAGGGGTAATCTGCTTTATAGACATAGATAAATTCTATTTTCAATGAGGAAGAGAGAGAACTCCTTAAATGCTAGAGATTAGTCTTTGGCTAAGGTAAGATTTTTCCGGGAATACAGTGACACTTTAAGAAACTTAACCTACCTTGGAAGAGAGTCCTAGAAGTATTACAAAGTCTCTATTTGTAAGTCACTTAGGACACATTATATTGCATGGTAGATCCAGCAGAATTATAAGTATAGCCCCTGAGTTATCAAAATGTATGAGTAAATCTCCAGCTCTCCAATAAAAACAATGATAACCTTCTCTATTTTGGATAAAATATTGACTAGAAATCAGGAAATTAAAAATTAATCAGTTCCTAAGTAAATCATTGGGCATTTGAGGTGAGAAAGTGTAAGTCCTTTCAAGGGAGAACTATACTATCTGAATATCTAATAAGTTGTAGTTTTATTCTTTAGTATGTTTAAAATGTACTAAAGACATACTAAAGACTAAAATGTATTCCAAAATAACCTTAGGGAAACTCCTTTTCCCAGGCTCCCTACTGTTTGATTAACTGCCTTCTTACCTTCTTTTATGGATATTAAGGTGGGCAGAAACTATCATTCACTATAGATGAAGATAACTGCAACATTGCAGATCAAGTCCTAAGTAATGTTTCAATTTCAGCAAAGTCCTGATTTACTGTGCTACTGCAGTGTTTCACAGTTCCAGCTGGGGGTCCACATCACTATTTTGGGTTGCTTGATGAAGGATTTTGTTCTTATCTTCAGCTATGTATGTTGCAGTTTAGTTTAAACAAGTTAAAAGAAAGTAAGCCTACAAAGTTTTCTTGAAGACTTTTTATGAGAACTTAGAGACATCAATTCTATTCTGTTTTCCAATTAAAAAATCTATCTTTGCTTCTGTCATCTTCTGCCAGATTTGCAGGGTTCTGGGATTTCACCAAGTTATTCTAGGAGTCCTTAGAATATATTTTTTTTACTCTTTAGAGGAGAAGAGATATTCCTTTATGCATTGGTATTTGCAGGAGATGAGAATTTTTCTTCAACAGCAGAGTGAGTGAAAAATTTCTCTACATAATTTGTGTTTTCTGGGTAACCTATTCTACCTGCCCCAGCTTGAGCAGAAGAATTAGACTAGACATCCTTACAGATTTCTTCCAACCTCCACACTGGTCAAGGGGATATACAATGTAGCATATCTTGGAAAAGAATTGTGTGACTTTCAGATTGCCACTGGCTTTTTGCTGCTTCCTGACAGAAGTCATCTTTCCAGTCGGGTCATTTGGAGGGATTTGGTCTTTTGGAAAGCTATTCCTACTTTTCTCTAGAGACAGCCAATACCAACTTTTCTGGGAAAAAAAAAAAAAAAAAAAGTGTCTTCACTTATGAAATAAGGGCAAATTATTTAAATATTCAATGTTAAACAGTAATTGGTCTGGTGTTTCACATAAGATCTTAATACATTATTCCAGAATACTCTGGTGTCTACTTCTAAGTGCATTTGTTCTGCATATTAACCATATCTACAAATTCTGATGCAGAAAAATAGGGGACATAACTAAAGTTAATCAGGGACGAAGGACTGGTATGAGAAGGACACTACGAAATAGGAGTGGTAACATACCACTCTGTTTAGTTATGTGGGGTTTTAATTTAAGAAATGATGCAATACTCCTTTCTGTATTGACATCTTTAATTTATTTTTTCTAAAATTCTGTGAAGAAATCAGAAATAGCAAGAGTGTGTGTCCCCTCCAGCCTGTCCACACCTTTTTTTGTATAGTGAGGAACAAAACTGACCACAGTATTCTGGGTGTGAGCTGACAAGCACTTGCCTCTGCGTGTAGCCTAGTACACTGCAATGTATAAGATTAGTTTCCCACATCAGGACATACTGGTTTAAAATAAATATGTGGAAAAAAACCTTTTCAGAATTATTAAGCTGAAACTTCTTTGTATGAGCTGGATATTTTTCTTGTTCTTCAAATGGTGCTCCTTACCTGTATATTATTGGTTACCTGGGCAACTCTTAAAAGTTTTGCAGTGTTTAAAGAGAGGGTATTTATTTCTGATCTTCCACTGTGCAAAGTACACATAAGACAGATCAAGTATTGTTTTTAGATTTCAGATACTCTTAATTTCACCGTGTGACTTTTTTGTGGATGGTGGTCTCAATAATCTATCCTGTTGCCACCTTTCTCTTCAGAACTTTTTGAGTTTATTGCCAGGTTCTCTATCTTCTGTCTCAGCAGAGTAACTTGAGAAGGCTGCTGAAGATTACCCCTTGGTTTTGTTTCACAGCCACCTTCTGAGCCACTGCCTGAGCAATATATTAACAGTTTGTTTTGCCTAGGGGATCTACTGCATTTTATGTTGTTGCTTCTTGGTTAAGCCTTGTGCTGGGAAAGGAATGGAATGGAATACAAACCAAGGAGAAAAAAGTGTAGGTAATGTCTTCAGACCTTAGACCTTCCTCTTGACTCACTCGTCTTCTTTGATGCCACATAATTTGTAGAGCTAAGTACAATTCTTATACTCTGAAACAAGAACCTTTTCTTAAGCAAGTCGGTTATCATATTGCATTTTGCACTCATCTAGGTAATACTGTCTTAACCTCTAATAGTAATGAAGAAGGCAGACAGGCTGTATAGCCTGGCATTTTGACTTCGGAATTTCCTGTGACCCCTCTGCTATGGCCACTGTGCACCGCTCATGCCTTTCTGATGGCAGCTTAACAGGGGATAGAATAAGGACAACCTTTAAAATTCTCTTGATAGGATCTCTTCATTGCATTGTCCTTGAATGTCAAATGCTCCCCACTCAGCTAGGTTGATGCATACAGAAAGATAAGAGAGGGATTTTTCTCACTGGGAACCATGGCCAGGCTTGTTAATTTTGCAATGTTCAATTAAATGCTGCTCATAAAATACCTCTTCTGGTTGCGGACCCAGTTGCACAAATGTGTTCTTATCTGAACTCTGCTGATCTTCTTGAGACAGAGGTTTTCTTCTCCCTTGGGACCTGGCCTGTCTGGCACAATGTGCCTGATTTTTGTCCACTGAAAACAAAACAAAATGCAAAAAGCCCCACCAGGACTGAAATCATATACAGGTTCAGAATAAGCCTTCCTCCTGAAGAAGGATGAGCTCTTTCTCAAAGTCACAATGTCCCTGCAGTTCCTATTGATTTCTCTAGTAGTTTGTGGGTGCTCAGCAGTTCTCTTCTGTTTGCTGACAGTACATGCATGGGCTCAATTATGCTCAGCTGCATAATGAGACAAGCTATAGCGGGGAAAAAAATCCCCAAACCCTACTCTTGCCTTCATTTCCTCCTTCTAATTCAGGTGATGAAAGGCCTGAATTAATTACTAGAGAAGCTGCAGGACACCCAAGAGCATGTCTTGATTCGTTACAGAACAATTAGATGTAGCACAACTCATGGCAAATGACACTGAAGTGAGCACCTCTTAGGTAGATAATATTAATTTTTCACTAGGTGCTCAAAATTATGCACAGTTGTATTATCTTTCTTCACTGTATGCAGTGCAGTGGATCAGAGCCAGGCTTTGGTATGAGGATCAAAAAATTACCATGAATGCTTTTTCCTTTTTTTATTCATCAGGATCTGCCACTCTTAGCAACCAGTACAACGTTTTTCAAGAGTCATCCTTCTTCTTCTTCCCCTGTGTGTGATGTGCCTCTGGACTCTTTCCCCACCCTTTATTGATTTAGATATTGAAACGGTGAAGTTCAGAAGTTTGATAGCTTCTGTATTACTGAAGCAGAAGAAATCATTGAGTGTTTCTCTCTGCTCAGCACTGTGCACTGGGGGCTCTGCTGTCCCTGTGCTATCCCTTTTGTAGCTTGGGTCTAAATAAAGATGTGCTTAAACATATTATGCACATACATCAGCAATGAATAAAGAATCTCAAAGAATCTCAGCCTATGCATAAATTCAATGAATGCTTAGCATTTGGTAGGTTTTTCTTGTTTGTTTGATTGTTTTTTTTTTTAACAATAGAATAGACTGGGTGTAAGAAGTTTCTGAGGTGCCAGTCTAATTTCTGCTGGAAGGTTCTGGGCCCAGAGCATTAGCTGTCCTTTCACATAAGGTCAGAACTGTGGTGACAGAGGCAGTGAATATACTATGGATATACTGAATATACTATGGATGGCTAGTGGATTAATTGATTAGGTGCTCATGAAACAAAGTTTCCTTCTTAAGGCACTGTAGCAGTGGACATAGGTTTTCTCTAAAAAGCAGAGAACAATTAAAGAGATTTTCTTCAGTTTTCTAGAATTAAGAATTGTTTATATTTTGTTCTTAGCCTACTCCTCTGAGTTTTCTTTGCCTTATCACTATGTTCGGAGAAATCCATCTCCCTTCTTTGGTTTTTTCAACCATTCTCTGCACTTAGTTCCAATTTTCTGTCTGTTACTAATTAATTTTCTTAATGGTTAAAGTTGCCTGGGAACAGATATTGCCTCCTTAAGCCTTAATCAGGCTTGTCAAATTTGAAAAATGACACTGAGAGCCTGTTTTTTTGCATCCTGCTTGGCTGGACAGATTCTTTGCTGTTTTCCACTCACAGACAAATATTTAAAAGCTGGGATCTAGAATAATATATGTCTGCTTGGACTCTGTATGTCAAGTGTTTATTTTCTTATGTGGTGGGCTGACTCCAGTTGGCAGCTAAGCTCCCACCCAGTCTATTGCTCAGTACTCTCAGTGGGAGAGAGAATCAGAAGGGCGAAAGTGGAGTATGTTGGGAATTGAAATAAAGATTGTTTAATAGGTGAAGCAAAGCTGTATGTACAAGCAAACCAAAACAAGAAATTCATTCAGTACTTCCCATCAGCAGGCAGATGTTCAGGCACCTCCAGGAAGGAGGGCTCCATCACATGTAACAGTTCTTGGGAAGTAAAATATTGAAGCTCTGAATATTACCCCTTCTTCCTCCTGTCTCTTGAGCTTTTATTACTGAGCATGATGTTATATGGTACGGAGTATCCCTCTGGGAATTTTGGATCAGCTGTCCTGGCTGTGCCCCCTCCCAACTCCTTTCTCACCCCCAGCCTGCTTGCCTGGGGGGGCAGAGTGGGAAAAAGCAAGGAAAATAACAAATCACAACCCAAAATCTTGATGCTGCACAAGCATTGCTCAGCCACTGGTGTTATCAACCTTCCTAGTCATTGATCCACAAATCCAAAACTCAGCACCATATAGGCTGCTATGCAGAAAATTAACTCCATCCCAGCCAGACTCAGTATGTTATTGAACTCTCGAGTCAAATTCAGTATGTGCAAACGGATTACTTAGGATATTCTCCGTCTCATCCATAATTAATAATTTATATTAAAAACCACTTTTTAAAATAAAATATATTTTATTGTGCTGTAGGTGATTGATAAATGGTATTTGTGTTGGGTTCGTGTTTCACAACAAGTGAGAAATAAGCACATGTAAATCTAAGTGTTCCCTTCTTCATTGCCCGAGATGTGTTTAGCTCTGATCAAGACCTCCTGCTCCTGAACTGAAGCTCTCTCCCACTATGAGCATTTTTCTCTTGTTTGTATGACCACACATTGGGAACAAATCCACTGAAACTAATGACACTTCACTAGTTCAGACATGTTGCAAAATATATGTGGATCAAGCTTCCTCTGCAGTCTTCACAGATCATCCCAGCTATAGTTTTTCTGTTGTGTTTTGTGGTTTTTTTGGTTGGTTGGTTTTTTTGTGTGTGGGGGGGGTTTGGGGTTTTTTTAAGCAGCAGAATTAGCTTCTGGTGCTAAACTATTAGTAAAGAAACCTCTCTAACCTCTCTTCCAAACTTGAAGTAATGAAACCTAGCTCTGGAAACACATTCATTTAGCATTTCCTTAGTGCAAAGGTTCTCAGCAAGTGAATTAAAAAATGAAAAATAGACCATCTTTCCTACTATTTATCAAAGTGTCACCAATACTGTGTGAGAAAAAAAGATCTACATCAGACCTGAGAGAAATACAAGATACTGCTAAAATGAAAAGACACACAGTAAAATTTCAGCTTTATTCTGAGGGTTATACCCAGCTAATAACCCCTGCTTCCCTTCTGAAGAGAAAGAACAATGAAAAGGTGGTGATCTGGTTTCCATTATAGCCACAGAGAACAGGAATCCAGCTGAGGAGACCTGGTGGCCTCAACCCTTGCCAAGTCAGTGTGATTGCTTCAGGTAACAGGCAGCCTGGAGCCCTCCTGGGGTCAGGTCTCTGAAGTGTGAGAGAGAGACCTGCCCACGTTTTTAGGTGTCTCTAGAAAACGGCAGGTGATGTCAGGAAGGGAAAGTGCTATTGAATGCTGCTGTGCTTGCCTTGTACTGTTGTTATGCAGAGATTTCATCAGCAACTGAGACAAAAAGCAGGCACTGTAGTGAGAAGTGAAATAGGTCTATTTCCATCAACCATGAGGGTACATTAACTCACCTTGCATTGCATGACAGCCTAGGCCACTGCAGTGTTGGCTTTTGCATTAAGTCATTCTTCCTCAAAAAGAATAAAGGCTTATTTTGTGTGAATTAGTAGCATTTTGCATCACTTTTTTGTCCCGAAGCATCTGACTCTTGATTAAATGGAAATTTGAATTCCCAGTATGTCCAAACTTTGATGTGAATTTGTTTCTGGAATTTAGGACACATACTCTGTATTTGATTTATACTTTAGAAGAGTTCTGAAAAGCTGCTACGTTTCATTAACGTTCTATACATTTGGACAGAAATGCCCCAAATTTTCATCGATATTCACTCTTAGTTTCCACTTATCTGTCTCTGAGAACTTGTGAAATCTCCTGAGGCTTACCTTATCTAATAAAAATCCCAGCATTTCCAGATTTCCATATTTAGTGGTCCCAATAGTGGAGTGTATTGGTGTAAGATACAATATATTGTAAAACTATAACATGAAGCAAATGAGAAAATGTAAATTCTTTAACACAATAGTTAAACAGTATAGGTATAAAAAGCCAGGCAAATTAAGAAGTATAAAGGTTCCCACAGTGACAATTACTTGGTTATGGTGAGTGATTTATATTGTAAAAAAAAGCTTTTAGTAGTAATACATGCATACAATTATATGTAAATTGTGTTCAGTGTGGTAAAATTAATATTGCTCTGGGAACTGTAACTTTTTATTTTCTTGACCTCTGCATATTTAAATGTTTGCCCTTAACGTTGCATTAATTATGTTTTAATTTTACTGGATTAAAAAAAAAAAGCACTGATGAAGTGAAATGGGAGAGGAACAGAGAAACAAAGCTAAGTTGGTGACACAACTATATACAGTAATAGAAATGCAAGTAAAATAGACTTTAGTGCTGTGTTTAGGATGTGTATTTTGTGTTAGTGTTACGATGTCTTACTCCATGATTCCTTGATACCTGGAATCATGTTGCACAAGAAAACCACAAGCAACTGGTCAACAAGAAACTATAAAATGATTTCTTTTTTTATGGTACTGGGTGTAGCAAATCTCTTGGAATTCCATAATTTTATACTGTATTATAGCAAATGTCCATCAGCTTTTGCTGGTACTTGACATGAATTGCTGAACTAGATGTGGGAGCTCTAAGAGAGGAGAGGAACGAAGTGTGAATAGATTTGCTCTCAGGTTTCTAGCTGTGGTTCACCTGAATTTTGATAGGGTCTACATATGTATAATCTAACCAAAACTGTGTTCATCCTCTTCTATTTCTTTCTTTGCACAGCTAATAGAAAGTAATGATTATATACAGTGACAAAACCAGTATCAGTTATGCAGATGGTTTCTTAACTGTTACAGTTCTCCTAATGGTGAATCCCATGAAGCTTAGATATATTGCTGTAATGCACTGCATATGGTACCTTACCATGCACTCAAATGGGGCCATTTGTGAAGTAAAGAACTTTTTAACTGAACATCATTGCTTTGAGCTGATCAGTGAACATTGCACTTTATAGCAATACATTTGTTGGTACGGGTAAAATAATAAATAATATCTTCCTTTGTATCTTGACAAAAACCAGCAAAATAAAATGGAATATATATATTTTTTTTAATTGCTAAATCTCAGACTTCAGGGCTTTGCTTTTGTATGTTTTCCTATCTTCTCTCCATTTTTGGTAAACTCCTAATACTTAACCTTGCCTTTTTTTTTTTTTTTTTTTTTTTTTTTTTTTTTTTTTTTTTTTTTTTTTTGCAACCACACCAAAGGTTATCAACTGCTATTTTGATGACTGTTAAAATAAAGAGGTCAGTACCTCGATACTTGTGTATTTATAATCTTGATTAAATGAAAGACATCCTTGTGTTTTGAGTACTACATGTAGAACCCCTTGTCACAGTAATTTAGATTCTTAGAAATGTGCAGAGGCTGTGGATACACAAGACAGAAAAGGACAGATTAGAATAGAGAGTCTAGAATTTTCAAACACTGTCAATTGCAGACCAGGAATCCTGTCCCACTTTTTACCTCAGCCCAATAATTTAAACCAAAATCTGGACCTGGGGACTCTGGTTCATCTTTGCTTTCTGTAACAGAGAGGTTCTTCCTCTTTTGCAGTCACAGATAGGATCCTAATATGCCACAGGTGACCTTAAAGCCTCCATTCTCTACAAGGACAAGAGAATGTGTCCCTGAACGTGCATTCTGATTTGGAAAAAATACACAAAATTAGAGCAGAGAAAAGTGAACAGCTCACGACTGCATACCAATTGGATGTCTAAAACATTTATTTCAAGAGAGATCCTAGTCACTTCACCTTCTATGGAAAACCAATGGCCATCAGTGGGTAGCTAGCAGAGGAGCCAGTCTTGGGGCAGGAGCTGGTGGTGTTTCACCACTGGTTGCACCATTTTCTTCTATGCTTGGCTTTGCAATTAAACTATTTCTTCATCACCAATAGCCTTTTGTCCACAAAGATAAAATATCTAGCCTGGCTTTTGAATTTGCATTATGCATAGGACTATGTGACACTGTTGTATGTATAGGATAGAGCTGAAGCTCTGGTTTATCTTAGGAGAGGAATGAAACTGAGGAGCAGAGCTGTGAGAAACCAAGACTAAATCCATTGCTTAGTCTCCTTCTGGAGGCACAGTTCTCTTCAGAGAGAGGAGAGAAAATAATCCACATACCTTCCGTCTCTGCTGAACGAACTAAAAATGTAGTTTTTTAGTACCAAGCAAAATGTTAGTGCTTGCCCTCCTCAACTAGAACTGCAAATCTTGTTGTGGACCTTTTTGTGGTGACTTTTCTTGGAAGTGTCCCAAATCAAATAACTTGATAATTTCAGACATCTGAAACATAACAAAAACCTCCTAAACCCTAAGCAGGGGTGGAAAACTCCCTTGAGGTTACCTAATTTTACTTCTGCCTCTAGAAAGAATGGTTTTTAAATTTTTTTGGGTAGGAGGATTTATATTTAGGGAAAAAATGCTTTTTCTCATATAAACACACAATCAACTAAAAAATAGCCCAAATCTATGTAGAAAGTTTTCAGTGAGATAAAATTCTGGTGTGTTATGCTGTGTTCTCAAAACCTGAGTATCTATATTGGTTTTAGTAAAATTTTGTTACTTTTTCTGTTAAGGTCTTTGACTTACTTGGTTCTGATCAGAAGTCTAGATAACTAAAGTAGTGCTTTGCGAAATGTTTGGAGGTTTCTATGTTTCAATATAAAAGAAACTTTTAGAGTTCAAATGTTGATGTGTAGTTCAGTGGTCTTGCTGGAATAAGCATTTTTAGACCAAATGATGATTGACATTGTTAGTATGTTTTTGAAGCAAACTCTGTGGTATCTTTTTTGTGGCAGTGTGTCTCAATAAAGAATTTTCCTTTACTCACACACCCTCTAACACAGTTGATCTCCATTTTGGCTGAGGATTTTAAATGCCAAATACCTTGAGGGGACTCTCTTCATGATTCTTGTTAGCTTAGCTATATTAACTCACTGTCACAAAATATGCTTGAAGAGAAGTGAAATGGAATGTTGTCTGACCACAGAATGCTGAAAATTCTTCCATTTATATTTAAGGGATTTGAAGGGTTCAGTAAAGACGTAACCTATTGTTGTTATAATTGTGCATTGCACAGTGAATTATGGAAAAGTGATTGCTCAGTCACTGAAATTCCTGACACCTGAAAAGACTGAAATTGCCAGTGATAGATTTCTTGGGGCAGTTCTCCTAGGAGATAGTTTTTACGAGCATATTAATGATATCAGGAACAAGAGTAGCCACAAAACACCAGCACTGAGGATGTTATACTCTCACGAAATATATTAAGCAGCAAAGGAAGGGGGACAGAGGCAGAAAGGGACCATTAGTACCATTAGCTGTGTGGTACTGTTGGCAGAAAAACTACTGGCAGATGCATATGGCTCTCCTTTGCTCTTATGTGAGGAGCAATCAGCAGAATGCACTTTCTGGAAGTGTGCTTCTGTGCTGATAAGTCTGTTAACTTCAAGAAAAAGCACCCAGAAGAGAGTCATGGTTCAAAATGTTCTCCTAGTCATGTCCCTTGTCTCCCAGAAGCACCATCTTCAACATCACTACCACTTTGTTCATGAGGCTATTAAATAGAGAAAAAAATCAATACATAATTTATCATTCCACATGTGGCAGAGTTCAAGAAAGTGAGAGAAACTGATAATAGCTGAAGAAAAAGCAGTGCTTTTAGTATTGTGCTGGGAAGGAAAACTGGTTTTTATAGGAAAAGCCTTATGGTGCCTTTGTACCTGTTGCATGCATGAAGCGTGATGCGATAGTGGGATTTGTGCAGAGATTTCAGCAAAAAATTCGGGTACTGACGTGCACTCGTGGTATGGGAGGTGAACCAGAATAAAAAAGCCACAGACTTAGATGTTACCCTGCCTGAATGGGCTTTAAAACCTGAATTAAATCATCTCCAGAGAAGCAAGACTGTAAGATGTTTTCAAATTCTATTGATGTTATTTTAGTATGTGTAACTATTTCCTGGGAATTCAACCAGAGACAAAGTTCTCATTTTTCAAGGGAATATTTTGGCCACTAGTTTAGAAAGTAATTCCTATTTACTGTCTCCTGATTCCACTTAAATGCTTACATAAAGCAGAATTACTTCAGCAGGAAAAGCTGATGGACAGCCATCTCAAAATATCCAACAGTTGATAAGTAAGGCACTCTTCAGGAAGCCATAGCATAAATTTTACACACTGCTGTGTGTTGTTCAGCTTTCAATGATGTTTGTAGTGCTGAGCAGCAAGAGTTCATGACTTTTTCTCAGACTCACCACTTGGCTTTGCTTTGCTTTCTTGCTGTTCACTGGGATGTGAAAGGCCCTTTTGGGACCAAGCACTTTTGCAGGTGCTTTGCACTCTTTCATCCATACTTTGGCCTGTTTGCAAACGTTTTCACCTGTGCTTCTTCACCTGAGTGAGGTTCAATGACATATCAAAGCAGCTATACACAAAGGGCTTGTAGCCTGGACTTCTGATCTAAGACTCTCAACTTCAGGTAGACAGGAAGGACCATGAATAGTCAAATGCTGAAAGGAGGAGAAAGTTTTCAAACAGAATACTTTTTTATTTCTTTTTTTCCCCCTTCCTGTTTTAGGATCTTGAAACTTAAAATATTTTTGTTTTTTAATGAAAAGTTGTGTAAGTGTAATAGTGTGTATGGGTTTGTTTTCCCACAGCCATATGTATTCATTGTGGGTTACACTCTTATCCTTAAAGGAAGCTATATTGAAATTAATTTTTTATAGCAGAGCTATTAAAAGCAACAGAGCCCTGATATGTACCACACTGAGTTATGTAAAGAGAGGAAAAATGAGTAAAGGCTTCATATTGCCAGCCCCCAAACCAAGGGACAGCCTTTACAGTTGTGAAAGAACTTTACTTCTGGGCCTCTATGGAGAAGCACCTTGGAAAGATAAAAAGTAGATATGATTTTGTCTGTATGTGTGTGTAAATGAGATAGCTAAAAGTATTTGACCTTAGAAAGTTCATTATTTTTAACAAAAACCAATTTTTCTATTTGCCTACTTATTGTACACCTAGTGTGCTGTCATGACTCTTGCAGAAAGACAAGTCTTCTTCTGCCATTTTCCTGAAAAAGAAAAATCATGGAGAAACTCATACTTAAGATAAATACATGAGAGTAGTCTGCCTAATAAATACCAGGTGATGCATGATTTGGTTTGGAGTAGATGTGTATAAG
>JAAWXA010000005.1:46235557-46370088 GCA_038090715.1 Florisuga fusca | reverse complement strand
GTTCTTGTCTGCTTGCTTTCTTTCCAGCATCTTCTCAAACTGTTCTTTAAAAGGATAGGGACTTTTGTTAAAGGTCTGTCAGTTCTGAGATATTGTCTTTTTAGTCACCATTTTTTAAATGTTAATTTGTGTTTACAGTAGACTCTCTGGCTTCTCATCCTTTAAGCAATTACCTATTTTTATATCTATCTATATATTTTTTCTTCTTTCCTGCAACCTCTTTCTACAGCTGGTCAGTCACAGATCACTCATGTCTACCAACCTGGGTGACTTTTCCAGTCTTATTTAACTTACACAATATGTTTCTCCTGTAATACATCCAGCAGGGATTGTTGCTAAGCACCAGTTGTGGCTGCATGGCTGGCTCATTCTGGAGCTTCTGGCAGCATTTGTTACTGATGGGTCCTTAACAGATTCAGAAGAGCTGCTTTTACTGTGGATATATGTATGTGTATATATCTGTGTGTATGTAGATACACACATTAATAAAAGAAATGATATAAATATTTATCATGTATTACATAAAGGTATAAAAATAGATAGATAAAAGTCTGTTTTTGTTGAATGCTGCTGCCTATACTCCTTGCTAATCCTCCTGCAGAACTCAATTTGGGCATGCCTCTTTTGGGATTTAATTTTTCAGATATAAGAGCAAGCTGATTCCAGTACAGATGCCACTTTCTAACCACATAACCTCTAGATTTTTTCATGTTGGACAAGTACAGTGCACTTTCCAAGTGCTCTATCAATGAATTCAAGAACAGAATGCAGAGGACTTTGGCTTTGCCTTCATTCCTGAAATGATTTTAGCTTTTATTAGTGTGTTACACATTGCAACCTGGCATATGATATTGTTCCCTGTTTATTAAAATATCATATATTTAAATAAGTTTCAAAATGGCAATACTTCAGCAAGGGGGAAGCATAAATGAACATATTAATGCTAAGAGGAAGGAAGAGATACCTGATGAACGACTTGAGTTATATATTTGGCACAAGTTGACCTTCCTGCTCTTGGGAACAAGATGCATGATTTTTTTACTTAAATCTTTATGTAAATACTATGAGAAGGAGCTGGAAATATGAAAAGTTAGTGTTGTTATATGGGTGCAATTGCGATACAGAGGAAGGGAAAGGTAGTAATACCAGAAAAGACTTATAGGTGGGTTCTTCAGGCTGTTATGTGTCTAGGCCCAGGTCCACTAAGCGTTTTGGTACTTAAATGGGTGTGTAGTATTAAATATTTTTGCATCCCACCTACAGCTAGTTCACAGAATATTGTAGGAAGAGGTTGTATGCAGTATGTAGAAGTCTTGTGCTTTTTGGGACTTGACCTCTCCTTTTAGGGGAATGTGCCTGGGACTTACAGCCCTGGTGCCCTGTGAAGTGTTTGTCCTCTGTCTAACAAATAGCTATGGAAATACAGGCCTCCTTTGGGAGGAACTTTGAAAGCAGCTGGTGCATTTTTTTCCTTAACAAAGTAGTGGGAACATTTCGGTGCTTGCTGCATTTCTCAGCTGAAAGGGGTCCCACCTTTATTTTTCATCTCTTAGTGTCATGCAGTTGTTGCTGGGCAAAGCTTGGATGAGGGACTTGGGACTTGGTCCCTCCAGATGTATCACTACTGGAGTATAAGAAGGAAGGTGGCTTTCTCAGGAGGTGAGTGAGTCTAAGAGNGAAATTGCCAGTGATAGATTTCTTGGGGCAGTTCTCCTAGGAGATAGTTTTTACGGGCATATTAATGATATCAGGAACAAGAGTAGCCACAAAACACCAGCACTGAGGATGTTATACTCTCACGAAATATATTAAGCAGCAAAGGAAGGGGGACAGAGGCAGAAAGGGACCATTAGTACCATTAGCTGTGTGGTACTGTTGGCAGAAAAACTACTGGCAGATGCATATGGCTCTCCTTTGCTCTTATGTGAGGAGCAATCAGCAGAATGCACTTTCTGGAAGTGTGCTTCTGTGCTGATAAGTCTGTTAACTTCAAGAAAAAGCACCCAGAAGAGAGTCATGGTTCAAAATGTTCTCCTAGTCATGTCCCTTGTCTCCCAGAAGCACCATCTTCAACATCACTACCACTTTGTTCATGAGGCTATTAAATAGAGAAAAAAATCAATACATAATTTATCATTCCACATGTGGCAGAGTTCAAGAAAGTGAGAGAAACTGATAATAGCTGAAGAAAAAGCAGTGCTTTTAGTATTGTGCTGGGGAGGAAAACTGGTTTTTATAGGAAAAGCCTTATGGTGCCTTTGTACCTGTTGCATGCATGAAGCCTGATGCGATAGTGGGATTTGTGCAGAGATTTCAGCAAAAAATTCGGGTACTGACGTGCACTCGTGGTATGGGAGGTGATAACAGTAATGTTGTTCTAATCAAGAGTGCAAGTCTCAGAGTACTGAACCAGAATAAAAAAGCCACAGACTTAGATGTTACCCTGCCTGAATGGGCTTTAAAACCTGAATTAAATCATCTCCAGAGAAGCAAGACTGTAAGATGTTTTCAAATTCTATTGACGTTATTTTAGTATATGTAACTATTTCCTGGGAATTCAACCAGAGCCAAAGTTCTCATTTTTCAAGGGAATATTTTGGCCACTAGTTTAGAAAGTAATTCCTATCTACTGTCTCCTTCTGATTCCACTTAAATGCTTACATAAAGCAGAATTACTTCAGCAGGAAAAGCTGATGGACAGCCATCTCAAAATATCCAACAGTTGATAAGTAAGGCACTTTTCAGGAAGCCATAGCATAAATTTTACACACTGCTGTGGATTGTTCAGCCTTCAATGATGTTTGTAGTGCTGAGCAGCAAGAGTTCATGATTTTTTCTCAGACTCACCACTTGGCTTTGCTCTGCTTTCTTGCTGTTCAGTGGGATGTGAAAGGCCCTTTTGGGACCAAGCACTTCTGCAGGTGCTTTGCAGACTCTTTGCATCCATACTTTGGCCTGCTTGCAAACGTTTTCACCTGTGCTTCTTCACCTGAGTGAGGTTCAATGATGTATCAAAGCAGCTTATAGCTTGTAGCCTGGACTTCTGATCTAAGACTTTCAATTTCAGGTAGACAGGAAGGACCATTAATAGGCAAATGCTGAAAGGAGGAGAAAGTTTTCAAACAGAATACTTTTTTATTTCTTTTTTTCCCCCTTCCTGTTTTAGGATCTTGAAACTTAAAATATTTTTCTTTTTTAATGAAAAGTTGTGTAAGTGTAATAGTGTGTATGGGTTTGTTTTCCCACAGCCATATGTATTCATTGTGGGTTACACTCTTATCCTTAAAGGAAGCTATATTGAAATTAATTTTTTATAGCAGAGCTATTAAAAGCAACAGAGCCCTGATATGTACCACACTGAGTTATGTAAAGAGAGGAAAAATGAGTAAAGGCTTCATATTGGCAGCCCCCAAACCAAGGGACAGCCTTTACAGTTGTGAAAGAACTTTACTTCTGGGCCTCTATGGAGAAGCACCTTGGAAAGATAAAAAGTAGATATGATTTTGTCTGTATGTGTGTGTAAATGAGATAGCTAAATGTATTTGACCTTAGAAAGTTCATTATTTTTAACAAAAAACAATTTTTCTATTTGCCTACTTATTGTACACCTAGTGTGCTGTCATGACTCTTGCAGAAAGACAAGTCTTCTTCTGCCATTTTCCTGAAAAAGAAAACAAAATCCAGAGAGCTTATAATGATATAAACATATCCAATGATATCCATTGTCCTGGATTGAACTGTATAATTTTATTTCAACAGGGAATTTTGATACAACAATATACAGCTTCTTCAACTGTCTTTTTCCCTACTGATTGCCAGGATATTAGATTTGCCTTTCAGTTTCTTTTTTTTTTTTTTTTTTTTTGCTTAAATGCAAGCTACACCTCCATGGGAATTCTGCATGCAGAAATGATCCTCTGGGAAAGAAGAAAGATGCAGGATCTTCACGTGGCTTCCTCAGAGGCTTATTTTTGGACTCATCAGTTCCAGATTTTGTGGAGCTTCTGGATAACTTTTTGAAACAGATGGGTATGTCAGCTCCCCTGCCTTTTAGTTTTCTGTTGCTGTTGTTAAAGGAAGGGCTTCCACATAACTTCCTGACAAGGATTCTGCCCTACGAGTGAGTAGTCCTGTAATTGTGTCTATTGCAAATAATAATTTAAATGCCAGCCGTAAAGGATTAGGAATGTGTGGTTTGTGAACAGCAAGTGCTGTGAAACTAATTGGCTAGAGTAAAAATGGAAATGGTTTGTATTTTATACAACTATTTGCACTTTATGCAACAGAAATGTTTAGCTCCTGCTAACTGCTGTGAAAAAGCTATCATATTTTTCAGCTTTGGGCATCTCCCAGCTATGCAAGGGTGTGGGAGGCTCATGCTTAGTGTATTTGGGAGTTTCTCTTTTAAGTTTTAGGCAGGTGATGTCAGGGAAGACAGGTCAGTTTTCTGTCAGTCAGCTTGTATGACGGTGTCACTGTACCTTCAAGATTTCCTTAATCAGGTACATTATGGCTGTGTGTGATCTAGAGAACTCACTGAAATTGTTGCTTACAAGCACAAATATCTGGACTACGAATCTTAATCGTTGTCTTGCAAACACAGTGTGAACAGTGAAGTGTAATAGTTCTTTATATAATATGAACTAATTCCTTTCACTGGTGTTTTAAATCTAAGCAAACAGATCCATTAGGCTGGCAAGCTGATCATCTCAGACAGGTCAGGAGGATGGGATTTCTGCAGTGTCTTCACTCCATACCCTGATTATGACCACATTTAGGTCTTGCCGTCAGACTTTGCTGGTATGAGCTTTGCGGATAGATATCTGAAAATATTTTGAGGTCAAGATATCCAGATCTAGAAACTGTTAGGTAAAGAATATATCAGTGTCTATACTTAATCATCTAGCTTTAAACTCATCCCCTGAAAGGAGGGTTTCCTGCATTTCTCATATTTTCGTTTAAGGATTTTTCAGATTTGAATTTTGAGTGATGTGGTGCCACCATCTAATTCATATTTATAGCTCTGCTGTAACAATAACATGATCTCAGTTCAATGACTATAGACTTTTTTATTTGGCATACGTGAGTGATTTTCAGTCTCGTAACTGAAGTAATTTAAACCATCCAAATAAGCTCCAAATGCTTCCAGAGATGAGATCTATATTTACATAATTTAGGGTTGTTGTGATTGAGTCCACTTAAATAATGTATGATGGAGAGATTTTCCTGTATCCAGTAATGATTAAAAGACTGTAGCACATCCTTTTGCAATTAGGGAACCTATTGCCATGAAATTATCAAATTTGAGTTAATTGTTTAGGTAGTGCTGCATCCTGTGCCCCTCCAAACATTTATATTGGCTTTTCTCTGTGTTTAGGTGTCAGGATTTTCTGTAAATAATAGCTGAATATTGATCTCTACCTCTGGAATTGTGTGTACATTAGCAGTCTGTTTTGGGACAGTAATGAGTTTCTGAAGCAACCTCCTGGTCTGTCTCCATTTACAGTATGAGGGGCTCAGTGTCCAGGGTGGTCACAGTGCATGTGAACTAGATAACTGTCAGGAGAAATTAATCCAGAATAACTCCTCAGACACTGGAGGCTCTTTGGAGCAGCCATAAGGGTCTGAACCAAGAGGCATGCCATGAAGTACCTAACACACAGCAGGAGGCTCTTGAACCACTGAGAACACCTGCAATGTGTTGAAGAGGTTCTTGCACTCTGTCAAAGACTAAATGTCATATATATTTATATTTATATTTTTCCAGCTCTCAGTGCTGTGTTTTAACTCCTGTGCCATCCTCATCCATTGACACTTCTCCTTGTGTGTACCTTTCTCTTGTTTTTCCCCTGTTTTACCTTCTGTTACCACAGTCCTTTGCTGAAGCCCTTTTTCCCTTCAAAAATTTTTAAAATTTTTTTTTTTTTCTCCCAGCCTCCCCTCTTCTGCTGTGGCAGTCTTCCTACTCAAGTTCTGGTGAGGTGCCACTTGGGATGTTAGGGAGATGCTGCTGCTTACTGATCTGTGTTTTTAGGGTATGAAATGTGCCTGGCAAGATCCTGGATCCTCTGTGACTGGTAAGATCATGGACCATCCTGAAGGCTCTGCTGAGGCACATGGAAAATGTGGATGTGGTTGGGTCCCACATGACATCCTGGTCTCAAAACTTAAAGGATTTGGATCTGATGGATGGACAACTTGGTGGATTAGGAGTTGGCTGGCTGGTTGCCCTCCAAGAGTTGTGATCAATGGCTCAGTGTCCAGACAGCAGTGCTGAATGGTTCCTCAGGTCAGAACTGGGACAGGACCTGTTTAACATCCTTGTTGGATACATGGACTGAGTGCACTTTCAGCAAGTTTGCTGATGACACCAAGCTCTGTGGTGTGGTTGACATGCTGGAGGGAAGGGATGCCATCCCAAGGACATTGGCAGGCTTGAGAGGTGGACTTATGACAACATCATGAGGTTCAAAAAGGCCAAGTGCAAGGTCCTGCACCTGGGTTGGGGCAATTCCAAGCATAAAGGCTGGGCAGAGGATGGATTGAGGACAGCCTTGAGGAGAAGGACTTGGGGGTGTCAGTCAATGAGAATCTCAACATGAGCCAGCAATGTGCAGTTGCAGCCCAGAAGGCCAACCATACCATCATTAAACCTACCCCATTTTTTTCTGCCAGCCTGGAGGTCTCCATCCCTTATTACCTTCTTCCCCTGGGAGAGTAGTGGGGGAATAATGGAGAACATCTGCCACTCTCTAGTTGGTGTCTAAAACTGTGACAGGGTCACAGAAGTGATGAGAGAGCTGGAGCACCTGTCTATGAAAACAAGCTGACAGATTTGGTGTTGTTGAGCCTGGAGAGGGTAAGGCTTTAGAGGAGACCTTGGAGAGGCCTGTAAGAAGCTGCTGGAAGCTCATCCATCTCCAATTCTCACCCTGCCTCTGGCCAAGGCTGAGCAGATATGGGAAGCTGGATGCATCTCTGCAAAAAACATATTCAAGAAAGGGAAAACAATATTGCAAAAATAATAATAAAAAGACCTGCAAAGCAGAGGAGAGGAGGAGATGAGAGCAATGACAGAGCAGAGACACCAAGGTCAGTGAAAGAGGAGAGAGAGGTGCTTGAGCAGAGTTTTCCCCACAGCCCATGGTGGGATGGCAGCTTTGCCCCTGCAGCCCATGGAGGAGCACAGTGGAGCAGTCCCTGAAGGATCACAATGGAACAGATGTGGAGCTGCTGCTGGGGAGTGTCACAGGTGGGCAGACATGGAGCTGGAGCCTATGTGAGATCACAGAGGGTCAGATGTGTATCTGCATCCATGTAGGACCCTGTGTCAGAGGAGGTGACTGCTCCCGCAGCAGCCGTGACTCTGTGTGCAGCCCAGGCGGGAGCAGTCTGTGCCTGAGGGACTGCACCTGTGGGAGGGACTCATGTCCCAGGGGTTCCTGAAGGACTCTCCCGGGAGACAAATCCCACATTGGAGTGGGGGAAAGCTGTGAGGAGTCCTCCCCCTGAGGAGGAAGGGGCAGCAGAAACACCATGTGGGGAACTGACCCTAAACCCCCCCTGTCCCTCCCTGTGCCCTGAAGGGGAGGCAGCAGGGAAGGGATCTGGGACCAGGAAGAAGGGTGGGGCAAAAAAGTATTAAGATCTGGTCATGTTTTCTCTCTCTGCTAGTAGATTAAGTTATTTTTTTCTCTTCTCAAGTTGAATCTGCCTGGTTTTGCCCTTTACTGTAATTGGAGAGTGAAAACCTCCTGTCTTTGTCTCAATCAAGGAAACTTTGGGTGGATTTCCTCCTCTCTTTCCCACAGTGAGGGGGATGTGTGAGCAGAGGCCCGGTTAGTTCTGGCTGGGCCTAAAACGTGACATGCACATTGCTCAGTGCAGGTGGCCCTGAATCCTCTACATGTGATGAGAGGAGCCACATCACTTGGAGGAACTTGAGATCCATGGGGAGGACACAAGCTGTGGAACTTCAGGTCTGTAGAAGACACTTTCTCAAGCAGCCTGGCTCTTTGATCCAGAAGCAGAACACCTCCTTAGCTATATGTATGACTGATGAGACACTTAGCAGATGAGAATGAAGCTTTTCATCACTGAGACTTACTGTTCCAAAAGATATAGTGTGGTCGAGCCAGATGTTATGGCCTGTGTAACACAGTAGCTGGAAACACTGCGATAGATTCTTCCATTGACATGCCCTAGCCTGATTCAGACTGATGTCTTTTATCTGGTGTGTTATACATAATTTTTTTTTTCCCTCATTGAGGAAGGAATAATGCTGTCACTGAAAAGTGTTGACTGTTTACTCTGCATGGACACATGCTGTTAAATGGATGTGCTGGTATCGAATATGTATCCATTCTAGATACAAATGCAAGAGAGCAAGGAGCTGGGGGCCCTTCTGCCTTTTGCTTTAACCTGAGAATCCGTAAGTAGCCTTTTCAATTGATTGGGTCGTGAATGAAAGTGGTGTTCTGCCAAATCATGGTCTTAGAGACCAGCTACATGCTCCACTGTAATAAAAATCCAGAACAGAAAATACTGACAAGAGGTCTCTATCATATTCTTCTGTTCTTTGAATTGTTAGGCTTATTAATGAAACCTAGGAAAGAAATTAGTGGTGCTGTAATATCAGTTGCCTCTGTGTCTGACATGGTTGGGGTACAAAAAAGTAAGATT
Organism: Florisuga fusca; assembly: GCA_038090715.1. Taxonomy (NCBI): domain Eukaryota; kingdom Metazoa; phylum Chordata; class Aves; order Apodiformes; family Trochilidae; genus Florisuga; species Florisuga fusca. The sequence goes on along the minus strand of JAAWXA010000005.1, from coordinate 46,361,406 downwards.
GGATGGTAAGGGCTTTCTTTTTCAACAAAATAGCACAGCCTACTTTAGAAAGAAGTACATTGCAAGATTTGAGATATTTTGCCTGCCATCTTTGTAGCCCTTTGATTTTATACAATAGCATGCCTCTCTCACAGAGGATAACAGAAAATGAGAGTGACTGAGAAGAGCCAGTGTAGGGCCTAAGTCTAATCAGGTCTGTAGACATGCACTGGTTTAGGACATGTAAATGGGTTTTGAAATTTTTTGTGTCCCAGCCATGTCAGTTTAAGGAGTGTGTTTCGTCATGGTTCTCCTGTTACAAGCTGTCTTAATATATTGTAGACAAGGATAAATGTGGTCAGTAGGAGAATTTCACAGCCCTTAGATACAGTAAGTTGCAGGGGTTTGCTTCCATAAGGAAGCTAAACTCATGAGAAAACTTTAAAGGTCTTGCCATGCTGCTGAGCTGCATCATACAGTAACTTAAGCTGAAGTGGGCAAGTAGGAAGAGGAATGGGAATTGCTTTTGAATTATGCTGAGAATGTGGTTCTGTGGCCATGGGGTCACAAGCAAGTATGACTCCACTGCCAATAAATTCTGCTGTGCCAAGCTTTGACATTAACTTGCAGGAAAACCAGTGAAGTTTTCATTTTACTCCTGTAAGGCAATAGGGCAACTATTGATCATGTGATTGTTGTGAAAAAAATATTAAAAAAACCAGTCTGGAGATTGCAAACTGTTATAGAAGGTGATAGTTCTGAAGGCTATTACAGTTTATTTAACCTTACTTTTCCACAAAACTCCAAATTCTTCTAGCACATTGCTGAATTTTCTATGTACTCGTTGATGTTAGGATATGTTATTGGGCAAACTAATAGAAAAAGGTACAGATGTTCTTCCAGGCACACAGAGACAAATTGTGTGGATTTGGGTTATTTTGTATAAGAGAATTTCAGAGTGACATTGCTAAACATAGACAAACATCTGTACATGCCTAGGTGGAAGCTGCACTCCAGCTTTGACTGATTTGAAGGCTCTGTTCTGAAGGGAATTTAAAAGAAACTGGATTGCTTAGTTCTTGGATCAAGTTAGAAGCCTCTCTCAATGTTGTTGCTTCATTCTCAACAATCTCTCCAAAATACAGCTAGGAGAAATCAGGATTTTTAAACTTCTGCATATCTGCTGGTCCAAAAGCTGTCTTGTTTTTATTGAATCTTTTTTGACAGTGCATCCCACTGTCTGTAAATTGCTATAAGTTGTGATATACAGTGTTATTTGTATTCTAATTGATCACTGTGGAAATGTCTGGTGCTATTGTCTGAGTAGGGCATGGTGCCCCACTTAGTTTTACATTTTTCCTCTGCACCTATTATGGTGCATATGCTTTTAGCTGTGATAGGGTTCTTTATATAAACACATAAGAAAAATAGACTGAAGAAGTTTTATGCATCAGCATAAAAAGAGTTCACAGAAACTGATGAAATAAGAAAATAACAGTTCTTCTCAAGAATAAGTATTTTGAAAAACAAAATAGAAATGCATTGATTCATTTGTAAATAGAAGTAATTAACCTTTAAATATGCAAAACTAATTTAGGTACTTAATCATAATCACACTGCCATGGGGCATAGGATTATGTTTTACAATTCCCTACCTAATTATATGGATCCAGAACATAAAAAGTAAAATTCATAAAACTGTAAAACTGATAAGTGCTCATGTAGTTACATGAGCATTTCACATTTTTGACTCCTTTTAAGATACACTAATGTCTGGAACTAAAGCAGCTTAATAGTTTGCTCCTGCATTATTTATATTCTCTTTCCTACCAAATGGAGAAGGGGTTGATGGTTGCAGTGAAATCTGTATTGTTCTACTGTGAATTCTATATAGGTAACAAACATGAACTTTGAGGACATTTAAATTAGTAAAAACTCCAAACCAAATCATGCATCACCTGGTATTTATTAGGCAGACTACTCTCATGTATTTATCTTAAGTATGAGTTTCTCCATGATTTTTCTTTTTATTTTCATATTTTTTATCTCTTATTTTAGGTCAAATGTTGATCTGCATCTCTGCCACACTGTTTTTAGTGTCATTCACACTTTTTTACTTCTTTGCTAAAACTATGCATAACAGTTAGGGAAATTCTTCTTATTAAATAAATTTTATTTTCTTAGTATGTTTTAGGCCTTATTAATTTGGTATGACTTCTACTGCTGGAGTTGTGGCCCATAAAACTAGTTTCTAAATTAGAAACTTGCAAATACTCTGTGGCAGGTTTTTGCTTCCACTTTGTTGTCTTATCAGTAGGTTAATGAAGAAGTGAAACATAACTATGCCATTAGCTATTTAACCTTATGTAGTCTGTATTTTCATTTTTTTTATATTCCCAGTAAGTGTCATCAACGTGCTTAAATTAAACCCAAAGAAAGAATACAAATGCAAATCCTAGTTGTTTATGCATAACCAACACAGGCAGTTTTAATAAGCAATTACTTAGATTTTGTTCTAACTCTGCAGCAGGTCACAGCCAGTCTTGCTCACCACCTCCCTGAGCACTATTTAAACAAGTACCAATAATGCTGCAGGGCACTTCATTTTGCAAATTGTGACTAGGCAGAGGCATAAAATGATCTTGAGCTGGGTGTGGCAGTATTTAGCCTTATGGATATTTATCTTGGATACAACTAGGAGGCGAGGACTTGAATAAATTTAAATCTTTTCTGTTCCAGCGTATAAGACTGGAGATAAGAGTGTTGCAGCTACCTTAAAAATGGTTTCATTCACTGTTTATCATATTTTTCCCTCAAATTCCTTCTAAGTGCTTTAATTAATAAAAAAGTATTGCAGGTCTTCAGCTAAAAAGGTTAGGAGCTCGAAATTTCTCCTCAGAACAAAAATAAATCTATGTTAGACACAAGGAAATACACTTCTCTGTATTCCGAAAATAGTGAGAAAAGCAATAAGCTTAGCTGACCAGTGAGAACAACGTTTTACTATTTTTCACAAAAGCAGCCAAAGGACAAAGGAATTGGAAGTTAGGTTGTCAAAACAAGCCAGCTTTGGAAAAAATGGATAACCAGTGATGTCAGATGTAAAATGAAACTGAGGGGACATTTTTACAATCAAGATACGATATATGAAAACTGAAAAAAATCAGAGAGTGAGTATATACTATTTAAGTAATTCCCCCATTAAAATTCAATTTTTGAGGGAAAAAAGTAATTGTTTTCAAATCAATCTTGCTATAAAATATAGGTGTAAGGACTTTATGTGTAAATCAGCATAATTTTTCTCTATTTATGCAGGGGAAAGAACAGATAGACTAGACACTGAACCTAGTGTTTTAGGCCCCTGAATTAGATGGATCACTTTGTTCCAGGAGAAAGAGATGCCCTAAGACTGGGGTTCAACAAAACATCACTATCAGAGCAGAGAGATGCACAGAAAAATGACAGGATCTGCTTTAGGCTAAGGTGGTTGTCTCTTCTTCCAACTAAGTCAGGTCCATTGTTTAAAATAACTTAATTTACTTTGTGGAGTAGGTGTTGAAATTATCCCTAAATCTATATTGATCTCTGGGAGAATCAAGAGAAAAGAATAATTTTAGACCCAATATGCTTAGGGCAGTCAGATTTCCACCTGGCAGAAAGGGATGTATTTCTGCAAATTGAATGGCAATATTTTTTTCTCTGCAATGTAAATAACATTAACATTGCTTTTAAAATATACCTGTTAATATTAAAGCAATTTATCCTTTGTTCCTAGCTGAAGATGCTTACAATGTACCCAGAAAACTGACAGTGATTTCAGAGGAAAATATTGATTTCTCACAGCAAGGGTGAGAAACAGATTGTAATGAATGTGACTAAATTGGTTTTGTCAATACTTATATCATCAGGAAGTTTTTCCCTGAGGTACATTTCAAGATGGGGACACTTTGTTCATGAAAATTAACAATTATTTGGTAAATCATGCATGGTGGCATTAGATAGGAACCTATGGCTTAACCAACAGACCCATTTAGAATTAATTTTATAACTATTTGAACTCTGGAGACTAGGGACTTACATTTCCTGTTAATATCTGGATTATACACAACTGTATTTTTCCAGTTTCTGCTGCAAGTTCTGTGTAGAGACAAATTGTTTCAAGAAGAGGTCTCAAGAGAGCTATATCATAATTTTTCATTCATAGAACCTCACCTCTGAAGTCTACCAGTGCAAGAAAACACACTACTGAGCTAGGAATTATTCACAGGAACAAACTATTCCTAAGATTTGTTGTAGCAAGGCGTTCCCTCAGAACTCTTTCCTCCATGATCATTAAAAAATAGGACTGGAACAAACTTCAGGAAGTCAAATAATTCATCCCCCCTCCTTTATAAATATTATTTCCCTGCAAGTATATATCAGCTGCGTATTTTATGCTAACAGATGACTGCCTGGTGGATGTCTCCACTACTGGAGATTCTACAGCTGATTCTAGTACCTGAATGTCCTTACTGTTCTTTTAATACCCTGGCTGGCTCTTCCTTCTTGTCGTTTACTTATTTTGCTGCCTTCCATGGACATAGAGGACAGTTTATTCTGGGTAATGGTAAGACTGCATTTATAATTCCTGCATTTTCCCCTAGCACGTTGGGATGAATGAACATACATACATGTACACATATGTACACACATGTGTACACATATGCACACTTATACACATGTAAATGAACACATATACTTTAGTGGTTTTTCTGATCATTCTTGCTTTTCTACAGGAAGTCTCCATCTCGTGAAAAAAAAGTGAATAATAGTAGGCATACTACTCTCATCTTACTGATTCTGGGGAGACAGAAGTTTCTTTTTCCTTCGCAGCTAAGTTCACACTGGGGATGTATCTATATGCAAGATATACTTTTGAGGAGCTTTTTCCCTGGAAAGAGCTGTGGGAAGGACCCCTAACCCATCTCGCTGCATGTGCTGTCATTGAATTATCTCCAAGTGGGACAGAGTAGATCTTTTCTCTGACTTGACCTCAGTTGCTTCACTGGGTAAGAGCAAGCTTTCAGCAAAGTTCCTTTGCTCAGGACTTGATCAGCATCCTAACTTCATGTAGTTAAGACTCTTCTTGACCTTCCAGTTCTTGAGCTTTTATTGTAGGAAGTATTCTTTTTATGAGCTTGCTTTCTTATTCTTTCTTCAGGAGAATAGGGACAGACTCTTCTCTGGGTGTCCAGTGACAGACACTGGGCCACTGACAGGCAATGGTCTCAAACAGGCATGCAGGGGATTTAACTGGAATATGGGAGAACACTTCTTTACTCTGAGGGTAGCAGACCACTGGAACAACTTGCCCAGAGTAATTGTGGAGTTTCCACCCCTGGAGACATTCAAAACCCACCTGGACATGTTCCTGTGTAACCTGCTCTAGACGATCCTGCTCTGGAAGAGTGGTTGGACTAGATGATCTCCAGGGGTTTCCTTCCAACCCTTACTATTCTGTGACTTCGTGATTCTTTTCTTCAGATAAACTTTTCATCCTTTATAGAGTGAATGGCTGCTGTTTTTCCTGTTAGCTTCAAGCAGTGCAATTCTTGTGGAATGCTGATGCAGCTGCAGTTCCTCTTGCTGTGGTTGGAAACACATTGTGACTGCTTGACCACTTCAAACATGAATTGATGAGATCTGCATGCCTTATACAAACTCACAGTCTCCCGCTGCTCTAGGACAGATAGAGATAGTCTTACTCTAACAGGTCATCCTTAAAAAGAAGGAAAGATGGTGTTTTAACACCAGACGTACTCTGTCAGTCACTCTCTCCTTGGAGATCAGTTTCTCTCTCTTTGTACTGTATCAGCAAACCGTATCTGAGTATTATTTTTCAGAAACTGTCGCGATTCAGAATTGCCACTAATCATACTTTTACCACTGGTGTGGTGCTCAGAAGTTTCAGGAGACCTCAGGTTTCTCAGAGGAGTTCCAAATTGCAGAACAGACTCTAAATAGTGGAGGAAAAGAAAATCAGTATTTGCAGTGCTGAGATGCTGCATTTCACACACACATACATGTACACATGCTAAGTAGCATCTTTTGAGATTTTGCTAAATCCTCCAGACAGCCTCTGAAAGAAGAGTGACATTTTGGCTTCTACTTATTGCCTTCAAGATGTCAATATTATTTTATAAAACCATATTCCATTCTGTATAAGGCATATATTAAAAAAACCCCATACAATATTGAGGATCCTGAGAGGCAGACAATATATATTTTCTGTAAGGTCACAGTGCTAACACAGTTATCTTGACTCTAGCTGTTGATTTAGTTATTGCAGAACTAACTTGCAGTATTCACTCAAAGTGCAAAGTTTTGTGCTTCAAAAATGCTAGTATACTGCTAGAAAACAAGGATAAAACTATCTGTCTTGTGTGTGACACCTGCTGGAATTGCCAAGGTTCATGATACCTGTGACTCCCAATCTCTAGATGAATTTCAACAGTACCTCACAAGCATTGATTTTTGGGCCAGCTCCAGCGGTGCTGGTGACAGAAGAGGGCATGGTATCATATTCCTATCTGAAGGTTTGCCAGGACATATGGTGGAGTGATCCCACAGGATACCCAGGATACAGACTGCACCTTAACCCTACCTAGACTAGCTAATACATCTTAAATTTAACGGTACCTAGATTAAAATCATAGCAATAGTGACTGAAAAGAGAACAAAACCCTGCTCTTTCACAGTCTTGAATGTGCACCTTAATCTTAAGGCTAAAGTATGTTTCTCACATCTGCCCTCTTAGCTCAGTGAATCCTTTATTTCTGCATACAGAGTAGGCAAGAGTGACAGAGATCCTTTCCTCTGTGAACTCCATAGTCAAGTCTTCCTTCTGGAATATATTGATTAGTTGATATTCCCTCCCTTTCAGCAAAGCTGAACTCGAGTTTCTAATATTGGAGTGAGATTCATAGGAGAGGAGGTGCCCCCTGACCTCACTGTGATTTAAAGACAAAATAATCCTAGCTGTTCAATTTGTTAACTGGTTTGTTGTTGTTGTTGTTTTTACTTCTACTTCTTTTTCTATTCTTAAAGAGTACACACAGGGGAAATTTTTGGCCATGAGTTCTAAGTAGAAGCATTTATTTCTTTGTAGCCTTGGTTTGTGTGTTTAACACAGGCTCTTCAGGGTGTGAATATTTCTCTGAATTTTGTTATGAGGACATTTGTTCTCTCTGTGAAATTTCTAAGCCATCTCTATCTATTGCATCTCTGCAGTCACTGGGCCCCAGCACCTCTCTAGATGGTCCTTTTTTTTTCAATAAAAAGTGACCCTTACACTCAGTGTAGATACCCTCTTTCCCACAGTGTAGGTGTTTACAAGTATAACTGGAAATAGTTTATGGTTAAAGGGCTAATATTGTAAGTTAAGAGAATACTACAATAAACAGATTCAGTTGGATTTTATGAGCATAGATCTCTTTTATAAATATATGTAAACACGGATACGTGTATGTCTATTCAGTCTTCAAACTACACCAGAAAAATTCTGTGCTTCCTTTTAGTTTGGCTTTTAGTTTTTAGGCATCAAAATGTGGCTATTTTTAGCAAAATATTCTTCAATATGATAAGTAATGTAGCTTCCTCCTTTGTCTTATGAGAAGTGTATTAATTAAAACAGGAAAGGTCATCCTGACCTCCCTATCCCTTCTATTAAAATTTTTATTCTGAGGCTCTGAAAGGCTTTTTGGAGTTTTCTGTTTGTTTTTATAGTGGAGATTAGACTGGTTATGAGTTTTTTTGGTTTTGTTTGTTTGTTAGTTTGTGGGGTTTTTTTAACTTGTTGCCACTTCTGTATCACTTTTTTATTTGTTATAATTTTAGTGGAGAAAAGTGGAGAAATATACATAGGATTCTAATTAATTTAATTTAAATATAGAGAATGTTCTCAAGCCCTCCAGAAAGTCATCTAAGAATGGATAATCATCAACTGTGACATTACTGATATCATATTTGTTGAAAAAGTGAATATTTTCAAACATGTATACATTCTTCCTTTTTTATCTGGAAACATAAATAAGCTAAAAACTATGTTTGGTTTTTCTATTACTTTTTTAAAATTAGAGAGGGAAAAAAAATCAATAGGTGTGCTAGCCAATGCATGTTGCATCTAAGGATAATCATGTGTGCCTGACTGGTGCAAGTGTACTCTGTATTAGAATATTGACAGCAAATCACTGACCTGCTTAACCATTTACAGAGGCTGTTTCTATTTTTAGCAGTGTCAAAAAGGAGAGAAGTTCAAATGTGAAATTAAGAGGGTAGTCTTTTCAGTAAAGACACCTTAAAGAAGAGTTTTGACAGCTTATATGAAGTATTATCTTTCTGCCTAAGCAAAACACCTTCCTATCGAAATGCACTGTAAAATAAGTGTAAAATTAGTGCAATGAGGATGGGTCTTTATGGCTCCATCTCCTCTATTCATTTTCCAACCCTGATTTGTGTTCTTGAACATCTTTTGTGTTTAAAAATTTTTTTTATTAAGCTAGTTATGCTTAATATAATAGGTAGATATTCTGCAGAGAAGTAATTTTTTATAGCAAGACTTCTAGCAGACATGTGTGTATTTCTGTCCTGATAGAAAATCAATATGTTTCTGCCCTACTGGCAGTTTATAGTAGCTATCAGTTTACAATGTGTAAGGTGCAAAACTTGTTTTCTAAAACAAGACAAAAAGCATTTTGACTCACTGAATTCTGTTAAAAAAAATAAATTACATGCAGTTAGGTTACTGATTTAATACTACTATTCTAGTGTCCTGTGTTACATGAACAAATTGAATTGCAGGACTCAAATTTTTCAGTAGTCAGCTTTTACAGTAACAACTGATTCTCATTTTTCTACAGAAACATACCTTTAAAAAGGAAAAAAATGGCTTGAAAAAATTTGATTACCAAAAAGCTTTCTTTCCTAGGATGTACTCAATTGTCTTAAGTGTATATTCATAATGTCTGAGAGATTCAGGCAGCAGCTAATATAACACAGAGTTCTTGTAGGCAATGTAAGGAATGGCAGTCTCAATCAAACTCTAGACAACTTAAGATCAGGGCACTGATTGACAGCAGTGACAGCAGAAGTTCCTGAACCAAGTCTCTTTTGGACTTGCACGTTAATCTTTTCTGGGCCATCTGGAGGCGATGTCACCTCTGTGAGGCCAGATATTGCCTGGGCCCTCAGATGTCTGGGATGTCTGGGTTTGCCATGTGACTTTTGCCAGCCAACTGTTAAACAGGCACAGAGACAAGACTTCCTTCTTACCCCATGGCTGTCATCACTCTTCTTTTTTTAAAATAAAACCGCTTTTGTTCTTTAGTGATTTCTGCTAAGAACTGCCAACCTCATGCTAGCGCTCCCAAGAATGCTGGGGATTCATGTGGCCTCTGTCTAAAATACTGATAATATGAATTTGTAGCTTAGGTACTGACTAATGAAAATAGCGGACAATTGACCTGTCAATATGAGAGTGCTTCTCCTGCCTATGTCAATCGTAACTGACATAGATTTCTGAAACTGTCCATTTTTCTTCACCTCTTTTGTTCTGCGGTCACAGGTAGGGACTTATCAGAGGTACAAAAATTTACTTTGGAAAATAAAATTCTCTTTTGGCATCTTTTTCTCAACCGAGTTCCTTATACCCAGATTTCTATCAAATCTGGTGCGAATATGGAATAAACAATGTCATAATTTCATCAAATTGGCATAGCTACTGCTGAAAAGCAGATTATTAGTCTGGTTTGAATTTGTCTCTCATCTGCCTCTGTCCCTTGTGGCTCTGTGGAGAGAAAAGATGACTTCTGTTCTTTTTTTTTTTAAAGGTGACAGTGATTGGCAGGGTGTTATCCACAGAGATAGAGCTAATATGCATGCCTTGCCAAAACCAATACGTTTATGAAGCACTTAGCTTCAGAGCATCCATGGTGTGAACGCTTCCAATCTATCCCTCAAACTGGGTTTCAATACAGTCTGAGCTCCATTGCCAGTTGGGTAGTTATTTATGAGCATTGTTATGCTGTGCATGCAGCCTGCTGTCTTGAGGTTGTTCTGAGAATTCTGCTGATGACCTACTTTGGAAGGCAACGTTTAATTCCATATTTTTAAGTGAGACATGCCATTTGTAAAATTTCTGAATAAAATTACATTCTGGATCAATGTGAGCAAGGATATCAGTAAAGCTCCCCTTTATCTTTTCCAACATGAGAGAGAATTAAAGGTTCAAAAGCCTGTGATTTTTATTTTCCATGCCAACTGAAGGCTTTCTTCATGTTCAGTGTACAAAAGGACATTTTCTTATTACTGAAATTGCTGATTAAAATACCCGGAGCTGACACATTTGTCATAAGATTGACAAGCATCTGATTCAATAAAGGTTTCCGGCCTTTTGTTTGACATTTTTGTGGTTGGTTATCATTGTGAAGTAGATTTCTAGTGAATTATTCTCATCCTGTAGCTCATGCAGATACAGCTTATTTTACAGCTCTGCTGTCCCTAAAACCTAAAGCAACATTTTCTTCCTTTCCACATACACTTAGGTAAACTTTTTTTTTTAGCAATACCACTGCTTTGAGAGAAAATGTTTTTTTAAACCATATAAGCTCTTAACACTGCAGATGATCAGCACTGCAGGCAGATAAGAGCTTAAATGGTGGGTCACGTCCCACCATTTCATTTCGGTAATACCTTCATGTGAAAGAAGTACTTCGTAATACCCATAGAATGCCCATGACAAGTAAAAGAAGCGTAGACCTGCAAATATTTTTCTTTCTGTGGTAGGAAGTTAATCTTTGAGACCTAACTGGTATATTAGCTGAGTAAACGTTTGTAACGTTGTCAAATTTTGCCTTGACAAAACACAGAGAGTATTCTGAGGATCGTCATGGGTTACCATGCAAAAGGTGAAGACTACTATTGCAAATGATTCTGAGTTTTGTTAAATTAAGCCAAAAAAGAAGAAAATTTCCTTTCTAAGTTCTTGAAATTTTTTAGGTAATCCTCCAGACATTATTTATTGCCAATCCTTTACTGTATGAAGAATGTAGGAAAGGTAACGTGGAGAGCATAGGAAGCATCTCTGATCATACAGCATGCTCATGGATATTCTTAATAGGAGAAGCCACTATAGAAGGCACTATTCTGCCTCTGAGTGATAGTGTGGCCCCAGTTTTGTCTCTGAACTACTGCCTTCCATATTTCCATCGCAGTGTAGATGATGGAGGTAACCTTTTGTGGGTACTCAACATGCAATGGTCACATTCAGATTTCTGAGCCATGTGCTAGGAGACTCTATCTTTTGGAGAGCAAGATTAAACTTCCTAGTAGACTAATAAAACACTGGACAAGAATAATCCTTGCCTGTAAGTGAAGCCATCCTTAAGCTGACCATGTTTCAAAGACTAATAAGGAAACAGAAGGTGTCAAAAGTACATCTTGGACTGCGATTTTACTCATCCTTAGCCTGTTCAGAAGGAAAGTTAGAGCCTGCTCCCCCCAGTCTGGCATGTTCTCTACTAGTAATGTCTCTCTGGATGAGTGTCCATGCTGCTCTCTGCAATTCTTCAGTTGGCCCAGAAAGGGGTCATGTCTGATGAGGCCATGTGATTTAAAAAATTCAAATTCCATTTGTAGAAAAGGAGAAGTTTAAAAAAAATTTGGAAGAAAGGCTGAAAATTTCAAAGTTGCTTCAGAGTTAGTTAATAATATAATTTTTACATCATAAGCCAAATTTTAAAAGTTAAATGAATGTAAGTCTTATTTTCCTATCATTTGCAAAGGTCTCTGGTTTCCAGGGCTCTATGACATGTTCCTCATTCTTAATGAGTGTCATGCAGTATCAAAATGTCTTACAATTTTCATCATTACATACAGACATTTAAAAATATGACTAGTGGTTATAATTTGTGGTAGAGTTGAAACCGTTATATTGTATTGCAGCTTTACTTTAGTCATCCTGTTACTGACCAGACTACCAAATTAAATTTGGAACAAGGATTAATTTTGAATTAAATCTTTATGGTGACCTTTGAGTCCACTTGAGTTAGAAATGGGCAAAACTTTCAGAACTGTGAGTGTACGGGAACAGTGTGCAAAGCAAAACAATCCCAGTCAGTTTCCCCAGAAGCTGTCATAGGTCCCCAGAAAATAGGAAACAATGAGGGGAGACAAAGATTTGAATGAAAACAGTGTGTTTAATGTGAACTTTTCTTGCTTCAGAAAATATTGGCAGGTATGGTATGTTTCTGATTTTGAACATACCATAAACTGGCTACTGTTAAGAACCCCATTAAGACAGCCCTGCTAGGAGTAAGTGCAGTTAATCTGGGGTTTCTGAAGACTGTAAAATGAAGTAGGGTTTGTTGGATGTACTCTTTGTGAGAAACCCCAACTGAACTTGAAACTGTTCACAATGTCTTGCCTCACGATGGAGTAAATTTTACATGCTCAGTCATTAAGGGGTTGCTTAGGTTTGTCTGCTACACTATTTGCTGTTCTAGACACCACTTGCTTTTGCTTACAGCGTATCTGGATGAAAATCTATTAGAAAAAGCTTGAGGCAGACACTTTGTATATTTATGCCCATCTGTTTGGCTGACCCAATGCCCTTTATGAAGTGTGACTTCAGAGAGAACTTCTGAACATGCTTCTTGTGTTTCAGAGAGACATATTTGCTGGCTAAGACTGACCAGACGAATCTGCAAGACACAAGTAACACAAGTTTCCAGAAGAACCTCTTGTGTGAAAACAGCACCAGTCTGGGACCATGACACAGCAAATTGTGTCTATCAGTGGGTGTGAGTGTATCAAAGATACTTTTTGATTTCTTCTTCCTATGGTCTTATCTCTTATCTTGGAGTGGAGCTCAGTGTGAGTCCAAGATATAGAGAGTAGTGCTGGCCTCCACTGTAGACACTGAAAGTTTTGTTAATGACCATTCCTGTTCCTGGGTTTCAAAATGTAGTTTTGCTGTATATTTTGTCCTACTTGAAAGAAAACAACTTCTTTTTCCTCCTGCTTTTCCATTGTAGGAAGAGGTTTTTTTTTGTCTTAGAAATGGATGGCATCTACTTCAAGCATCTAAGCTTCAACCCAGTTTCCTCTTCCATCTTCTCTGAGATGGGACTTCTGTGTCTGTTGAAGATCATGGAGCTACCTTTCACTTATTTTTTTCTCTTTCTTTTTTTTTGTTTTGCTTTGTTTCTTTTTAATTCTGACATAACCTCAGCTTAGGAAATCTTCGAGCTTTGCCTGTGGCAAAGAACTTGGGGTCTTGTGCCACCTGACTTACAGTGGCAAGAAGTCTTTCTTGTCTTGGATTAACCTGGATTCTAGCTCACTATAGCTTCTCTACTTAAAACTTGGTTGTGTCTGCCACTGACTTAGTGTCTTGTCTCTTTGTGTTTATATGTAATCATTAAGAAAAAAAGCCCCTTCCTCCAAACCTGTTGTCTTGAATCCCATCCTCATATTTCAAGGAATAATCTGAAAAAATTTCAGAAGGTTTGGCCTACCCTTGAGGCAGCAGGGATTTAATAATATATAAATTCATTGATCCCAAACTGTCTATAGAAAAGCGTAACCCTGAAATCGCACCCTCTCTCTGATGAAGAAATGCACCAGAAACAGAAACACTGATAATACTGCAGAAAACTTAGTTTTGTCTTCTCATTACAGTTTCAGTCTGCTGACCCAAATGCTAAGCAACCAGCTAAATGATGTCAATCATAATGCTGTCATCTTGCAATATGACAAAATTAGGTTTTTTTCATTTGCTCTCTTATATGCCAAATGTTTGGCATCAGTTATTTTTCTGTTCTTTCTCCATCATTTTCTGGCTTTCTGTGGTGTTACAAAAGGCAAATTTGCATAGCTAGTGAACAACAACAGATTTGTGAATCTGCCTTTGATTCACATTATTAGCAAGGCAGTTAGCTGCTAGAATGTCTTGCACAGGAGACAATGTTTTGTTGAAATTATATGAGTCAATAACAGCTGAGACAGGTTTAAATTGACTGTTTCCCTTTAGCCCTCTTTCTTGTGGTACTTCAGGTAGTAAAACTATTCCTTCTGCTATTCTTTTCTGCTAGTTGAACAATTTTCATAGAGCTAGATCTTACCATGATTTCACTTTTAGTGAGTTTTAGCTGAAAAGAAATATTGTTGAGTCTTTTGAGTGCAAAAAATATATGGTAGGATTCTAACTTTAAAAATTGTATTTTAACTTGGGTTGATGTGTGGGACTACTGTGAGGATAGTAATGTAACTTCTCTTATTTAGGTATACTTTTAAAAGCTTCTGTTTATATAAATACTAAAGGAATTGTTTCAGTGTAATAAACTCTTTGAAAGAGATGATACACACTAATCTTATTGAAATAGTAATTTTAAAAAAGTTCAGTACCATTTTTTAAATTTTCATTATCTTTGTTAAGCAAATCAAGAATGGTAATGCACTTCATATGGTGCATATGTGAGCTTTTTGCCAACTGTTATTTGTGGTATAAACCTGTATTAATTAATTGACTTAATGCATTGCAACCTCTGAAGGTTTTTTTGGTAGGTCCTTTGCATTCCAGTTCTCTTGCTTTCTTTGCATAATTAGTGAATCACAAGTATTTTCTGTTGAAAATGTGATTTTGGTTTGTGTGTTTACATGCTTCTCTCTGGATGTATATCTATACACCATACCCTTGCAAAAATCTAGAATTTGTGGTTTGAGATTATGAATTTTAGTGGACTACTGTAAAATATGAAATCATGTAATAAGTAATCAATCAAGAATATAAAATTGTTTATATTGACACTATGAGTTTCATTTGGAAAATAGAATATACGCCATTTTTATAGCTAGAGCTTTGTGGGCAAGATGATTTCAGGTGAGATTTTTTTGTAATGACACAGTGTGTGTACAAGATTCCTCATTTAGATACCTCATTTTCTGTCTAGATAGGCACATTCTGAAGTTAAATATCTAAGTATGGGTCTTAATATTGTGAATGCCTCCCCATAACAGCAGGTACCTGTAACATATGAGTGCCAAAGCAAAGTCAAAGCTTAAAAAATTCTGTAGTTCTTTTTATCTCTCATTAAAAAGTCTGGAAACCAAGGTACTCTCTCTTTTTGTAAAATACATACTGTGCAAGTGAATTTATATTCCAAGCGAGAAATACCTCTCACCACATGAGCCTCCAGGCTAATGGCCTCAGCAAAATGGATATAGAATTTTTTTTCCTGTAATAGTAATAACATTTGCAGAGACAAAATTGTCAAGATAGCTATTAATGCCTCAAATTACATCTTACTTATAATCATCAACATGCTGAAGAGAGTTCTTCATATATCCTTTGGGAGCTCTGTACAGAACACTTTGCCTTGTTTATGTCTGCCAAGTTGTAGCTAAGGTGCATGCTTCTTTCACGTCTAGATGATTATTGGCAGTTGGAAATTTTAGATAGCACTGTGCAAAACATTTTTACACATCTTAAACTAATGCAATGACCGACTTTGGGTTTTATTCACACCTGGTAATTAGAAAGGCCCCAGTCATTGTGTTTACTTCGAAGTTGCTGACAGGGAGATGCGGCGGCAGCTGGCAAGTTTGGTGTTGGAAAAGAAGAAGGGGATGTGCTGGACTTAAGTTTGATACCTGTGGGACAGGAAAACATGTATGCTGTTGGGTTTTTTTCCTCCTGTCAGTATACAGGTTTTAAAATGTAGCAAAGTGAAGCCATCTGTAAGCATGATCAGCTGCAGTCATTACTAACTGACCTGAGTTTTAGCTGAGAGAGGCACATGCATGTAGAGGTTTAGATGTCTGAAAGGCTCACCAGTGACAAAAGCATCTAACAAAGATATTTTTAGTATCCAGGAGAGCACTGAAGAACCTAGTTCCACTCCTCATATCTAGGTTGAAAATTCCTGTAGAAATTTTACCCATTGATTTTGGTGAGACTTCTCATGCACTGAAGGAACTGTGCTAATGAGGTGGACAGGAGAAATAAATTCTTCATGGCAGTCTGTTGCTCAACTGCTTTCTGTTTGATGTAAACAATTAGGCAGCTTTAATTTTCAATAACTGTTATCATCTGATTCTCACCCTCTTATGTATCACAGACAGTCTGGGTGGTATTGATAACATAGGATCTAGTTTAAATCTTTATTTGAACCACAAGTCAAATGTTAATTGGTGTTTGAATACTTTTGATTTAATTATTTGGTCTGACACAACTCTTTCAGAATAGGTGCTGAACTGAGTAATTTTTAAAGGAAAGCACTCTTTTGGTGGAATTCTGTCTCCCTTTGCAAGCCTAAATTTTATATGCTTCTAGAAGATCAGGAAAATGAGGCAAAATTTTATGAGTTTGTGTTTTTATAAAGATGTAAAGGAGAAATGTATTTATAATGAGATTCAAATGGTGCTGACATTTAACATTATTTTGTAATTCCGTACTGAATCTCCTGAGTTCTAGAAATGTATATATGTGCTTACAGTGGTGTGCCTATGCAGGAAAGCTTGCAGAACTAGGTCCTTTAACATTACAAGAATCTCAAGACATGAGTTAGATAAAATCATACATTTCGAGACAACGTTAATGAAAATGCTAAATAATTCACACAAATCATTTCATGGAAAATACTAAGAATAGGTTTTGTGAAATTTATTTTCAATTTTATAATATACCCAGTCCCATTTTTGAAAATTGTTATTTAAAATGTATAATTCAGTAATGCTTATAGGAACTATTACTCTGAATTAATACTCTGTCATTTTAGAATGTTCTGTGTAACAATTTACTGCCTTTGTTTTTATTAAGGTAATTTCAGAAAAAAAAAAGTATTCCTGCTCTTTGAGAGATCATATCTATTATTCCTTACCTAAGTCAAAGAAGTAAATGAATATTATGCAAAAAGTTGTGATATTTTACCTTTTCCTGTGAAAAAATAGATTATGAAAAAGTCATTGTGTTACAATGTCCTTCCAGTTTGAAAGGTATCAGTAGTTAAAAAAGTCTTAGCACTTTCACAACAAGGCTTATTGTATGGGTTGGTGATGACTACCAGTATGTTCTGCATTTATTACGGTAAATTTAATTTCTATTTGGCAGCTATGAGAACTTAACTCTCATTTACCCTAATGTAAGTAATGATTCACTCAACTGACAGTTGTATGAAAATGGCTTCAGTCAATTAAATGCTCTTTTGCTCATTTGTGCCTACAGAGTAGGAGGAAAGCGCTGCTAGTTAAATTAACACAACTCTTGCCTACAAGCGAAACCCCAGGTGTATGTGCAGAAACTAAACCAGTTAAATACAACCTACTGGTTGTATTTAAACCACTGACAAGCCCTGTGCATAACATTATTTCAGTTTTTGACTGGCTTATTTTAAATTTCAGTGAACTATATATTTAAAATAGAATTAATTAAAACAAAAAGGGCAACCAATTAAATTATCCAAGGCCAGTCACTTCTCGGGTTGTATTAGCATGAATATAGCCAGCAGCTCTCTAGAAGTGATCTTCCCCATGTGGCACGTCTGAGACTGCGTCTGGAATATGGTGTCCAGGCTTTGATTTCACCATTGACATATGGGAATAAATCCATTGGAGGGCCAGGGAAGTGATGTGCATGGCATATGAGGACAGGACTAGGAAGGGAAAGTTCAGGAAAGTTCATACTGCTGTCTACAACTGTCTGATTGGAGGATGCAGAAAAGATGGAGCCAGATTGCTCTTGGTGAGGCACAGTGATAAGATGGTATACAAAGGTTCTCAAAGCCATTCTCTCTTGTCCTCTTGCTATGTGCCCTTGACAAAGTCCCTCCTCAGCTTTCCTGCAGGCCCCCTTCAGGTACTGGAAGGCTACTGTAAGATCTCCCTGGAGCCTTCTCTCCTCCACGTTGAACAACACCAACTCTCTCAGCCTGTCTCCACAGGTGAGGTCCTCCAGCCCTCTGATCATCTTCATGGCTCCCTAGACGCACTCCAACAGTTACATTCCTTCTTATGCTGGAGGCCCCAGAGCTGAGCACAGCACTACAGGTGAGGTTTCATAAGAGTGGAGTAGAGGGGGAGAATCACCTTCCTTGACCTGATTGATGGTCACACTTCTTTTGATGGTAAACTCTCCCTAGAAAAGGACATAATTTTTTTTTTACCATGCAAGTGATCAACGAAAGGAACAGGTTGCCTGAAAGACTGTAGAATCTCCACTGTTGAGGATTTCAAGGCTTGATGAGAACAGAGCCTGAGGAACCACATCTAATGAGTCCTGCTTTGAGCAGGTGTTTGAACTATATACCTCAAATCTATAATATTCTGTATTTCTATGAAAACAAGTTACTTCAAAACCAAATAAGCATCCACAATGTACTCTGCTTTGGCTTTGCAGAACTATCTCAAAGCCATTGTAAGTTTATGTGTAGGTGGGGTCTTCACTGACCTGTTTTCCTCAGATTTATCAAGACAATAAGAATGTGCTCACGTTCTAGCTAGTGGAGAGCTTTCTGTCATACTCCAACAGCATTTTTCATTTAGGGGCTGGAGTTGCATGACCTTACCAAACTGATGAAAGCAAAACAAGTGGGCAGCAGGAAAGTAATTTAGACAAAAAAAAAGTAGAATATGGAGTTTCCCAACATTATTAACTTAGCATGTGTAATTCCTACGAAAAGCTGAATTCTGCCTGCAGACAAAGAGCGAATTGCAGGTATGTGAACTTTTCTCCAAGCAAGCACAGGAATTTCTACTTGGTACTTGTGATTAAATGAACAATACTTGTTTCAGGATTTCTTTTCTAAGAAATGATAGATGATCCCTCAGCTTCCTCTTGTAGAAGCAAATAGCCACCTAAACAGGCATTGCTTTTTTCTGTGACCTGAGTCTCCCTGCCCATCGTGGAGGATATTACTCATCATGGACTGAAAAGAAGGTCCTTTATTCACTTTTCTGAGGTAGACATGAGTAAGCATGTTCTCATTTGAACTGTTAACTGCACAGATGTATGTTAGATAGTATTTCACCACTCACTTCTGTAGATGTGGGGTGTGCTGACTTTGCTATCAAAATTATTTTCATGCCTGCATGAAAAAACTTTAACAAGAGGGCATGTGTTAATCAGTTTGGGGTGTAAATTAAACCTTCATAATATTGCTGACCTTTATTTCGTTGCAACAAAGGCAGAAAGCAGCAGGCACTCTATGACTCACTTCACCTCCCAGAGCATGCCTGTGTTTTTCACTGTGTCCAATTTCAGAAGGGGAGGGAGAATGTTAATGCTTTACAGCACAAGCATCCTGCCTGGTCCTGGAGAGGTATGTGGGGCAAGAAGCCCCCGCCTTGCAACTGGTGTTGCTTCACATAGATAGTGTTCATTGCATTGTTTAGGCGAGTTATCTAACAGTAAGTTCTGATGAGTGCAGGAAGAATTGCTGCTGGCATCTGTGAGCTTGAAAGATCAAAGGAAATCTCTTAGAAGAGATGTCTAGGTATCTATTAGGGTTTTAAGATCAGTCTCTTTTTACTCCCTTCATTTTTGTTGTTGCTGTCAGCAATGTAATTGGTAGTGCCCTGGAACTCTCTACATTCCCTTTCCTGGGGAAAATGTGCTCATAAAAACGGTACTGAAATTGAGTGCTTTGCAGAATTCATTCAGACGGTATTGGAAGAAATGTGCTTTCCATACTTGGGTAGAGGAACTGTAGTCAATATATCTTATGTCTTTGTTAGTGATAGTTCAACTCATTGATTAAAATAATAATAGATCATACAGATCATACTTTGTCAGTGTTTTCCTAATAATCTCTTTTAATCTTTCTTAATTTCTTACAGTTTGATTTAATTTTTTGGGTTGTTTTGTTTTGGTTGGTTTGTTTGTTTTGGTTTTTTCCTAAAGAAACAGAAACAGAAGCAATCTTGGTTTTGTTCTTTGTCTCTTTTTTTTTTTTTTTTTTTTTTTTTTTTTTTTGACTACCGAGTCAAAAAAGTTTCCCAGTTTGGGAATTTCATTAAGTAATAGAGATTTTAAAGGTCTATTTGGACCTTCCTATCCTGAAGGTTTTGTTTTGTTTTGTTTTCTGTGAATGTACAAATGTTTGTAAAAGAAAGGGAAACTGGAATAATGTCCAAGATGTGTAATATGAGTATACCTTTGATTTTTGCCCTTCTAGTATTCTCAAAACTGTTAATTTCACAATGAAGAAATTTATTGAATGTGTAAATTGGAAAGGAACCTGTAAGGGACCTCATCTTAGCAAGCAAAAAAACCCACCTCTTCTATCATACTTCTGAATTCCTAATGATTTAATCCTAATTAATTTAATGATTTAAAGGCATTAGAGAACATGGATAAATACTTGTGCGGAGTCCTGCTAACTCCATGAGATATACTGAGAAGAAAAAAATAACTTATGGATATAAGTTATTTATATATAAGTTATATATATAAATAGTTATATATATACAGTTAGTTATATATATATATAGTTTATATATATAAGGTGGATCCAAATGAATAGTGAATCATTATAACAGAAAGTGCATGTGTTGACCAAGTTGTACTGGTGCAGTTTAATAATTCCAATGTTTTAGATACATGAATTCTTTTTTGTACTTTGGTTTTAAATCAGAGCATATTTGGGAAAATAATAAACCTCTACATTATGTAACAAAGAGTCTGGTTACTCCAGGATGCTATTTTGTATTAGAACCAGTATGGGATGTGTAATGAGAGATAAAAATTGAGCAGGTATGGAGTAACATATTCCCCTAGATATTGGCCATTAGGTACAGAGTTGTGCTTTTCGTCTTCCATTTCCTGCTTTGAAAGATGACAGTGATAAACAGTGTTTTGATTGGATATATAGGCAAATTTTTTCTTCTCTCCTCTGTCTGATTTGTGTCTGGACAACTGCTATGTTTCCTCCATCTTTCTGGAAAGCTTGTTATCTTTCTTTGTCATTCTTTGAAAGACTGGATTTTGTGTGTGGGTCAATTTCAAGTTTACTTCATAGAGTCACGGAATTGTAGAATGTCTGTCTGCACCTTTGGAAAACAGGAGAAACAACCCTTTCTTCATTCTTTGGGAATATTTTTTCCTCAGCCACCCAAAATCATCTCTTTCCACATGTATTACGCTAAGATACAGAGCAAGCTGGCAGAATCTGGTGAGATAACTAGGTTGAGACAGTCCCTTCCCTGAGCACAGAAAATATTGACCTTGGGTTTTAATCTACTTTTCAGAAATTCATGCCTCTGAGAAGAATGAGCCTCTGTGAATTAAGCTAGGAAAAAAAAAAAAAATCTAAGGGTAAAATGCTCATAAATAGGTTATTTTGTTGGAAAAACATGGGTAAAAATTAAATCGAACAAAAGTAATCTAAAAATCAAACCTTCCAGGAAGGTCAAAACCTCTGCCACCAGAGAAGAAATACATGGAAGTCAGAGCTGCAGCTACTCTTGCAGTATTGCAGAGCCCCAGCCTTCTCATTCTCAGAAACCCACTCCCAGCTGTCTGAAGGGTTACTCTATTATATTCTCAGTTTATTTCAGTGTATTTCAGCTTATTTCATCTATTTTGCCATGCCCTGTACTGAATTCCAGGCAAGGAAAAAAATTGTGAACAGCCTAGCATAAAAATTACTATTCCATGGAAATTTTGAACAGTATTCAGCGAAATATCCCACATAAGAGGAGCAGTAAGGGTCTCTATTTCTTCAGTTGAAAGTTACTGCTGCTTCTGCCTACTTGCCATCATATTACATGGTATGCTATTGTATGCATGGTTTTTTAGAGGAGGTTCATGATCCCCTACAAAATTTCTCACTTTTTTTTTTTTTTTTTTTCCCCTTTAAAATCAGATAAGGGGTTGTTAAGCTTCTTTCATGTTTCACTCAGGTGTCAATATTACCAAAGAGTAATGTTTTGTGTATTAAACAGCCCCAGCTGACATTAGTTTTTCAGCACATGAAAGGAAAAGGAGAAAGAATGATGTGGGGAGTATATTTTCTTTCTAAAATCGCTGTTGTGGATTTTTGAGGTCTGGAAGTCAATGAGAATTGAAAGTAGCTGTTGTATGAAATGGGAGGAATAGATACAAAATTAGTCATGAAATCTAGAGTGCTGTCTTTTCTAATGCACCAGTCAGGTGTATTTTTGTGATGATACACTGTTTTCTTGGTAAATAGTGACAACTGATATTCCTTAAATCTCCCACTTGGACGAACTCACTCAGCTTACCTCTAGGTACACAGTGTTAGTATTTAAAAGTTGAATTTGAAAGTGGTTGTTGAACATTATTAGTAGTCAATGGGTGTAACACAAGAAGATACCTTGGTGAAGAACAGGTGACAGCTGTTTTATTCTGATCACCCTAAGGTGCTGTTGAATTATTTTATTACCTATTTTAATTATAACATACAAATTCCTGCAACCTCATGACAATAGTCATCGATCAGTATGTTTCTACTGAGAATGTGTTCTAGCAGAACAATGCAAGAATACCCTTTTTTGAGTTCTCTGTACAACGCTGAATCTCACACCCTACATTCATCAGTGCCAAAACCTTTGTGAGTGAGAGTTTAGTGCTACAGAAATAGCAGGCAAAACCCCTTCCAACATCCCTAGCCTGGAGTTTGAGCGGTAGCCACAGGGACATTCCCTCCTCTGAAACATCTGACAGAGATTGAGATCTGTGGTGGAAACGGAACAAATGGGGAATTCCATCCAAAAGCAGCATAGAAGTCAGTGTCTTTGTAATCAGAGGAACCACAGAAAGCTTAGGAGGCAGGATGTTGGCTGCTTACTGTGGAAAAATACGAGCTCATACTTAGTAACTATGACTCTGCATAACCTTCTTGTATCAGCTTCAGCCTAACTGGCCATGAAATTTAGGCTGAAATGGGCAACCTGAGGGCATAATTTGTTTTGTGGTAACCTACTTAGGAAAAAAAAAGAACTGTGGGACCACTCTAATGTTCAACAACATGTATGCTTCAGAATATCTGCCAAAATACTCATGTCAAGGCTATACTTCTCTAACTTGACCTTTGTGGGTGAGCTAGTCAGGTAGTCTCCCTTATGGTCCACGGAGATAAGAGTGCAGCAGCAGGGTGAGACTCATGGTCAGGCGTGTATCCTAGGATGGTGTGCTTGCTTCTGCTTAATGTCTATAAAGGTGTTCGAGGCAGCTGGCTCACATGCAGTTTTCTGCTCAGTAGACTTCTAAAGGTGTATGAGAACCAGTTGTATCTTTAAGCCTGACAGGTTAATTTCTAAGTGATTACTGTGACCTTATATTTCTGCTTCCCCCTCACTGTGCCTCATAGACCCAGTATATTACTTCAGAGCATGGGTTGCTATACCCACTAACTTTGGAAATAGGCTGAAATACAACATAAATCTTAGATATTTTGCATTATAATAGTTTTCACTTTCCATCATGGTTTGGATAAAACAGAAACTAACATGACTTCCACTTACACTGTTGTTATACTCTAAATACTTGTAAGATAACCATAGTAAGAATGCTCCTACTGAGGATTTCCATCCCAGGAATTCTACTGCATGACTGGATATTAATCACTACTACATAGTTCTATCTTAAGATCCTTTTGAGTCCATTCTTTCCTACAGCCCAGCATGCTGACATCTTTGAGTTTAGTTACAATAGATGTTCTGTTGCATTATTCAGATGATTAATGAAAATCACCAACAGTACTGCGTAGACTGGTGCTGAGTCCTATTAACTACATCGTAGTACTGTGACTATTAGTTTTGCATCTTTTGACCTTGGTTTCCTTGCATCCTGACAAAAGTATAACATGAGATCATGCCAAAATCTTTATAATTTATAAACTCTCCAGGCTTTGCATTATTCATAGGACATATGATTCTGCCAAAGATGCACATTACTTCAGTTTGATGTGACTTCTAAGGAACGTGTCTTAGCAAGAATTTTTTTTGTTCTATCTTTGCACTTACAATATTTTTTTATTCTACTGCTTCTCTAGGAATTGATCTTAATTGAATGTTCCCCAGATTTTTACTTCCACCCTTTTGAAAGATATGACCTATAGTTTGTGTTTTTTTTTTCCTAGTAATTTGCTATTTTATTTTCCCTTGAGGTCCCAGATAGTAATTTAATTGTACTTCAGCCAGGTTTTTAAGTATTTTTGTATGAAATTCATGCAGCCTGGATGGTTTGAGAATATTTAATTTAGCCAAACTATTGTATTGCTCTTTTATGCTGAATGATGTCTCTTTTTCCTTATACTTTACTAAACTTTCTCCTTTCCAGTGCCATACAACAGTAGTTTTCTATCTTGAGTAATGGACCCATGGTATAACTGTTCTTCTGTTACTATTAATGCAGTTTTTTCTTGCTAGCCTCAGTGTCCTCTGTTAGGTGCACCATATTTTTGACTTTTTGTTTATTTGTTTGTTTTCCTTAAAGGTTTGTGCTATTCCTTCATACTTATTCATAGTGTTCTGATTTTGGTTTTGGTTTAATTTTTTAACTTTTCCTGTGTTTCATTTTCATGTTTCATGTCAGTAAGTCACAGAAGTCTGTCTTCTTTATGTTCACTGGTTTTTATTTTTTCCCCCCTTATTCCTTTTCCCTTCCTAAACACTAAATTTCATTGCTTCATTCTTGCTCTGGCTCAAATTCCTTCCCCAGTTGGTTTTTTCATCTTGACTAGAAGCAAATTTGTAAGAGTTTCCTCGATGTCTTCTTCTGTTTTCCATATTCAATAACTTTCTTGGCCACTTAGTGTTCTGCTCTATTCCAACCAATTAAAACAATTTCCATTTCCTCCAAATCTAGTTCTTTGCTTACTAGATGTCTGCTACTGATTTCTTCCTCTAAGCAGCACTCAGAAGTTTCAGAGTTTAATAGCCCAGAGGTGTATGCAGGTTTATTCAACTTTGATTTATCTGAATATGTATTGTCTCTTGCTCCTCTTCATACTTTTCCTGAACTCCTCACTGAAGGAATAGGAGGAAATGTAATAGTGTCAGCTTCTTGTTTCAGTCAAAAATTTTAAACTGTATGAATAAAAAAAGGGGAAATTATGGTGTAGCAGTTTGGCAGACATGTTGTGGAGATTTTAGGAGATTAAAACCTGAGCAGATGATGATGTCTTTTGCAATAGTGTTAAATAGCATACTGGGTATCTGAATAGAAGCACAGCTCCCAGAAAAATGAAATAATCTCTTTCAGTCTAAATAAAGCTGACCGGGGTTCTACTAGGGTAATGCACTGGTGTCTGGAAAAACTCCACCTCTACTGAAATAAAAAAAACCAAGGAAGAAATGAGAAGCAAAAGTCTAGAAAACAGTCTACCATGAGACTGAATAAACAAGAATGTTTAGTGAAAAGAAAATTGAGGATGATGTTACAGCCTTCAAATATTTGAAAGATGCTGCAAAGAAGAAGAGAATTAACTATTTTACTGTGTCAGGGCAGGGTAGCAATGGGCCTAAATTTCAGTAGGGAAAATTCAGATTAGGTGTTAGTAGTTTTTCCATAATTATTAGGACACTGAAGATGTTGCAGAGATTTGTATACAGAGGCTGTGGAGTTACCTGTAACTGTGTATCTTTAAAAATAGGCTGGTCAAATTCTCTGGCTTTTTATGTCAGAGGAATGGATTAAGCAGTTTACAGAAGCTCTTTTTTGGTTGTGATTTTCTGTTTGTGTAGGAAAATTGATCTAATTTTTCTGCTGCAAAATCAGGCTGTAGTGTCCTGGCTTGGGCCATGATAAAGTTTGATAAAGAGAGCTTTTCTTTCACTATTTTAGCAGAGCCTAGTCTTAATCATAGCCTTTGTATTTGCAGAGGGTCTAGATGTCACAAAGGGGAAAGAGTAGTCAGGGCTGTAGCTTTGCTCCTCTGACCTGGCCACAGAAGGCACAGCATGCTATTCTCTTGAAAAAATAGTAACAGTAATCTATCCCATTCCATCTTTGCCAAGGAGCTTTTTTCTGGAGGTTAATATCTTAATGACAGGTTCAGCATAGACCTGTGGATCAATGTGCCTTCATCAACTTTCTCAAAGTTCAGGTTATTACATTAATCAAGTTTGATCAAGGCTAGGTGGTTTTGGATTCACTGTGAAATACTGTCTCTGCTTTCAGTAGCTGACATTTCTGAGTTAAGCAACTAGCTGAACACATCTTCAGTTGTCTATTAAAAATCTTGTATGCTTTTTTCTGTTTCAAACAGAATAATTTGATAAGGAAGGAAAGAATTGGCATATGGGAGCCTGGTCTCTTGTGTAAAATATGGAATTGCCATGACAATACAATTATTTTTATGTTAGTTTTTGTGTTAGTTTTTTGTCAGTTCTTCTCATCTCTTGGAATATTTTTTCACATATGGTCTAGAAATCAATGAAATCACTGTCATAATTTTCAATCATATCAATTTTTTCTGAATTCAGGTTTTTTGTATTAAACCTCAAATATCTGTGTGGATGAGAGCCTTCGAATTGATAACAGATATATTATGTTTATATAATAAATGTAAATATCTGTAATATTTTAGATCTGTTAATCTCTATATATGTACTTAAAACATAAAAGAAGAGATTGGATGGTGCATATATAAAACAGTTAAGTAAATTTTTGATTGTGTAGAAAAAACAGCTGAGTAACCATGTATCAGTTTAAACTATGCTCTTACAATACAAATTTCACTTATTTCAGAGGTATCCACCATTATCATAATATTTGCTCACCATTCTGCATTCTTAAGTATGTTGTGGTTGTTTACCACTCAGGCCTTCAGCAGCCACAGAGTCTTGCCTTTGACCAAACATCTATATTTTTATAACGTTTTTGGGAACAAGGAAGAAGGACACACGGAAGAGCGCATTAAAATATTGATTGCATGCAAGTCATCTCTAATTCTATAAATTTAAAATCTAGTGTTCTTGAGTGTTTTGAAATTATGTAATCAGTAGTTTAGTGGCAAGACGTGTCAACCAATTTGAAAGCTGTTCAGTGTGGATAGTGACTGTCTCACTTGACTGTTTTTCATCAGTGGCTGTCGTAATTCGACTTTGTACCTTTGTTCTGTAGATGCACCATGCATTTTTACATAGGAAAAATAGGTGTATCAATAAAAGAAGTTTCTTAGCATTGTGTAATTTGCAATCTAAACATGTCTCTGAGGAAGCCTAGCTCTCATACTCCATTGATTTTGAGAACCAACTCAGATATTTTCTATTTTATAAGTTCTCTGCAAACTCAGTCTAGATTATACATCTGTGCCATATGGTATGGTGGAGCAGAAGTTATGCAAGAATCTAAATAGAAGAATCTGTAAATCAGAAGAGCCTTTAGAAGCTGTGGGGAGAGGGTCTTTAAGTAATGTGCTCACTATTTTACAGTCAAGCAAAGAAGGGACTGAACCATAGTTCGGAAGCATTAAAGTTTTGTGGAATGTAGAGAATTTTGTGTTACATTTGTCTGCTTCCCTATGCACATGTGATGTGTGTCAGGGTCCTGAGGGCACTAATAGATCTTAATGGCCCTAACAAGCCTCACCTGGCTCTTTGCCTACACCCTGAGCCCAGCAGCCCAGGAGCCCCATTTCATCTCAGCCTGGGACTGTAGTTTGTGCCTGAGCTCTGTTGTAGGTAAGCCTGTCTTCTGCTCTTCTCAGATTTTTGCTTGGATTTAATAGCTTTATATTGGACTTGATTTGCTACCTTACCGTTGTCTGGTGACTGGTGTCAGCTGGTGAAACACTGTGCTTTCACCAACCCACCTCTGCTTGCCTGCTGTGAGGTGTTTGTGGGGACCACGTCTGTGTTATGGTTGCTGTTGGTTCCTGATCGGTCCTGTCTCACGGATCAGTTGCAGACAACTCCCACCACTCCTGTGTGACTTCCAGATCCTGCAGGGAATTATGGTCAGAGTGTACAGGCAGCTTGCAGCCCTTAAACATCCTTGGCGCCCAAACCTACCCCTGCTCCTTCAGGTGATATTGTGTGGGGACTTACCAGTTGCCTGTGGGTAAATGTTGCTTTCCCAATGCTTTGCCTAATGGATACTAGCTGCTCAGCAAAAATAACTTCCTAGTTTTTAGTGATGACCTCAGGCTGAGCTCATCTTCTGTACGTGCTGCTCAGTCTCCCCAGGCTCAAGGAGTCTGATGTCTAATTCAGCAA
Source organism: Florisuga fusca (assembly GCA_038090715.1). Taxonomy (NCBI): domain Eukaryota; kingdom Metazoa; phylum Chordata; class Aves; order Apodiformes; family Trochilidae; genus Florisuga; species Florisuga fusca. Next base: position 46,333,212 of record JAAWXA010000005.1, on the reverse strand, counting down.
CTTAGAGCAGCTTTTTGGGGACTGGATTTGTGCAACTGTGTCTCAAGCTGTCTGCTTGCAGCTCTAGCAAGTGAGTGACTTGGCTGCTGACCACCCAAGTCAGTTCATGAAGCTGGCTGTGGGATCTGAATCCCTCCAGTTGTTGATAGCTGCTGATTTCCACCATATATACCTGCTTTTTACTTTGGTGCAAGCATTTTTACTCAGCTTGGTTATACCATATGAAGGCAATTTCTTATTTCCTAAAAACAGACTGTTCCTTCCTCAGTGGTGGGACATTGGAATTAAAGGTTCAGCTGCAAAGTAGAAAGGTAATTGTCTTTACATCTCGTCTCTCATGGTTGATTTTATTCATGAAACTTTGTGGCTTCTCAACTTTAAGTGCTGGCATATAATAAAGCTCTTGGATTGCTTTAGAAAGCGCATAGTATGGGCGAAGCTGTACACCCATTAAGTTTGCTCAGATATAGATAGCTTTAAATGTGGCAAACAAAGATGCTTAAGCTTTTACTGTGTTGTCAGATAGGAATATCTTTCTTTTTAAGAATATTTGTTAATTTACAAGGATGTTTGTTAGATGTCTTTCCATCATCAAGAATAAAAGTTCTTTACAGTTTTCATGCCTTTATTGATCTATAAATTCACTTCTCTAATTTTTTTTGTGTTCCTTTGAAATTTCTAAACCAGACTTGCCTAAATGAGGACAATTAATCTCCTTCTAATACCAACAGAATTTGGAAAGAAGTGGCCAAACTGAATTTGTTCAATTTGGAAGAATATGCTAGTGTTTTACAAGATATTTTTATGTCCTGGAAAGTCTTCCCTGGGTTTTCCAAAATATTAATATCCTACAGCTGTAAGCTATGATCAGCTTCTCTTGTCTTGTCAAGTGAAATTGGCTTTTAATTTAGTCCATCATGGAAATATGAACATATATTGCTTTTCAAACTGAATTTGCAAGGGCCACTGAACATGACTTTACATTGCTCATGGCACTGAGCAGTAATTATGGTTCACAATGAAGTGTGTCAGATTTAAAAAGATAGTGTCATCGTTTTTATACTGCAGATCTGTGTAGTCATAAATTTTATTAATGTTCAGAAAAGATAAATTTGTAGTATGGTTTTATTCCTATGAAAATCAAAGTTAACATTGCTACACAAGTTCATCTTGCCCTAGTGAATGTGTGTGTTGGAGGATTCTTCATCGTGTGCTTGTACAAAACTGTGTAATAGGTCATAGTTTTAGATAATAAATGCATGGTGCAAAGGAATAACATTACCTAAAAACTTGTCATATATTTTATTCACATTATTGTGCCTAACTTAAGCTGCCTGGCAGTATTGCAGACTAGTAAGAGATTTAAAAAATGTGATGTAGTGCCTTTTTCCACTAGTGCTGATTGTTGGCAAGTTTGGAATTTTGGTTTGTTTGTTTTCTAACAAATAATTTCTTATTTTTCCTGTAAGACTCTTTCTATGTTTTTCTTCTAGTACTAAAGTAATGTGCTACTTCTGGCTCAAGAAAAAGGCTGACGACCTGAAATGATGAGGGAGGACCTAACTATATGTACATTAAAATTCTACATAAGTATCTAAGTTTCAGTAATTGCTGAAAAACTGATGTATTTGGAAATTATGAGAAGTTACAAGAAAGCCTTTGTTTATGGGAGACAGGATGGGAATCTGATTTGGCAAACCAAAAAATATGCTATATTTTTTCTAGTATGAAAATAGCCTATAATGACATATCTTTAAATCTCAGTAGCCCCTGCCCCAATCGTCCTTCTCACTGCAAGGCAAATATTCCATATGTGCAGAATTTTGTGTCTGCAATGTCAGGCTAGATGGCTGTAAGGGTTTCTAAATCATCTAAAATAGTATGGTTTGGAGATATGGATCACTGCATTTCTATAGCAAAGCTGAATTAAAAGGAGTCAAACTTTGTCTTCACATTTGCTGTCTATGCTATTTTTCTTGTTTTGCTAGGATTTGTTAAGGGCAGTGCATGCTATTGTGAAGGTAGTGAAGTTCTCTGTTAGAGGGATGTTGAATTTGTCCATCGATAGCAAAGGATGGAACGGGAGCTTTACATTTGTATTGAAAAATACGTTGCAGTTCTGTGTCATGAAGTTTCTGCAAGGGACTGTGGAACACCCATTGCCTGATAGAATGTGTCCTTACCTTTCTCTGTGTTGGCAGGAATGGGTAAAGGTGAGAAAGGTGTGGACTTCCCCTCATACAGCATGGAATCTCCAGGAGTGGTAATTATTTGTGGACTAAATGGCCTCAACCTAGTATCAGAGAAGGCTAGACAAGTACCTTCAGTAGAGGAATATGATGCATACCTGCTATTCCTTGGTATCTCTGACTTCTTGTAGGCTTACAGTGCAAAAACTGTCAGTTCTTGTCTGCTTGCTTTCTTTCCAGCATCTTCTCAAACTGTTCTTTAAAAGGATAGGGACTTTTGTTAAAGGTCTGTCAGTTCTGAGATATTGTCTTTTTAGTCACCATTTTTTAAATGTTAATTTGTGTTTACAGTAGACTCTGTCTTCTCATCCTTTAAGCAATTACCTATTTTTATATCTATCTATATTTTTTTTTCTTCTTTGCTGCAACCTCTTTCTACAGCTGGTCAGTCACAGATCACTCATGTCTACCAACCTGGGTGACTTTTCCAGTCTTATTTAACTTACACAATATGTTTCTCCTGTAATACATCCAGCAGGGATTGTTGCTAAGCACCAGTTGTGGCTGCATGGCTGGCTCATTCTGGAGCTTCTGGCAGCATTTGTTACTGATGGGTCCTTAACAGATTCAGAAGAGCTGCTTTTACTCTGTATATATGTATGTGTATATATCTGTGTGTATGTAGATACACACATTAATAAAAGAAATTATATAAATATTTATCATGTATTACATAAAGATATAAAAATAGATAGATAAAAGTCTGTTTTTGTTGAATGCTGCTGCCTATACTCCTTGCTAATCCTCCTGCAGAACTCAATTTGGGCATGCCTCTTTTGGGATTTAATTTTTCATATATAAGAGCAAGCTGATTCCAGTACAGATGCCACTTTCTAACCACATAACCTCTAGATTTTTTCATGTTGGACAAGTACAGTGCACTTTCCAAGTGCTCTATCAATGAATTCAAGAACAGAATGCAGAGGACTTTGGCTTTGCCTTCATTCCTGAAATGATTTTAGCTTTTATTAGTGTGTTACACATTGCAACCTGGCATATGATATTGTTCCCTGTTTATTAAAATATCATATATTAAAATAAGTTTCAAAATGGCAATACTTCAGCAAGGGGGAAGCATAACTGAACATATTAATGCTAAAAGGAAGGAAGTGATACCTGATGAACGACTTGAGTTATATATTTGGCACAAGTTGACCTTCCTGCTCTTGGGAACAAGATGCATGATTTTTTTACTTAAATCTTTATGTAAACACTATGAGAAGGAGCTGGAAATATGAAAAGTTAGTGTTCTTATATGGGTGCAATTGCAATACAGAGGAAGGGAAAGGTAGTAATGCCAGAAAAGACTTAGAGCTGGATCGTTCAGGCTGTTACGTGTCTAGGCTCAGGTCCACTAAGCATTTTGGTACTTAAATGGGTGTGTAGTATTAAATATTTTTGCATCCCACCTACAGCCAGTCCACAGAATATAGTAGGAAGAGGTTGTATGCAGTATGTAGAAGTCTTGCGCTTTTTGGGACTTGACCTCTCCTTTTAGGGGAATGTGCCTGGGACTTGCAGCCCTGGTGCCCTGTGAAGTGTTTGTCCTCTGTCTAACAAATACCTATGGAAATACAGGCCTCCTTTGGGAGGAACTTTGAAAGCAGCTGGTGCATTTTTTTCCTTAACAAAGTAGTGGGAACATTTCGGTGCTTGCTGCATTTCTCAGCTGAAAGGGGTCCCACCTTTATTTTTCATCTCTTAGTGTCATGCAGTTGTTGCTGGGCAAAGCTTGGATGAGGGACTTGGGACTTGGTCCCTCCAGATGTATCACTACTGGAGTATAAGAAGGAAGGTGGCTTTCTCAGGAGGTGAGTGAGTCTAAGAGCAATTAAAGTATGGTATGGCTCTAGGTGGCACTCTAGGTGCTAGCAAGTAGATGTTAATTTTAGGCTGGTGTTGAAACTCCACCATAGATAATGATGGAGTCAGGTACTCAGCACTGATTCATTCCACCAAATGCCTGCTGCAGGATGAGAGTTGCTGTCTCTGGATGTGTTTGCTAGCCCCTTCTTGACTGCAGAGGGAACCTAGAAAAGTGCATTAGGAAATAAATTCTCTGCTTGGCGTTAAGCTGGGAATCTTTGGACATCCTGTATTTGCTTCCAGGTCAGCTTCTGTATTTTATCCAAGGTTCACTTCATACAAAATTCAGTATAAAAGTCCTCAAGTCAGGGAGAGAGATACAGCTGCATTTACAGAATTATGGTCTTGTGGCAGCCACGCTGCTGTTTGAGCAAAACAAAGAAGGGGAACTCCCAGTTTCTGAAGCCCATTCAAGCTCTGGCATGAATGATATACCAGCAAGGGAGCTGGTACTAGCAACACAGACCTGAGACACTCTGTTGGCATTTAGTTACTGTTCCAGGGCTTCAGATCAGAGGCTGTAGAGTTTAGGTGCCTTCAAGATTAGTTGGCAACTAAGTGGAAAGCAGAGGAACCAGAAGTGGATTTCAGCCTGGGGTCTAATCACTCTGAGTTTTGCCTTAGTGCAATTTTATGCACCTACATTTTTCTTATTTGACCTTCAGGAATACAGTTCTGCAGTAAGTAGATTTGTTTTTAAGCATTTTATTTCCAACTTCTTTCTAAAAATATTTGTTTTTCATTAAGCTTTACTGGGGTTTTTTTGTTGTTTTTTCTTTTTTTTTCTTGATACCTCAGAGTTTGTTACACACTTACTTGAGGAAATATTCCAATTGCCTGTGTTAATTTAAGACAATAGTAAACTATAAGTGATCTTTAAGTTGTGTTCTTTCGTCTTGATTTCACAGAGGCTAACATTTTTTCTTTCAATTCTGCTGTTGTCACTGCTATCCTTTTATGACTTTTGCCTTCCTCATGATGCTGTAGCACTTCATATTCTCTACTGTTTTACATATGTATATATATTATTATTATATGGCTATTACTTGCTTTTGAAACGTTTCATTAAGGTTCCACTTTTGTGCTGCTTTGATAATATTTCTTTGCCTGGGAGGAACTGTACCTCATTTATTGTCAGTTCCTTACTTTAATTTTTTTTTTTTTTTTTTTCAATTTCAGAAGGTTATTTCTCTGAAAAACAAAAGATGTGTTTGCATGTATTGCTTTTCACATTATTCAGTGTGGTGGGCATTATATTGTCATTTATTGATTAAATCCTTTTTATAAGTAGTTTGTCTGGATGTATTTCGTGTGATAAAGTACTGTCTAATTGTGATGCCGAGTTTGGTCATTAATAGTGTTTGCTCATTTCAGAAGACTTCAATCATCTTTAAAAAATGAGTAATTAATTAAAATAAATAATTTAAAGTTTTATGCCCTCAGAAAATTTTTCTGCCTTGCTGTCTGGCCTCATTTTTGCTGCATATGATAGCTGTAATCACAAAAACAAATAGTGAGATGATAGATGGACACAAGATACTGGATTAACTTCACTCCAGGAGAAATAATTGTTGGTTGGATGCTTTGGGTTTTTTTATCTTCCCTTTTTCTTCTGGTTTTCTGTTGGTATTGTGTTTGAGTTTTGCTCATGGGGGGTTTTTTTTGTCTTCCTAGGGAGTACAACTGGTTATGCAGTGTGGACAGTATCATGTCTTAGCTTAATTTTAGGTTTGGTTTGAGAATGGGATCATCCCGTGTTCCCTGGGCAGAAAGGCTTCTGCTTTACAGTAGCTGCCAACCTAGAAATAAATTCCAGATCCCTTGTAAGGACCGAACTTTTTGTAGAAAAGAGGCTGAGGACATGGTAGTTTTGAGTGTGTGACTTGTCTTTTAATAATAAGTCACATTAGTTCAGCTTTACAAAAATGTATTTGTATATGTAAATGAAGGCTGTCTGGAGCTAACTCTAAGCTGCACTCTGGATGTTATGAGAGGTTTACTGGGGTGATTACCAAACATTTCCACAGAAGGGTAGCAATTACCACTGCAACCCTTACATTAGATGACACATAAACAAATAGAGAAATACTGGAAGAGAAAAATAAAACTAGTCTGAACAATACCCCCAGATGAAAAATTCTATGAGTAATACATAATCAAGGGATCGGTGATAATGAGGTGTTAAACCTTTAACCTAAAGGATTTCCAGCATCTACTTGATGAGTTGAGGACAGCTGTGGAAGGGAGGATGGATGTCTGGAAGTTTGGGATGAAAAAGCAAAACACACCCCACTGGAAGGATGATAAGTCATTCCTGCTGGGTACTGGCTCCTCTGTGCCATCATTGTGACTTTCCCTTCCTCTGGCTGTACTTCTCTGTTAGAAGTAGTATGTTTACTGCCAGATTTACAGCTGAAAAATGACAGGCTGGATGGCAATGGGAGCTGTGAAAAAAAGCCCTTCACCTGCACCCATGTGTTTTCCTACAATTCTTAGCCTTCCCTGAAGAAGACTGGGATGAAAGGAAACAGGGGACATAGGTGTGATGCAGACTCTGTTTCTGAGCTAGATAGTTTGCTAGATCTTGAGCCTGTCTTATTGAGGAAAATGAAGGTATAATTTGGTTTGTGGATGCTAACAGCCTTGTAAGGAAGGGCTGGGGAAAGGTCTGAGCTGGAAGCTTAGGAAAAGTCTTTGATCCAAGTGAGCAGCCTTCACATATATACTGCCTACAAAAGCAGTGTCCTTTCTACATGATTGCCTATGATGAGTTTGTTGTTCTGGCTTAAGTAATAACTGTGCTTTTTTTTCAGTGTATTGACTAACATGTTTTACTCCTCTTAGTGGTTATTATTTGACTTATTTCCAGATGTATCTTTGAAGATCTTGTTCAGACATTAATAGCTTCCTTGAAGTATATTTTTTTTTTCTTGTGATGCTAAGAACAGGAAGATTCCCCCCCCCCTTCCCCCATTTTCTTTTTTTCTTTTCTTCACAGTTTCTTTTTGTTTAAAGATTTAATTTAATGACAAATAGGTTTTGTCCTGGGAGCAGATGCTGACCTTCAATATTTTGACAATACAAATGTATGCATAAGAGAATGAGAGAAGGGAAAAGGGAAGAAAAGATGAGGTGTCTGGGAAGATACTTTGCAGCTGAGAGAAACTGGTACAGCCAAACACATACTAAACATATTAATACTTCCAATGCTGTCTTTTCCAACAGTGCTTGTGGCCTGAGAAGTACAAGGGGAATTACAAGACATTCTGAAGCTAATTTTGGATGCAAAATCTGCTTTACTTCAAATGTATCATCTAGCCAAATCATTACAACTTTTTCACTTTATATCTGCACTTTCAATGCAGAGTAAAATAAAATCATAAAATCATAGAATGGTTTGGGTTGGAAGGGATCTTAAATCTCATCACCTGGTTGTAACCCCCCTGCCATGGGCAGGGACACCTCCCACTAGACCAGGCTGCTCAAAGCCCCATCCAGCCTGGGCTTGAACACTTCCAGGGAGAGGACATACACACCTTCTCTAGGCAGCCTCTGCCAGTGTCTCACCACCCTCAGAGTGAAGAAAAAGTTTATAGTTTCTCATATCTATGACAATGGGATAAAATTTAGATTTACTTTTACTTAAAAAAAAATAATCAAATTATTACGTATAAAAATCTACATAGTATAAATCTACGTAGTATATAATCTACGTATAAATCTACATAGTAGATTGGATCAGTGATTTCTGTGTGCTATTAGAATTATTTAAGATTTTGTGCATTATAATGAACTGGATATTAAACTTGTTAGTAGCACTCATTTAGGATTCTACTTGCAGGTTTTGACACTCCAGCACCGTAGAGGAATTGATAAAAACTAAGGAGATTAATAGCTTTTAGCTGGGACACAGCATTACTGACAGCAGAATGATTCCAAATATTTGAACACAATAAATTCTAGGTCACATTCACTTTTTAAAATTTTTCTGTCTCTGGGAGAAAAATCAGACATGTACCCAATCTCATTAGGTACATCACACAAGTTATTTCAAGCTAGAATGAAATGCTATGGAGCTTGCTAACATCTTTTTCATCTTCTTTTGAATCTTCCATCTGACTTTAAAATTAAATTTAATTTTTAAATTTAAAATTAAGTTAGTTTTTATTTCTGCTGAAATTAGCACTTTTCATTAACTTTGTTTTTAAATGTAATACCATGCATTCATATAGACATGAAAAATGCAAATCATGCAACAAATCTAATTTTCTTTCTGATTTTTTTTCTGAAAACAATTCTGTATTTGAAAGCATGGAGAAATCATCTCTGTTAGCTACAGATATTCTTTATAGGTTTTTTGTGATCTTTATAAGAAATTGGGGAGAAATTAGAAGCAATGAGAAATTAGCAATCTTTACACTGAAATAGTCTTTCTGCAGATATAACATGAATTTAGAAATTATATAAAATTGGGAGACTCAGACTCTGTGACAGTAGGAGACTTGTTACAGAGAAATAATGAGCAAGTCTCTTTCTGGTTTCTTTCTGAGAAAAATATGTTTTTTTAAAGTATTTAAAATACCTAATTTTTCTCAGTATTAATTACATATTTTTCTTCAAAATACTCTCAGATAATGAAGGCCTTGGGACGTCTCACTTGTGCTTAGACTTTTGAAGAGAATTCAAATTAGTCAGGGGGGCCAATTGAAGTAAAGGGTTAAACAGAACATAGGACCAATTAACCAACTGGGCAAATGTCAGTCTTGCCACATCATCTGAGGAGTGGATACTTCTTGCTGAGATGATGGTATCACTGTGAACTGGAGCAGCCACGTCACACATTTCATGCACGTTGTGATAACCACTACAGAATGATAATGTGTGGAGTTAGGGGTGGTGATAGGTTAAACCATTCATGATAGATTTGTCCAAGTTCACTTGTCCGAACCCAAATTCATGAGTCTAAAATATTGTTCTTTGCATAGGCACAGTCCTCTCTTCCTCCTCCCCCCTCTCTTCCTCCTCCCCCTCTCTTCCTCCTCCCCCTCTCTTCCTCCTCCCCCCTCTCTTCCTCCTCCCTCTCTTTTTCTTTCTATAAACTGTCTTTGCATTTCTCTGAGCTCTTTTCTGCTCACACGTGTAACACTGGACTCATTTGAACCATGATATAATGTTTTCTGATGTACAAGTTGGAAAAAGATCTTTTCATAGTATTTAGAATGTGTTTTAAATGAAGCTTGATATTACAAATGAGTTTATATTAGATAGCATCAGGAAAAAGCAGACGACTAGACCTGAAAATGCCTTTGAGGATGGTTTGGAGGGTCAGTGTAACTTATATAAGCAGTTTTCTTTTGTTTTTTTATAGTTCAGTCACTTATGTATGTATCTTTGGGTCACGGGAACATTTTTTTCCCCCTTCAAGTGTCAGCTTGTTAAGAATTAACACCATACACAGCTTTCACTTCTGTTTCATAAGAAATGTTTTTCAGATACTTTTAATATTTCTGAGCCCTCCTGTTTCAATACATTGTCCCAAACCTTACCATTTGCTCAGGTGCATTCCAGCTTTCCCTTCACACCTCAAAGCTTCCTTCAGCAGCTCCTTTACACTTCTATTGAGAAACATACTTAGAAACATTAGATGGTTCACAGATGGCTTTCTTTTCTCCCAGCAGAAATATAAAGCCTACGTAGCTGCTGCAGCTCTAGAAAGAGTGCAACAGGAAGCTTGTATTTGCAGCACTGCTTAACAGAGAGAGAGAGAGAGAAAAAAAAAATAAAGTTGAAGTGTGCTACCTTGGTGGTCAGGGCTTCCTATCACCCTCAGCCTGGATGCAGCTGGATGAGCTTTTTACATTTCTTGAGGAAGTAATCCTTCCCCCACTCTTTTAGCACTAAGCAGCAGCTTGGACCTTTCATAAGAAATACAAGCCAAACACTGAGCTGAACTGAAAAAGCATCTGGGAACATCTGGGGTGGTAAAACAGACGCCTCCCCCCCCTCCTGCTTTCCCTCTGGCCCCGGTAAAGCCCAAGCAGACATTTGCTTTCCTGTTCTGTTGGAACTTGCAGGGCAGAGCTGCTGAACACTACTTGAGAGCTCATCCAAGGAAAACAGGATGATCAACTGAGTGGGAATCTCCGCAATAGGCAGAAAGAGAAGGTATGATGCAAAGACAAGAGGTAGGCAGGAGGAACAAAATTTAAGTCCTGTTTCAGGTGGTTCTTTTGTGAAGCTGGAAATTTCAGCAGTTTCTCTGCTCTGAAAGCATTTGCAGCAGTGTTTTGTAGTTTATTTCAAGAGATAACCGAGATAAATGAGCAGTTTATTCACTGTTACTTTAACCGCATCAGTTTTAAGAATTTACATTTACTGGCACATTTTCAACAACACTCTCTTGAAACAGTAAAGATGTGTGCTCCTTCATTATTTTCTTCCTCACTTTTGCCTGTGAGTTTAACATGTAAAACAGTCTAATTCTGTTTACAGAGAGACAACTAACCTTCAAGAAATGGATAAAAATTACCTTAAATTTCATATTCTTGCTAAGTAGTTCTATTCTTCTTCAGAAACTTCTGCCAACAAAAACTAAACCAGATGTTTACACTGACTTTCCTGTTTCTTAAATGTAACAACCATAGCTGGCACTTTGTATACAGAGTAATTCATAAGAGGTAGCAGATAGTTTGAAGCACACGTGTCATGGGTTAAAAAGACTGGAAACCTTCTTTATTGCATGATATTCTAAAAGAGTCTGTCTGTATCAATTACATTCATTACAGATATCAAAGTGCCTTGATGGAAAAAAATCATTATAGCTGTGTTCAGATAGAGTTAAAATAATACAGTCCGTCTGTGTTGTACTTTAATGTAATTTGACCATCTAGTAATACTGGAAGTATGTTATTAGAAACATATCAGTGCTACTGTACAAATTTACCAAAAATACCAGTATTTTTTTTAATAAGGTACTGCATTAGCTTATTTTCATAAAACTAAAAACCAGTCTCCTTCAGTTCCTCAGCCTCTGTTTTAGAATATGTTATGTCATAGGATGGTTTAGGTTGGAAGAGACCTTAAATATCTAGTTTCCACCCCCCTGCCATGGTATAGGCCAGGTTCCTCAAAGCCCCGTACAACCCAGCCTTGAACACAGGAGTGGGGGTATCCACAACTCCCCTGAGCAACCTGTTTCAGTGGCTCACCCCCCTCACAGGAAAGAACTTTTTCCTGGTATCTAATCTGAATCTACCCTCTTCCAGCTTGAAACTGCTCCCCCTTGTCCAATTGCTACACACAATTTTAAAAAGTCCTTCCCCAGCTTTCCTGTAGGCCCCCTTTGTGTACTGGAAAGCTGCTATGAGGTGTCCCTGGAGCCTTCTCTTCTCCAAGATGAACAACCCCAACTCTCTCAGCCTGTCTTCATGAGAGAGGTGCTCCAGCCCTCCTCATCATCTTCATGGCCCTCCTCTGGACTTGCTCCAAAAGATCCATGTCCTGCCAGTTTTGTGGACTCCAGAACTGGACACTGTCCAGGTGGGATCTCACAAGAGCAGAGTAGAGGGGGAGAGAATCACCTCCCTTAACCTGCTGTCCACACTTTTTTTGATGCAGCCCAGGACATGGCTGGCATTCTGGGCTGCAAGTGCACATTACCAGCTCATGTTGAGCTTCTCAACCAGCACCCACTAGTCCTTCTTCTAAGAGCTGTTCTCAAACCATTCTCTGCCCAGCTTGTGTTTGGGCTTGGGATTGCCCTGACCCATGCACAAGGACCGTGTCTGTTATTTTTTTGGTTGGATGTGTATAGCTCTTTCCTCCTTTTTTTATGTTTTCCTTTTACTTCTTGGTAAACTAGGAAATGTGAAGACAGATAATAGTCTTCAAATGCTTATAACCTGTCCCATACTGAAAAGTGCAGAAGTGTTTTAAACAGGTTCCTGATATAGTACATTTCTTGTATGGTCCTAGTTTGGCTCCATGAGATATGCGACAAAATCCAGCAGGCTTTGAACGCCACTCTGTCCTTCTCAGCTGCTCTGTCCTTAGTGAACAAAACTGCCATGCTCTTGTCTGTCTTTGTGATAATGGCTGAATCACTAGCTGAGATTTAAGAAAGATAATTTTAAGTCCTAAAAGTATGTGGTTGGTAAGAGTGCATGCATGCATGCAAAGTTTAAGTGGGGAACGATAAATAAATAACCCAGTCCGTAAGATACCGGTACGACGAGAANTGGGGTGGTGGGGTTTATTGTTGGTTGGTTTTTGTTTGTTTGTTTTTTGTTGTTTGATTCTGTTTAGGGGGTTTTTGTTGTTGGTTGGTTGTGGGATTTGTTTGTTTGGTTTTGATTTTATTTTTTTTTTTCCATTTGCCTCCACAAATTTGGTCTTGTGGTTAGTTCATTCATCTGAAGAATTTGAAAGGGAGTCATTGCATTTTTGAGAAGTGCAGTTTTTATATCATGGCATGTAAGGTCTAATGAAATTGAAAGGTACAAATTAAGATCCATTAAAGAAAAATTTATATGTTTTCCTTGTGGCAACCTTGCAGATTAAGGAGCGCTTGCTGTGTTTCTGTTGTTACTGAAATTAAAGGATTCATTAGGCAGCTTAGCTGTGAGGGTGGTGAACAAAAAGGTAGACTTTGAGAGCTGAAACAAAATACTCCTGTGTAAGAGAAAGGTAGTTTGGAGAAGTTGTTTTTTTCTCAAGACACTGCAGAAAAATTCTTACACAAAAGAAAGATCTTGAGTGTGCTCCTAATGCGAATATTTTCCATGCTGTGTTGCTGTAGCAATAACCAGTGCCGTAAGAATATAAGTATGTAGGAAGCATTTTAAACAACAGTTATGGACTGTGGATATTCATAACAATGCATGTAACTGTGGAAGGCAAAAAAAGTGCTTTTTACTTCATTGACTAAGGCAGAATTGTAAATTAACTAGTATCACAGTGGATGAGAATATTAAAGGTCAGCGTTGATCAATTTTTCTTATTATATTAGGGTGGGGTTTTTTTAATTAATGAGCTTCATTTAAACTAGAAAGTTAAAAAGATCTGCTTGATTAGTATTACTAAAACTTAAAATCAAGCCTGAAGTATAAGAACGAGAAACATTATTCCACTTAGGCCATCACAGGGAAGATGCTGCTTGAGGCACAACTGCTGGAGGCCTACACATTTTTCTTTAAGCAAATTGATTACCTAAAATTTCACAAAACCAGTAACACATCGTACTAAAATTTAAAAGTATAAATTCAATTCTTTCTGCTGTGGCTGGTGAATCACAACGAATCTCACAATTGTTTTTAATTTAGGTACATTTGTTGTTCTTACAACTGTTGTAATTTACTGCAATTTTATTTTATGTAACCAGATAACAAAGTATCATTTTATGGTCTCAAAGATGTGTTCTCAGGTTGCTCCTTCTGCTTTAGCAATCTGTTTTTTTCTGGGAAATTTTTTTGCCAGTTTTTTTTTCCTCTTTGTCACTTCCAGAGTATTTCTTTTTAAAGAGATACTCTAACTGAACAAAGCCTGTTTTTGCTGATTAGGAAATGGCAAGATAAATGTAAATTGGGCTGAAATGCAGAAGCTTTGAGAAGTAATGTTTTAAAATAATGGAAAAGGGAAAAAGTGGAAAATAACAGTTCTATTATCAGTTTGACATTAGGAAGCAAAGATGCTAATCTATGAGTAGCTCCGTGGTTTGGGTTGATGTTAACAATTCTGGAACAGGCTCAGAGGATAGCAAGCTCTTGAGCTGATATCCAGCTGTGGGATATTGCAGGTATCCAGAAAACAATACCAGGTTCTTTTCTGGCTTCCTCCATTTCTTATAGTTTGTATGTCAGCATAATTTATGTTCCATTATTAGACCTTGTGTAAGCTTGTAGCAAGTGCAGCATGGAGTTGAGAGATCGCAATACCCTGCCTGTGCCACTGCTTGTGTGATCCTTACCCTCAGGGGTTTCCAAGGAAGACTTAAGTTGACATGCCTGCTGGGAAAATTGTTGCAGTATCAGGGTTATTCCTTGGTATACAGTTATTTTTTTGTAATCTCTTTGGAATGTAGCATACCCTCTGTGTCCCTGAGCTGCTCTCCAGTATTTGCTGAATTCACCCAAGGAATCTGATACATTTTAATGGGGTTGTTGCTTTAATGAACGCTGAACAGCTAGATTAAGGATTGCATTTTTCAGACTTTAAATGTGTGCTGGTTTTATCAGTAAAGGTACATGTTAGCCTGCTTCCTCCCTACAAAATATTAGTCATTTGAAAAAGCGAATTATGTAAAATCTAGAGATTATTAGCAAGAAAGATATCCTGAGCAGAAGTAAAAAAACAAAACCCAAACCATTTCCACTGGCACTAATTACTAGTAAAATATTGTTGCTGATAAAGCCTCATTTGAAATTCTGGATACAGTAGAATTGTCTTGTTGTTTTAGAGAAAAAGAAACAAAGTGTGAGCATAAAATTCAACTGCAAATGTTTTCCTGTGCAGCCTCATTGATTCACAGTGTCTTGCTGTGCATCCTTTATGATTAGGGGTTTACGAACCGTGCGGGTAACAGTATTACTCTCAGCTTTGGTTAATTCCTTCCTGCTATGGGCCCTGGATATGCTGTAGAGCAAAATCCTTGGGCTCTTCAACACCAAGAAATTTCTACAGTAGCTTTGTGTGTTTGAAATCTTAAGCAGAAACATAATCAACATATCTGCTGGGGAATTCAGTTTTACTTTACTTCCATAATGTCTTGTAACTTTTGACTGCACCATAAAAAATGGTCAGGGAAGGAGAGCTGAAGACATTGGCAGCTGCTTACTTTTCTGTTGGATCTTTCCACCCAGAGAGGTGTTAGAGGGAGTTAACTTTGGACAACTCTGCAAGCTCACTGGTAGAATGCTGCTGCTAAAATCATCAGTGATACAGAGGCCAATTTCACAAAATGTGTATTGTTAACAGGCCATTAAAGTTGGCAGGAGACATTTACAGACAGCCTAAAAATGCAGAGCCAAGAGAAAATTCAAGTGAATGACACCCTGAGATGATTTAGTCTGTTGTACACAGCTAATTTAATCGTTAGCCTTTCACTTTCCGGGCCCCTTCCACCCCTGATGCCCCCAGCACACAGATCATTGCTATCACCCTACCACCGTGGATGCTGTTGCTCTGTTAGTGCTGCTTTTTTCTTTTATTTTACTTTTAATTTTATTTTTTGTTGACAACTCTTCTGAATTATCTCATGAAGTCAGAGTATCTTAAAAATAAAATGTCCAAAACCAACAAAAATGCCTTTTTACAAGCAAAATGTGAAGAATGGCTTGTCCCAAGGAAAAATTGTGGTAAAAGTTGATCATGTTGTGTCAGTACATCAGAGCAGTCAATATGGGCACACTTGGGCTTTAGAACTGTATTTTGCTTCAGAAAAAAAGAGAAATTTTTTCTGATTTGTTCTTTGGTTTGTTTTTAGTGTGCAAAAGCCAGATTTCAGTGATAAGTTGGTAAGACTCTCACCAGCCCTTCCCCCCCACAGAAATGAACAAACAGTGAATTCAACTTTATCACAAATGTAACTGAATAAATAATACTTAGCAGGAGCTACGCATGTGTGAGATAAAAAGCTCCTGTAGGCGTTTTTGTTCCTTCTTAACTTTTTCAATTTTTGAAAATTAAAATGAGACTATACTAGGAAAAAATACTTTGAATGGAATGTGAATTCCTGAGTGAAATGAATACTTGCTCAAAAATAACTTTAATCACATTGCTTTATCAGCATTATTTATCACATCAGCTGTTATGGTCTACTCTCCAATGACTTCTGAGGCAACATGTCTGTTCCCTGAGTTTGCTCTGTTTTTTCTTACAGACCCTTGCTTCTCAGCTGACAAAAATGTAGCTTTCCAGGAGCGTATTTTCAACTTGCAATCTCTTCACAGTCTTTGGAAGAGAAAGGGGAATAGATTATTAGGTATATTTAACACAGCAAATTAGAACTTTTGATGAATACGTGTGGAAGCTGCAATGAAAACTGATGGGCTGAACGCTTTCAATGAAAATCTAAAGGAAGAAGGCAAGAGATTGCCTCCTCTGATAAGAAGCTTGGGCCAAGGCTGCCCCAGCACTGGCAGGACCTCAGTACTGGTGTACAAGCCCATGGCATCTGACCACCATGGGCAGAGCCAGGTGCTGCTAGTGGGCTTTGCTGGGAGACCCAGGCACAGCTGGCAGTGAACTGGAACCTGCTGGTGACCTCATGGCCCTGACACACAGTGGGTCTGTGGAAGGATGAGGCTCAATGGTAACCATGTGAACTAGGCACACTGGGGTATTTTTTACCATTCAGCCCTGAGCTCTGACCTCCTTTCTGCCAAAGTTTCCAGTGGAATTCTGCTCAGTGGAAAACATGAGAAGCAATCCCCTTCTTTTTGCCTACTCTTAATTGGGTCCACCAAAATGACTGTCAGGCTCTGATCTGCAAATTGTTGGAATAGTGTTTGACAAACGTGGTTTTTTGTGCAGTAAAAAGAAGTTATTTTACTCCTTTCTTCATTTTCTTCTGCTCTGCTTGTCTGTGGGGCACTAGGCACACTACTAATTACAAAACTTTATCAAAGAGTGTCTTGAAGCCAGAACAGAGGGGCTGTTTGTAACTCCAGCTGAGGCTGCATCTGGCCCAGGATCCTCTCCTGCCATGAAACAATCTAAGTGGTTTCCCACGAGTCACTGCCCAAGGTGAATCAGTATGTACTTCTACAAGTGTTAGAATTAATGAAGATTGGTCTCTGATGGATTTGTAACCTATGATTACAGGCGCTGATGTCTACTGAAGTATGAACTCCAAATTAAACTTATTGTGCAATTGAGACCCAGAAAATCTCTTTTTGTGCAGGTTTTCTGTTAAGGATGACTGCCTGTTATTCCTTTTCCTTTAATGGAAGCACTGTTTGGGGTCCCTCTCTCTTTTCAGTTTCCTATTTCCATGAAACTTAAGGATATAATGGCCTTGGAGATTTTTATCCTTCTGTTTAATGTGTTTGAAACTGGGTAGCAGGTTCAAAATTAACGGGGAAATGGAATGGCAAACTATCACATGCAGACATACTGTAATTGCATGAAATTTGCTTCTTCAAGAAGTCAGGTTAAAAAAAGTTGGGAGAGCCTTGCTGCAGAAAGATTGCCTAGGCTGCAGGAGCTAGGGGGCTGGAGAACAAGGCTGTGACCTATTCTGTTTGTAAACAGAAGCTAAGCTCAAATTAACAAGTATGCTTTAACTCTGCACAGCCCAAGATTTTGTTTGCAGAAGAGATTTGGCAGGAATATAATTGTAAAGCTTTACTGGATAAGTTGGGACTTTCTTAACATAATATTTAATGTACTCAGAACTGGCAGCTGCAACATTGGAAATAGCTCTTGGACTTGTCATGATGGTCTTTATAGCTCTCTGAAGTCCGTTAGCTCAGAAACAAACACTAAAAAAGTTAAAAATATCCTGGCCATCACCAGGCAGGATGTATTTTGATGTTGTGCAACATCTTCATGCACTCACATCTTGAGTGTTGTGTGCAGCTTTCACCTCCTGATGTGAAAGAGGATGTAGTACCATTGCAGAAGGAATAGAGGGAAGGTAACTAAAACAATGAAGTGGATGGAGGAGACTGAGGTGAGGCTTAAAAAAAAAAAATCTGTCTTTTTTCAGTTCAGAGAAAAGGTCAAACGGTGAGATGACTGAGGAGTGCAAAATCATGAAGGCAATGCATAAGGTTTGTTGGAACTCTCAAACATCAATTCTGAAATGCAAGAATTGAGGGGTATTAGACGAAAATGGTAGAACATAAATTTCAAGCACTCAGGAAAGAGTATTTTAGTGTAGTTTTTTTAACTTCTGGTGTTTACTACTCCCAGAAACTGTGGAGATGGATAGTATCAGCAGATTCAAATGAGTTTCATGAATTTATGAACAGCAGTTCAACCGATGAGTAGTAAAAGCAGATGGGAGATTAGTACTGCCCATCAGTCCTAATTAATGAAGTCTGGATGCTGGACAAGGGAGCCGACTGTGTTCAGTTTTGCCTTCCCTCTACAAGAACGACTTCAAGGTGCTAGAATGAGCCCAGAGAAGGGCAACAAATCTGGTGAAGGGTCTGAAGAACAAGTTCTGTGTGGAGCATCTGAGGGAACTGGAGTTGTTTAGTCTGGAATAAAGGAGGCTGAGGTGAGACCTAATCACTCTCTGCAGCTACCTGAAGAGAGATTGCACTGAGGTGAGGGTTGCTCTCAGGTTGTACCAGGGAAGATTTAGACTGGATACTAGAAGAAACTTCTTCACTGAAAGGGCTGCCAAACACTGAAACAGACTGGCCAGGGTGGTGGTTGAGGGCTGTCCCTCTTCTGTTGCTGGTATAGAACTGTGGGTGGGCATGTACAGGAGAGGGCTTGAGTGGTCTCTCCTACATGTGACACGAAGTTTTGAGAAGTCTGTCCTTGTGTTGAGAGATGGGGAAGATGCAACCAGGCCCAGGGGTGTTGATGGTGCTGGTTTGAAAGAGAAGTGTTAGTGCTCCAGGCTGGTTTTACAGGCATACATGGGATTATTGTGCCCCCTGTGAGGGCTTGGGACAGGGTGCTGTGTGGATCACCGGAGGGTACTTTGTCAAGTACCAGGGGTTTCATCCTCTTGGTGGGTTATTCCCAAAAGTACTCCTCTTCTGTCATGCTGGGAAGTTACACTACACAGAGGACAGGATAGCAGTAAGCAAAGGAAATCACATTCTCTGCCCACTGCTGGCTCTTTCCAGAGTAAATCACTGAAACTGCTGCTGGCAGAACATCATTTTGGACTCCCTAGGATGTGTTAAGTGAGAAGGAAAGCAACCACAGAAACAGCAGGCAGCAAAGTAAGTGAAGAGCCATACTACCTTGCCTACTATTCTCCATAAACTGCTAGAGCAAATACATATGGTCAATAGCCACAAAAAGACATGTAATAGATGAGGACTGAACAGAGATAAGGAGGCTTAGAAACACTAAGAACAATTTTTGGTTGAACAGCTTGACTATACACCATTTTAGGCTTCTCAGCTGCTAACTAGTAAGAAGCAGAGAAACTGATTTTGAAATTTTAAAAGCTCTGCCTAGCCCACAGAGATGGATAGAGGTAGGGCTAATAGGGGCTGGTTAAGAACAGCAGAGCATGCTTCCAGACTGAGTAAAGAGAAAGAACTGGAAGAAGATGAGATGTTAATAGTGAGGGTAAAACACACATAATAATTTAGTAACTTGATGGTAAAAAGCAGATAGAACTGAAAAACTATTAGAATTAGCAGTGTTATAATTGATAAAGCCTCATTCATTAAGCGAAGCTTCTAATTCAGAAATTTATCTGGGTCTTTCAATATGCTCTTTTTCCTATTCCTGGTATTTTTAGTAAGTATTTGGTTTATATTTACTGCACCATGAATGTATGGCAAGTGGCAGGAAAAGCAAAAGAACTGTCAGTCTGGAAGTTAAAGTTCTATATAACTTTTGTGTTTCTATTTTGATTATTGTTCATCTTCTCTCTTTAGTCTTAGTAGTATGAAAACAATGGGTCTTCTATTCAGATGTATATTCATCCTGAGAAAGTCTGCAAGCTGCCATGTGTTTCTGTTATGGAGAATAGTCTTCTATCTCTATATGATCCCATGTTCTTGTCAACAGGGGAACTTCAGGCATGATAAACTGTACTTCATAGTTTCTCAGCACAGCAGCATAGTACCTCTAAGTAAGATTTTTATCACAGAAATAATAGAAATTATGACCATTTGGTCTACTAAGTGTCCTGCACATGGAGGGGGGATTGGAAGTAGATAATCTTTAAGGTTCCTTCCAATCTAAACCGTTCTATGATTCAACAAGGGGTAGTTTTACAAGTAATGTAAACCAGATTATTATTTGTTTATTTACTTGTACAGATCAGTTTGAAAGGCAAAGTTATTTCTTTCCCCACCCATTCAGTAGGCAGAAACAGGAAAAAAAATAATTTGTGAATCAGTGCACCTGGGCAGCCAGAAGAACTAAAGGTCTAGTCCAAACTCCATGTAATCTACAAGCTCCTGAATCCTATTAAATTCAGTTGGCTTTGTATTGAAGTGTAGACTTATATTAATCATAGCATTTCTTAGTTCAGACATTGTATATGGTTTTATTTTTCATGCGGCACCCATGAAAAATATTATAAATTTTTGTTTGGAACAAAATTTTAAATTTTTTGTCTGGAACAACCAAACCTTGCTCAGATTACCCATTTTTTGGCATAATTTTTTAAGGCTTTGAAGCCAACTTGAGTACTAATGTTGTTGTGGAGTAAGATTCTGCATTTTGCAGAGGTCTTGTATATGTGTCTATTCACTTATACAGTTATTTCAGTATAGTCATGAAGATAAAGGTTTTATGTATAGGTAAATGCATACAAATGAATTTTTAGTTCTAAAGATCAATGATGAGTTTTAGGCAGGCAAATGAACCAGAGCTGTTGCCAGAACATATTCCTTTGTGAGTCTTTAAACATCCTGGCTCTGGTATGGACAATATCTATCATTGTGCCCCACATAGCAAGAACATATTGGTGGTATTTATCATAAATGCAACTGAAATAACTATACTTTCTGCTTCTACTTTTGGATGAAATTCAAATGCAGAACGTTGCAGAGATGACATCATAGCTGTTACTCAGACTCAAAGTTTTAAAAATACCTAGTTCTTTAGAGGCTTAGGAGAAATTGTACCTGAGTTGTTCTCTTTGGTCACATAAGCAGTTCAGAATTGGAGGAGAGGTGGAGAAACAGAAGAAGGCATAAAAACTACAAAAGCAAAACATGATGTATATGTCAGAGTTAATACTGACTGTTGAAATGCTCTTTACTTTTGTCATTCTTTTGGGGCTTGAACTTTAAGTTTCAAAGTATAATCCGCATGTATTTTAGTCTTAAAATTTGCAGAGAGCACAGGACTTAAAGCACAGAAAAAAGGCCATGGTTTTTTTATGGAAGAAACCACTAAGGAATAATAAAAAAAACAAAACAAAACCAGAAAATGCACAGGACAGACAAGCAATAACACTGCCCCAGTGCATTGTATGTATCTTTTCAGTTCCTCCTGTTGTTAATAGAGAGGGAAAAGAAAGGCTGTGTAAATTCTGCTAATATCACTGCTCTAGAGTTACCTATAAAGTAAGCAGTACATTTATCCATGAGATAAATTCCATGGATTCTGTTTTAGGTGCTGATTAATGAAGCATATAAAGCTTGAAGGAGTAGTATGAATTTCTTGTCACTGTAGTCCTTTACATGTTTTATTTGCTTCCTGTTAGAGGCCATAAAAATAGGAGGAGACATCCTCTGTAAAACAAGGAGATGCTTTGCACTAATTCTTGGTCCTTTTGAAATGTTAGTTGGTAACCTTAACCCAGTGATCTGTGAAAATGCATTCAGTTAGGGCTGTACCTCAGAACTGAACTTGTGGGGTTGGAAGCAATTTCTTAAGTCTTCATAAGCTGTATAGGAGTTTATAATTTATAGTTCTTAAAGTTGCTTTACTGATGACACTTTCAGCACTTCTTTGTTTTAGAGACAGCAGATAGTATACCTTAAGAAGAAAGGACTTTCTAAGAAAGTCCTGGCTCAGCTGACTTCCAACAAGAAGATACTATGGTAGAAGTATAATGCTGTTTTTAAATTCTTGTCTGAATTCTCTAGGCCAGAAGTAGGGTATTAAAATAGCTCCAAAACAGTGCTTCTATTTGTTGTATTAATGATTTTCTAGAAATACAGTTTTGTTTAGCAAAAATTATTTTAGGTTCTCTCTGAATTAAAAATAATTTAAATGGAAAATTTTCAGGGAGCTTTCTAGATACTATAACCTCTAAGGTGAAAGAATGTATACATCTATGTTCCTTTTATTTGTCCACCTGGGGCATGGAAGGAACTGGTATCTGCAGATATATTAGAGTCCACTAGTGTCCATTATTGGTTTCAGCAGTTTGTCTTGATTAATTAAGCTAAAATTAGTGCTTTAAGTGGCTTTGAGGATGGAGGAGTATATTTTGGAGCTCAACAGAAATATGGAGCCCAAGATGCAGCTTACAAGGTGCATTTGTTACTCTGAAATTGGTGTGTAGTGGAGACTAGGAATCAGCAATCTCATCCCCCAGATGGATAATTCTTATCACAGGCTGGGACACCAGCGTGGTCACTCCAGGGACCTTAGAGCTAAGCAGGTTTCATTTGCAGATTGTCAAGGTAAGTCTGAGCTATATAAGGGTGAATGTGGGTGAAATGGAACAGTTGGTTGTTATTAGTCAAGGAAATCACATGGAGTTTGAATGTAACCGAACTGAGATTTATAAAAGTTCTTTGCAGGCTAGTGCTTGTTGATGAACACATTGCTTCAGTTTAATCAGATCAATTTTAGCCTCTCACCTAATCACACAGGTCAGCGTTGTGCCACAGTCTTCAAGCTGGTACTTGTTGCTTGCTGGTTAGTCACCCTTTGTGACCCTGGTTTAACGTTCAGTTATCTGTCCTTCACTTCATAGTCTATTTCCCCATGCCTTCTGGAACTGAGCTAGCTCACGAAGAGTTGACTTGCATGAGATCCTGTTCATTTTTGAGGAAATTTCTTGTCACACAGAAATGTCTTTAAGATGATTTTTCATTAAAAAAGATTTTTCATTCTTTCATAGGTCCAGGTCTTCAGCTAGGTATTATTTGAAACAATTTATAAACAAAGAACTTTCTAGTCCTGGTCACTATTTTTTTGTTTTTGTAATTTATGCTTTGCAATATCTTTTTAACACTACACTAATTTCTGGCGAATATTCAGAATAATATTATTATCATTCTTCAAATTTTTGTATACAGGTTCATCTTGTCTTACTGTATTACAGAAAGAATGTAAACAAAGCCCTACCTTACACTTGTAACTCTTGTTGGGGTGGAAGTGGACTCCTGGGAAAATTGGCAATGCCACAAGTATCTTAATTTAGAGGTATAAAGCCTGGAAGATATGAAAAAAGATATATTTTGGCTCTGTGATGGATTTTGAGCCCAAATGTGTGAATTTTTCCATTAAAACTTTGTAAAACCAAGTTATAAATAACAAAATCAAGAACATTTCTCCATGATGACATTGATTTTAGTGCCTTTTTGACATTAAGCAGCTGTGTGAATTAAAAATTAAGTGCTTGCAAACCAGTTTTCTCCACTTCCTTGCCATATTTTTGTGTGCTTTTTAAGTGAAACCCAGCGATTTGCTTGTAAAGTAGACAAGACATGCATGTGTTTTGACAGGATTTTTTTAAATATCAAAACATCTGTATTGAAGCAATAGTAAATAACATAACTAAATGCTCGTGGAAGTTAAAAGAAAGACATTCATAGACTTCCTCAGCCTTTTGGTGAGACCCGTTTGTTGATGGTGCAGGAATGCAAAGGGTAAAGTGATTCTCTCCTCAATATGCATAAAATGAGGACTGAATATTAAAATGCATGGTGTTACATCAGTAACTCTGTGCTCAGGTATCACCTACACTTCTTTGTCAATAAGCAGATGTGACACACGATGCAATGTTTAAATGATGCCATGCTACCTTAAGCAGTCCCCAGAACTGCATTTCCTGTTCCTCCTTATATTTTAATTAAACATTGATGGACAGTTTGTTTATGTCAGGCTTTTGTTCTGTTAAAAGTACTGCCAGCTTATTACTATTGTAAGAGAAATAGCTGGAGGAGCAAGTAAGTGATTACTGTCAATTTCTCTTGTGACCTGAGAAACACGATGTAAATAAGTTAATTTGTAATTGTCAGTTGAGCTGTTCTGCTGGGCTGGAATATACTTTATTTTCTTTAGCTAAAACCAGATTAATAACCCCACAGCATGTTGCTGTGTGTACCTTATGTACATGCATACCTGTAGTGTGATGAGGTGTAGGAACTGTGCTATTTACAGAGTACATAAAAAAATTAAAAAAAAAATCTGCCAACGTTATGCAATGCATACTTTTAGGTACAAGTCTGGGCCCAGGAACACTGCTTTTGATGTTTTCTTAATTGCCCTCCTTTCTCCTGGTTGCACTGCACATTTTTTTTCTTCTCTGACCATGTAGCACATTCCTTACTGTCATGAGCTTTGTATCTCGGTTCTCAAATTACGGAAAGAATGGAATAAACAGAAAAAAATGCCTAAAATATATTACAGAAAATACAATTGTACTAGCAATTGGAACTGCCTGTTCCAATTATTTTTTGCTTATATTTTTCTTATTTTTTCCCCCTTTTATCTACTTTGCTTCCTATCTTTGCAGGAAATAAAGCCTGTTATCAATAAAATTTAAGTGGCAGCACAGAATTACTTGAAATGCATGAAAACCAGAGAAACCCAAACCAGAAGATGCTCTAAAAATATAAAATTATAAATGAAAAGAACAGGAATTTGTACTGGGCAGATGAAAGCAGTGATATTACTGAGAGTAGTTTATAAAACCAGAATATCTTTCAGCTTCATCTAGGATGACATTCCCAACATTGTTGTAGGTGGAAGCATATGTATTGATCATGTCCTGGGCTATTAAACATCTTGTTCCATGTTGCAAAATGCACAGTAAATAATGAAGAAAGGAAGATGAATTTTGAAACGGAAACTCCACTTTCAGGTTTGTTGAAGAATTATTTTCTCAGCTAGCAAGAGAAACTCTGTACATCAGCCATAAATCTTACAGGGATCGGTAAAGCTACTTAGATAAGAAACAGTTTCCTGTCCTTCTTAGAATATCTTCTAAGCTACAGAAGCTAAGTCACCTTTACAGTTCAGTTTTCTCTCTTTAGGTAATGAGCTAATTCCTAGGGAGATGCTTTCCAAATACAGATTCCTTAGGTGTCAGATAGGTGCTGTTAGCTGGCAAGCCAGGAAGCAGAACATTTCTAGCCCAGCTGATTGAAAGGAACTTTTTCTGACATAAGAAGGTGTTTTGAGGCTTCTGGTAAGAAACAAAAGAAATATGAGAATATGGGAAGGGTTTATTTTGTTTGGCTGGTGGGCTTTTTTGGGTTTTTTTAAGCAAAGAAAATAAATGGACCAAGATTAAAGCATTTCTTTGCAAGAAAGGTTGTGTTTTGGAGAAATGGAAAGGAATATATTAATAAATTGGTATCATTATGTAGAAATGTATTAATTGGAAACTTATTGGAAGTGACCTGCAACTGAGGCTCTCCTTGGATGTCATGTGTTTCCCCCCCCCCCTCATCTTGGTGACCTTGATTCAGTGTTTCAATGGCTTTTTTGCCCTGAGGATGCCAAAATGGGACATGATTCTCTAGCTGGAGTCTCACGAGTGTTTAACAGAAGGGAGTAAGAGTCCCTTGGCCTGCTGGCTGTACTGTTGCTAACACAGCATGGTCCACGTTGGGCCCCATTCACCACGAGGGGAAACTGCTAACTCGCATTCAACTTGGGAACTGAGTTTTTCTGCAGAGCACCTCCCTAGCCAGTGGGTGCCCAGACGGTGGTTATTCTCTCCTGGCTGCAGGATTTTTGCTTTGCCATTGGTTTATTGCTGATGAGCTTCCTGAAACTCCTGTCAGGTCTTTTCTCCAGCCTTGAGGCTCGCCCAAAGAGCAGCCCTGCCTTCAAGGCTATTGGTCACTCCCCTGAGTTTAGTGTCACTTGATAAATCATCTGACAAATGCAGCCGATGCCTTGTGCTTACCCAGTTGCTCAGTCACTTCTCTTGCCTTAGTCTGGTCCCTGTGAATTAGAAGTGTTTTGTTCTTTTACTCTGGGTGATGAACTAAAAAATGAAACAAACCTCAACCCCCTCCCCAAAGCTCCCACCACTTTGTTCTTTGAGTTCTGGATCAAGCTTCCTCTGTAAAAATCTACTGTTCCATTCTGTGGATGTTTCTTTTCCTGCCTATATCTGCCCATCAGAGTAGAGATGTTAGGTCTGGAAGAAATGATCATCATTATAGGTAACTGAGCTGTTATTAAAGGGATTGCAAGGTAGGTATGATAAAGGTTTGCAGGATTTTCAACAGGAAAATAAAGCTGTAACTTTCCACTCTGGGACTCTCTCAGTCCTTTTCCATGGCATCTCAGCTCAGGTTTCAGAATGGGGAAATGAGCTGATAGATATAGTACACCCTGCCTACAACATGTGGGGCTTGTGCACATGAAACATTGCTTGCAATAAATTGTGCAAGATAAATTCAGTCATGAACTTGTTTGGGTTTTTTTTTTTTTGTGCATGTGGTTTTCTTGGTTGATTTTTTTGGTTGGTTGGGTTTTCTTATTTTTTTGGCATTGAACTCTCAATAAATCCCAAGTCCTGTTTGCACTCCTTCTAATGGAATTCTTCATTGTGAATCCTGTTTGCTTTGGTGACCTTATACAGCATGCTGCATCCTGGGGCTGGGTGGCTGTGCTGGCCTCTATCAAGGTTCTTTGATTTGTTTAGAAGAGAAGGAACAGTCACTTGTTTGTAGGAAAACGTAAAAATTTTTATTATCTGATACTGCTTTTCCTCCTCTGTCCTGACAATCATTTACTTCAAAGAAACTCATCTGAGTTACCTCTCATCTCTTCAAACTGCTCATGCCAGCCTGTCTGCCTGCCTGCAGCTGCTTAGAGGATGCCCACAGGAACCTCACTGCTGACAGTGGTGTGGTACGACAGACACAGACTTTGATACCATGAACAAAATGGATCCCTGATGTCCAGCCACCCACAGGTCTTTTGGGTCCATCACCTGCTTATGATGACAGTACTTGTACCTCTCTTGCTGAAGCTGTTAGTATGCAAGCTAGTGAAATTAAATCAGATGTGGCAGCCTAGGCTGCAGTCTCAATTCGTACTGTAGTACAGATGCTCCTTCCAGGAAGAATATGGTACCCACACAGGGAATTCATGTTCAGCAGCTGGGGTGCATTGTTAATGTCCTGGTTTATTTTCATCAGTTTTCTAGTTTAGGTAGACTCTAAGATGCTGTAAATGAAGGCATATTTAGTGACATAGTTACAAGCAGATTATTCTAAGACTAGCATGGCAACCAAAACAGCTCAAGACATTGACCTTCTTTCTGTAGATTAGAGCAGACTGGATGTGTGCAACTATATATCAGAATGGGTACTTCTGACTAGTTCCTGCTATTACATACACCTTCTCCACAGTAAGAGTGATTTATTCCAAATTATTTTAATACATTTTTGAAGAAAGGTAAGCTACTTCCAAAAAGGCACTCTTAATCTACGATATTTCTGTCCTACTGGATTGGACAAGTACACAGCCATTCCAAAATAAAGCTGTGTGAAGAGGGTCTTTTTAAAATTTCAAATAGTGCATTCAAGAGAATGTGTGAGGTGTCTGTGCCACTAAAAGTGCACCTTTAGAATTAGGCTCAAAACAGCCTGATTTGTAAATATTAATTTTCTCCCAATTGGAAGAGGTAACTTTTCAATGAGCTTTTTCAATGAGCTGGTCCCTTTAGAACCATACCTCAACTGCTCCCGACAGGGCCGTTGGAGGTTTGTGTCACATACAATATTGTTTAAGGAGTGCACAGGAGGTGATGCAGTTATGGGCAAGCGTGAGGAGAAAGCTATTGCTGAAGCGTTTGTAATCCTGCACCAGCAAATCTGATTTATATTAACCTGAATGTCAGCGAGATTCAATTGTGAGAGTTTTCCCCAAAGCCCTGTGCAGCACAGTTACAAAAGGACTGAACTGTTCTAAAGCACATGAGCTGATGAGTGGGGTAAAGCTGATGACTGCATAGCCAGCAGTGTATCACTCTATATCTTAGCTCTGCTTACTCATTTGTGGTTCTGTGTTGGCTTGCTGTGGAACTAATGGTGCTTCAATTGTATTACACTGTTGTCTTTGTAAGGGTTATGGTTGGGACTCAAACTAGACACATAAAATATATCTCATCTCCACCTAGTAAACCAAATAAGGGCTGAGTCAAGAGGGAGTTGAATAGATGGCTGCATCCTGTCCCAATAAGACAGATGTGGTATCATTTAGCAAGGCAGAGCTATTCACAGTTTAATGTGTCTGAGTGCACTTGGCAAACTGATTTAAGATATTGATACCTCGCTTGAGGTTTTTTAAATTTTCTTAAAGAGTTCAGAAACCTAAAACTGAATTTCTCATGTTTGAATCTAGTCTTAACTGAAAATCTAATCCTCACTGTTAAGATGAGATGTGCCTGGGGATTCTCAATGACCACAGCAGGCAGAGTCTCTGCTGTATGTCTAGGTTAAAACTTATGGTCTCAGTTCTGAAATTGATTTTTGTCACAACCAGGAGTGTTCTAATCATCCTTAATTTACCAATTACAACATTAACTGGAGAAAAATAAATAAATTTTTTAAGTAATGTTTTTTTCTTTACAATTTGCACTAAAACAGAGAGAGAACCTTTCCACCACTCAAAAACCCTCTTGTACATTCAGTTTTAGTCAGTGCTGTGTTTTTTTGTTTGTTTGGGTTTTTTTGTATTGTAACTTTGCCTGATTTGGGAACTGACTATTTTACTGAGTGTGGCTTAACAGAGAACAGTGCTGTCTGTATGAAGCACATTGGTGAGTGTCACGGAATAGAGGCCATTCATAAACTTTTTAACAACTACTTTATAACCAACCAGTAATTGATAAGATACTAGATGTTATATGGTATAGATCTTCAGAATCAAAGAACATACATGTTCTTTGTATCTTGCTGGAGTTCTGTTTTTAGAGATAATCTAAGCACAATGCAATTACAGTCAGACTTCAGAAAGCATTACAGTAAGTGCAGTGTAACCAAGCTGGGTAAGGCTTTGAAGAGTCCATCTGCCTACATGCTCACTTATTGAGTCGCCAAAGATGGTGGCCAAAATGGCTTTTAAACCTCAAAAGCTGACTTTTATTAGAATATTGCTTAGGAAAAAGTTTTTAAGTAGAACAGGAGAAAGTGAACAGGTGGGACAGATTGGAATGAAGAAGAATTCACAAATGTCTCTCCCATTGCCTTCTGTGCAGAGCAATCCTTGCTTTCAGGCTTTGTTTCTGTGAGTTTGGTGGTGGTATAGATTACAGCATATCCTATGTAATATCCATGGTATTTTAAAATATTATTTTGGGTTTTGTTCTGCCTTCAAAGGCTTCTGCTCTACAACTCTTCTTTTACACATCTAATTCTTTTACACAATTACCTAATTTAGTACTGTACCCTCTTTCCTTTTTCTGTAAGCTGTCCCTTGAAGCCTGGAGACCTCTGTCCCTGAATAGAGTGCATTGTACACTTAAAAAATTAGCTACTCTTACTTTTCTGCTGAGTTCCCCCAAGAGCAGTCACTTCTTTTTAAATTCATAGGTACACAGTCTGAGAGCAGAAATTAAACAAGAAGATCTGAGATTTCTTTAGTAAATTATGCCTTTGTAAATCCCTTGCTTTTATTCTATTAAATTTCGGATCAAACATTAAAACATAGTATCATCAGGATTTGTTTCATTTTTGACAAACACAAATAAATGGATTTAATATTTGTCATATCTGATAAGCACTCTGCACTAGACTTTCAAATCTGACTAATTTTTTTCCCAGTTTGGGTGAGATGATTTGGGTTTTTTAAAGCACTGTTCAGAGCTACACTGACAGACCCCAGTAGCCGGACAGACGAGTTCACTCAATTTCTTCTTCAAAGGAAAAAAAATTGCTACCCAAATATTTGTACCCAAATTTCCATATTTCTTTTGTTCCAATAGGAATGAATTATGAATTCTTTCATATTTTCTAGGCGCATGTGAGTCCCTGTTGTGCTGAAATCAGTATGCTTTTGTTTAGATAATGCTGCTTAGCCCATCTAGTGATTTTGGACTACCTTTGTCATGGAAACAGTCAGGTTTTATTGCGAAAGCAGCCTTTCCACCATGTTCTTCTGTTGCTTATGTCTATTGCGTATTTGCCTCTAGATGATTTTGGCATCACCTTTATTCCTTTTGTTACTGTTTTCAGTGTTTCAGTGTTTTCAAAGTATTTCAGTTGATAAACTTTTGCCTGGGATGCACGTGTTACCAGCAGTTTTCTTACCATGCAATGTTACACACATCTTACACCAACCTGTACATTTATAGACATGTTCAGCTATTTCCACTTCAGGTTTTTATGAACTTTTCTGAACAGCATATTTATAATAAGAATCTGAAAGACTTAGTGGGACAAAACACAATAGCATGAATTCTAAATGAAGTTTCTTCTAAGCAAATGTTGCTAAGATCTATGATAAATATTTTCATACTAGTTAACAATTAAGTTATGCTTTAAGAATATCGATTTCAGTCGTACATCTCAAGATGCATTCTCAAATATTGTCCTCAAAAATAATTGGCAAGGATGAACAAACATTGTATGTAAATTGCCTGATATCTCTTGGAGCAAAAGTAGGAAATAATTTTGGCCAGTTGATGTCTGAAAAGAAAGAAAAAGAAAAAAGGAAACTTAAGTTAGCAACCTTAAAACCCTTAAATATTAGATGTCTAAAAGCAAACCCTTAAGCCTGCTCGGAGTCTTCATAACCTCCATCTTGAAATGTTTTTATGCTTCTTTTCATATGATCCTGTGTACTGAAGTGTATGTATATAACCTAGCAAGAAACAGAGAAATAGATTATAGAGACAGTGTTTGCCTTTTATTGTGCTTATATTTGGGTCAGTTTGTAAAGTCATACCAAGCTGAGTCACAGCACTGTGTATCTTTAGTATTATTTAAGAAATCCCTATGCTGAAACCTGAAGTGGTCAAAGCAAGAAAATTTTTCTTAAAACTACTGCTATATTTTCAATATCAGTGAATTCTTAAGATCAAGAAGTTTGAAGATCTAGCTTAGATTCAGACATCTGAGCCTACTTACATAGGATGTGAATTCTGGGGGGCTGGTTGTTATTTTCTGGCTTTATACAGCTTCCTTCCTTTCACTTTTTCCCTCCTTATTGACATTTGAAATGCTCCTTTCAGCTTTAAATAAGCTGTTGTCATGTGGGGCTGAACTCTTACCAGAAAATCTGATAACAACCACAGTGAAACTTGAATTCAGTCCTTGGCATTCAACCTAGGATTCCTTGTAAGGTAAATTTGTTTCATTTAGTGGGAAAACTGGAACGTTTATTCTACATGTACAGCTGCTGAGATGTGTCATCAATTTGAATTTAGTGTTCACATTGACTCATTGTACTTTCATTTATCAGTGAAAGCTTGCCATGTTCAGGTAAATCAATTCACTGGTATTCTTGACTGCACACAGGTATTGTTGTGACATTTTTGTCCATTCTATTTGTGAGAGGAATGAAATGTAAGACAGCTTATGGAATATAAACACACTGGTTTTAATCATATTTGAACTGTGGCAGGTTTTCTGTTTCATACTGGTGTATTTCTGTATCTAAAAAGTGGCCATCTTAGTAGATCCATGTATCAAGACTTTGAATTTATTTTTTTTTTACCATTTTATCTAAGGATATACAAAGTGATATTTGTCTTACTGTGTTTTTTCAATCTACAGATCTCTTACTGTTTTTATATTTTTACAAAGGTAAGAAAAAAAAAGTAAAGAAACCCACAACTGTCAGAGGTGTGTTTTCACACATAAGTTGACTTAAAATATTATTTAGTAGCTAAATAAATTATCCTTGGATTGACTAGTAGCTTGGTAAAGAACAGAACTCTGTTGTTAATAGAAACTTAACACTTTTTCATTGTCAAAGCCTTACTTGAACAAATAAGGTACTGCTCATGTAGTATTCAAGTACCTGATGCTGGAAATCTACTTCAAACAAGTTGTCATCATCCTAGAAAAGCATGAGCATAGGATAAAGATGAGATGCAAGTGTGACTATCCTCTCAGAAGAGACGGTGCTGACATTGTCCTTCCTCTATATTTTCCCCATTTTTCAGAGAAAGAACACATATGAATTCAGCTACGTTTCATTAAAAGCTCAGAAAAGAATCTTCTAGAAATCTTGTAAAGAGGGTTATCAGAAAAATAAAGACAATGGCAATGTGCAGCAGCTTCAGTAAAAGACACCTTTTAGAGCCATTCTAGTGCATAATCATTCTTTCTTAACCTTTGCCAGATTACTCAAATTAGTCCATTCTTATCTCTGAGTAGGGCTGCCCTCTCAAGCTCATTTTATATGTTGATGATCAGTAAATGAGCATTTCATTCATAGATCTCCATAAAGGGGCTGTTTTTTTGTAAAATATTTTATCTCTATTTTGTAGATGAGATAATTAGAGCGTGAGGGATGTGAGGGAGTTATGCAATAAGTCAGCAAGAGTTAAGAAGGGGAGGACAAAGTTCTCTCTGTTCTCAAAATAATGCCCTTGCTACAAGGCTGTGAATTAGGGTTTTATGATATCCCATAACTTCCTCCTAACACCCCTTCAAATCGTATCACTTCCAGTCTGGAGGAACTTCAGCACTGATGAGATTTTCAAATTCCCTGTTGTTTCTTTCAATTGAGGAGCAAAAGTGATGTGATTTTAGTTAAGAGTTGTGCACTTCAGGTTTCAAATTCACAGAATCACAGAGTTAGGGGTTGGAAGGTAACTCAAAAAAATCATTGAGTCCAACTCTGCTGCCAGAGCAGGGTCACCTACAGGAGGTCACATAGGAGTGCTTCCAGGTGGGTTTTGAATGTCTCCAGAGGAGACTCCACAACCTCCCTGGGCAGCTCGTTCCAGTGTTCTGTCACCCCTGAAGTAAAAAAATTTCCCCCCGTGTCTATATCTGTTGCCTTTTGTCTTACCATTGAGCATAAATGAGAAGAGCCTGGCTCCTCCTCCTGGCTCTCTCCCTTTACATATTTATAAACATTAATGAGATTGCCCCTCATTCTCCTCTTTTCCAAGCTGGAGACCCCAGCTCCCTCATCCTTTCCTCATAAGGGAGAAGTTCTTCTCCCTTCATCATCTTGGAAGTTTTGCACTGGATTCTTTCAAGCAGTTCCCGGTCCTTCAGGAACTGAGGGGTCCAGAAATGGACACAATATTCCAGATGTGGCCTCACCAGGGCAGAGTAGAGGGGGAGGAGAACTTTCTCAACATACTAACCACCCCCTTCTTATGAACCCCAGGATGCCATTGGCTTTCTTGGCCACAAGGGCACATTGTTGGCTCATGGTCATCCTTCCATCCACCAGCAACCCCAGGTCCCTTTCCCCTTCACTGCTCTCCAGCAGCTCTGTCCCCAACCTGTACTGGTACTTGGGGTTTTTCCTACCCAAATGCAAGACTCTACACTTGCCCTTGTTGTAATTCATTAAATTTCTCCCTTCCCAACTCTCCAGCCTGTCTAGGTCCCTCTGAATGGCAGCACAGCCTTATGGGCTCCCTGCTTTGTGTCATCAGCAAACCTGCTGAGAAGACACTCTGTCCCATCATCTATGTCACTGATACAGATGTTGAGCAGAACTGGACCCATCACTCATCCTTGGGGGACCCTATTAGTCACAGGTCTCCAGCTGGACTCTGCACCATTGATACCACTCTTTGGGCTCTATTTTGTAGCCAGTTCTTAATCCATCTCACTGTGGATTCTTCTATCCCTCATTTCGTGAGCTTGCTCACAAGCATGTTATGGGAGACTGTGTCAAAAACCTTGCTAAGATCAAAGTAGACTACATCCACTGGTCTCCCTGCCATCTACCATAATATCCCAATAATTTATAACATCACACGCTTCCAGGAATTATCATGGTGGGTTGCTGCAATTTTATGAAGTTATTTCCAGAAAATTTGACTCCTCCTTCACAATAAATGTGCTATACAGTTTCTAGCAAACTGCTGGAAGGGTTTCCTGAGCCAGTGCTCATACTTCTTTGTGCTTTACTGTTCAAGATGGAAATTTCTTCCGTTAGTTTCCCTAAGACTTTTTTTGAGCTCATTTGTAATATTCTAGAAAATCCTGATGTAACCAGGCTGTTTGATTACAGTCTATGAAAAAAATGCTTAGTTCTGTTTGCTTTAAGCCCAATGCCAGATAATTTTCCATCTGATGTCCCTTAGCACTTCAATTATCAGCAGTGAATAATCACTTTCTATTCATCCACTGAATGCTGCTCTTTAGTTTATGGATTTCTCTTGTATACCTTTTCTCATTCCTTTTCCTCTCTGTAGGAGAGCATCCAATTCTGTTCCTTTATTTTTCATGCAGAGCTGTTGTTATAATTCTTTTTTTCTTGTAGTAGTCTATGTGTGGAACAAAGAGGAGCAGATAATTCTGGATTTGAAAACATTACTGGTGCATACTATGGCATAATGATCTCTGGTTTGTTCTCCCCTGATTTTCTAATGTTCTGTTGTCTTGCTGGCCACCGGTAATTATTTTTATTTCCACAGAATAATTTATTGCAACTAGACCTCTTTCTTGAGGGTAGTAAGATCATTTGTTGCTGTGTGTGTTGTCAGTGTTGTTCATTATACGTATTTATTGTAATTGAATTTCATCTGCTATTCTGTTGCTATTTCTGTATACACCAAATTTTGTCATCATGAGCTCCTTTTCAACTGCTTGCAAACTCATGAATGTTTAGACCACAAAGGAAGTGGTAGACGCAAGGGAAGTATTCACTCTCAAAAACAAAGCTCATACATACTCTAATGTGGATCATTTCATGTCAGGTTTCCTATAGAGCTTTCTGTGTATGGGCAGAGTTCTTTAGTTTTCACTACTGCTGCACAAGGTATTACTTTTTATTTAGTTCTACTGTAAGTATAGCTCTTTCTGGACTTCTCTACTGGTCATCACAGAGATGTCTGAGACTCTGATGGGAGAAAGTTTTAAACTCATAATTTAATTGGCCACTAGGTGGGATGTTTTAGGCTCTGAGGAGCTTTGGAAAATATTAGATCAATGTGCAGATTACTGTAAATAAGGCTGTAGACTTTGCTGTCTCCCCTCTGCCTTAATAACAAGGGGTGCAATACTATGTCAAGTGGTAAGTTTCAGTAAGGTGAAGGTGATGTGTCCATCATTTATTTGAGGAAAACTATCCTTGTATAATGCCAAACAAGTGTCATGTCTCAAAAGCTCTCTTTAATAAAAGAGTTTGGTAGTGCTACTGAATCTACTAACACCACATTTTAGGCAACAGGAGTGAGAGATGCTTTCAGGATCATGCTGCATTTTCTCATGATTCATTATGCTCATCATTCATGGTATTGCTTACCATTGGCTATTTAGGGATAGTCTTGTGCCTGCACATAGGTGTCTTGTGCAATTTTAGATATCTGATATCCTGCTTAGTTCCAGCTCCCAGACCAGAAGGCCTCCTGTAGATCCTGTGTTACATTTGCCTCACAAACCTAGGATTTGTGTGTGTCTGTATCAGTGCTTCTTTCATGACTTTGTGAATGACTGTGGAGATCGAATGGTTGTGCTGGGACACTTGAAAAATCTTAACTGAAATTCTAGTTACTTGCACAAAAGGCTTACACAGAAAAAGAGCTTGATGATGACTCCGCACTAACAGTAAAACATAATTCAGATTTTCAATACAGGGAATTATTCAAATGTTAAAGCGGATATGTAATTTGTATGAAGCAGCATATATTTGGCAAGAAGAATTAGATTCAGTTAGTGTCATGGCTTTCTACACCCTCTTAAAAAGACATGATGTTTTACTTGGGCAGTTTTCCTTCAAAACCCTCTTCTTAAACTGTCAGCTCCAGCGAGCAGCTTTTCTTCTTTGCTATAAATAAGGAAAACAGTCCCCTTTGGGTAGGAACTGACATTTACTTGACTGCAAATTAATGTGTAATTATTCTGAGTTTCCATGCTGATCATTCTCCTCTGAGCATGAAGCAACATTTTCCCACAACTGCCATAACAAAAGAATCCCTTCAGATATGTTTCTAGCCTTGTGTAACCTTAGAAAATACATAGCTTTGAAGATTTCAACATCTTCCTGCCCCAAACTCAAAAACTAAACTGCTTTATGATGGCTCCACTCCATTTCCACTCAGAGGACTACCATATGTAAGATTTCAGAGGCCAGGTTCTTGGTACTTCCCAACATTATGTGAGGTGATAACTTTGACTAATAAATTCCAGTGTTTGGTCAGAAAGCTTTGCTTCTAAGCTTTTAAAATAAAATAGACAAGAAAGGAATTTTGTGTTACGTTTTGTTGGGTGCAGTGTGTTCTATCAGTTACTGTTAACAAACAAGATATTAGCAAAAACGTACACAGAATTTTATACAATACCACTATCACACTCCACCCCCTTCTGCCCCAAGTAATGCCCACTGGGGCTGCAGGGCAGTCCTGGCAAAGCCCCAGACTGGGCTTCTGGAGTCAGTATCAGTCAGGAGCGGGATGCACGGACACATGGATCATAATTGAAACAAAAGAATGGACAGAGCCCTCCCAGGACATTCTCTGTGGACAAAGAGAGCTTGACCATGGTGATCCTTCAGATTAGTACTGAGTACTACATGTATTGGGATGGAATTCTTCATTTGATCTGGTTTGGGTCAACTGCTGGTCTGCTCCTCTGTTCAGGAGGGTTACAGGTGTGACCCCTTCCTTTCATTTTCAGCATATAAGAAATTTAGCAGACCCAAGCAGTGACCTTGCTTTCTACAGGAGTAAGTATAAGCAAGAGCCTTTCTGCATACCGTTCTCCAGCCATAACTCTAAACATCGAGCAGTGTCAGTCCTGGAAGTAGACACTGACTGAGAAACTTGATGTTAATTTCAGCAAGTGCAGTTACTCTGACTTACCGGAAACTGGTAAAAATGAAAGTGGGTTCTGTCCTTGCTTAAATCAGGAGAATATGTTTTGCAAACACAAAGGTTCTCACAAGCCCCTTATTTGTATTTTATTTTTTTTATTAATCTCTGCACAGCACAAATTACTTAATGGTTTGTAGAAAACCAAGTAACCGAAAGAACTCACGTTATATCTGCTATAAATCCTAAAGGTAATTTAGTTTGTGAAGAGAGGGGAAAGAAAGGCTTTACTGAAATAAGACTTGTGCTACTCTATTGCAGAAGCTGGTTGTAGGGTAGGTAGCCAGGCTCTGTATAAATTTACTCCTTGTCTGAGTGTTTATGAAGAACTCCTGGATGCAACATTCGTTTTCATTTTTATAGACCCTGCCCTTCAATGAAATGGAGAATTTCAGTAAATAGATAGCAGCTTTTTGAACATAAGTGTTGCAAGTCAGGTTTCGAATCAGACTT
Organism: Florisuga fusca; assembly: GCA_038090715.1. Lineage (NCBI taxonomy): Eukaryota > Metazoa > Chordata > Aves > Apodiformes > Trochilidae > Florisuga > Florisuga fusca. Next base: position 46,295,838 of record JAAWXA010000005.1, on the reverse strand, counting down.
TTTTTTTTTCTTTCCTTGGAAGACTTGAGAACTGAGCACTGCCAGGTATATTTTGCAGGAAAGAAAGCTGGTTATATTCTCAGAAAATCAGTTACAATGTTAAAATTAGTCTCTTACTCCAAAATCATGTTTGTTTAATTTATGATAATTTTTAAGATGAGTATTAAAAGCAAAGTAACAACAGTTACTCCAGTGTCTTGATTCACTGCTGTTGATAAATACCTTTGAAATTATAGTTCTAGGACGTTCACTCATTCTGTCTTGTGTATTTCTAACTTTTAAGTTGCTCAGTGCAGAGAAGGAAAAAGAGAAATATTTTATTGCTGTCTCAGAAAGCCATTCTGACTGGTGCTTGTCTTTAGATCGGTAACTTATTACTTAAAAGTACAGCTGAAGGAAGGAGCCATTCTGAAGTAAAAGTGGCATCCATCAGAATTCTATGTCAGCAGTGAAAATACCATGTATGTACTTATTTCATAGCATGGGGAGGAGGGGTTATGTTGCCAGCATTTGCTTTTTCAACTAACAACAAAATGTGACAAGGAAAAAATTTATAATGGAATCACATGAAATTCTGCTTCAATAACAACTGACGTGTTGGCTGAAAGGATTTTTTTTCCAAAGTACTCTTGAAAATGACTGACTGACTTCTCCAACATTACAAAATGCTCATAGAAATAATGACCTAGGCCACAAAGTGGAACATACTCTCTAGAAATATTTTTAGAATTAATAGAAGTGAGTGCAAATGATATGGAATAAAAACAAAACCAAAAAAACCCTAATTTCATGGACTGTGAAAGAAGGGAGGTTGGAGTGTGGGTTTTGGGGTTTTTTGTTTTTCTTTTTTTGTTTGTTTGTTTGTTTTTTTAAGAAGCAAACAAGCAAAATTAAACCAATTATACTAAATCCAAGACAGTCTTAAGGATAAATTTCTCCATTTAAAAAATAAACCTGCATACAGCACAATGATAGAAGTAGGTGAAGAAGCAGATACAACACACTTTGTTCTTGATAGTTTCTCTATACTTGAATTTTTTAAATGGAATTTAAAGATTTCTGCTTTGAAGAATTATAAAATCATTTAAAATACCTCAAAATAAAACCTAGAAAATGTGTGTCTTTTAAGCCATCTAACAAGCTAATGACTTCTCTGCATGTGTTCTATGAAAAATTTTAGAAATAATTATACTTGTTAAATAATACATTTTTCTTTAATGCTGGGGTAATTTTAAAGAAAAATTTCTTTTAGCAAGTCAGAGAAGAATATTCTGCCCCTAATTCAGATCATTTATGAATATGTTGAACAGGATCAGCCCCAGTATTGACACTTGGGTTATACCACTAGTTACTAGCCTCCAGCTAGGCTTTGTACCGCTGATCACTGCACTCTGGGACGAAATGTTCAGCCATATGGTAGTGGGTTTTGCATTTTTTTATTAGGCTTTTTTGTTTGCCTGTTTTTTTGAATTTTTTTGACACTGATTCCTCTATTTTTTTTAAAGCTAGTGAATGCAATTTTTATTTTTAGGCTCTGAGAGTTTAGACAGCTTCTCTTGACAATTTTGAATGCTGCTCTCAAATCCAGCAGAAATTTTTCTTTTTTGTGTGTGTGTTACTCAGGTACAAATATTATCTAGCTCTATGTTCTGTGAATGCTCACCACAAAGCTTCAGACATAAGTGCAAAATTTTACATGTTGTCCAGTCCTACTGATTGCTGGGCTGATAAGCATCAATGCTCACCTTTACAGAATGTAGGGAAAAATAAAATAGTGCTCCTATCTTTATTATAGTTGCTCCTTGGCAAAGAGACATGTTTGAAGAGAGATTTGAAATAGAAACCCTGTTATAATTTCTTCAGAAAAGATATTCCTCTCAGAAACTCTATTGACTCTTTCTTATTGATAATTTCAGGAATTTTTAGTCTCCCCTGTAGACTGGGTATTCAAATAAGATGATTTAGCCTCCAGTTGCAAAATGGCCTATTGTAGTCTTAAAAAAACCCCAAACCAACAACAAAAAACCTTCCAGTTGGACATGTGTAAGATCCTGTATAACCAGCTGATGTTTACTCTGGTCTTGTGGTTGTTTCCATAAAAAGAAAGCACTGTCATGTGGGTGTTACCAGTGGGGTTGAAGAGAACCCAGTATTTTCCAGACTTGAGAGTCAATATTAAACAATATTAATTAGTAGTTTTAATCAACTAAACCATCTTGAAATATTGCATTTTAAACTATGAACAAGTATTCTGCTAGATCAACTTAAATACTTCAGTGATTATATCCCTTGTTGATGTATTAATAGCTGTAAGACCATCAGATGTTTTGAGCCCTGTTGCTTTGAGGCTTGTAAGTGACACCACACTGTGAAATCCCTAAAATTTCCTGGGCATCAGTGGGGAACTCCCTCTTTCTCATATTCAGGAGTTCCTGATGTTCTATCTTTATTGCAGCCTTTTCACCTTGCATGCAGGTGATTCACTTAGCTTCAATGTACTTATTTGCTTCATTAAAACTAGATATCTGCTGAAGCTCCTGTAGGTTTTTGTTCACATGTTGCATTTTATTGTAAATGAAGTGGCTGAAGTCAATCATCATAACAATAGTCCTGTTAAATAAAAGCCATGGTTTTGAGCTTAGAAAAAATAAATACTTTTTTTCCCCCCTCTACTTTTTATGGATGATATATTTTAAAATTAGTTTTCATTAATTTATATTTAGCCACAATATATAGTAATATAATTTTAAAATTTTCATTTAAAGAATATATGACTTGCTGACAAATGAAGCAAGTATAATTATACAGCAGGTAAATTAGTAGTGTATTAAATAAAAATAGCTGCAGTAACGCCAAATCAGAAAATGATGGCAAAAGTTTTTTCTTAGTAAAATTAACTGTTCTATTAGGTACACATTTTTAATCTTGGTAATATAGTAATTAATCAGTGTAAGTATGCAGAAATACTCAGCAAAATTCTGTTTCCAGCTGTACTGTCTTAGTTTAGGAGTAATCTCATTTATATTAGCAGCATGCATAGGATCATGTGTTTACAGCCCCCCGAACACACAACTTGGCTACCTGTCAGCTAAATGGGATATGCTAGAAATAGTTTTATGTCTTTGTAATTCTGAAAAGACTAATTCTACAGTAATTAACAGGTTAAATATTACACAAACTTATCTGTTACATATTCCAACGGAATGTATAAAAGTCACAGATACAAAATATTAAATAAAAAATCCCTTAAAGGAATTTATATAGCTCTCCAAGCTATAGAAGCAGAACTCAACATGTTTATCCACAGAATGTTTATACAACATTTATTGTTCCTTATTTTTATTCAAGTAATTGTCACATCATTAGGATAGTAAGTGAACAAAGAAGGGCTGTGTAGTTATAGTAGAAGAAGCATTCACAGGGTCAAAAAAAAAAACTGAGCTCACCTGAACTAAATAAGCTTTCAAAAATGAACTGATATTCTGTACTACTGAAGCATATCTACTTCTATGTCATTGCAGCATTCACACCATTATATCATATTTAATTTAGAATAATCTTATATATAAATTTTTGTTCATTACTGTCTGGCTACACAGGGCTACAAAGATCAAATAAATAGTTTTGTAAACAGTAGAGTGAGTTAAGGGTGCCTTACTCACTTAATATTTGGTTTGTTATCTAACTCCTATGGCACATCACAAATTCCTTTCCAGGAATGCTGATGTTTCAGTTCTCTTCCTAATGTTATTTTGCTTATGAAGGTAATTGTTTCTGCACAGGACACACTGATTTATTTTGATTCCTTGGAACATACTACAGAAAAATTGAGATGTGTCAAATAAAACCAAAAATTTTTTTTTAGAATTTTAATTTAGGAGAAAGATAATGCTCCTGTTAAAAAAAGTCTGGCAACCATTTTTTGCTTCAGGTCCTAGTCCTGGAACCTGGTCCTTGACGTCACACCCTCAAGGCTGCATGCAGTTCTGCTCTCTCTTTCTCTACAAGAAGACTCTACCTGTGTATCCACAGGTATTTCCCCATATCCTGCTTCCATCTTCACATCAGGAATGCCCCTAACTTTCTCCTACCATCTACCTTATGTGTTGCACAACCTACCTTACCTAGCCTTTTTGGCAATTTGTGCTTTGCTTTGCCCTAAGCCAGGTTTCATCTGATATATATAATAATATATGTAATAATTATATATATATATATATATATACACATAAAACATAATGAAATATATATAATATATAATAAGTTCTCATGACAGCACAGCACCTTTTGAATAGGAGAGACTTCTGTCCAACTTAGCAAGTTTGGTTGAAAGGCTTAAAGACAGCTAAGCTGTTTGTCAGTGTGTGATGCCTCCATGTAAACTTTACTTGGCTACTTTGAGACCCTATTGAAGTAGAGGAGAATCCATAAATTGGGGTGTGATGATTATTCAAATTTAGCTTTTAATCACATGAACACTCCTCTTGCCATAACTCATCTAGATTAATTGCAATGAGGTTGGTCATCAGCAGGGAATATGTTCTGAACAAGGTAAAATTTCACACCTTCCTGCTTGGAAAAGGGCAGGCTATCATGGGGAGCTATAAAATCAGGACTAGTATGAAGAGTGGGAGTGTGAAATAATTGAATCACTGTTTCTCAAAATACAGGGACTTGAGTCAGCCAGTGGAATTATTGGATTTAAAACTAATTTAAGTACTTTTTCACACAATGTACCATTATGTTGTGAATTTACTCCCTGTGCAACCTTGTGAGGGCTAGAAGTATAGAAAGGTTTCTAAAGGGAATTCCATGAATTCATAAAGAACAGCTCAATTGGTGACTTAAAAATCTGTCTGCCTGAATGCAGACCCAGAGGGCACAGGTGTTTGACTACTGAGAGAGTATACATGAACCTTTTTTTAAAGCCATCTCTAACCATCTACAGCCGGATACTTTTGGAGGGGAGGATCTAGGCTCAGCAGAGCAGTGTCTTAGTATTGTAGTTCTTGAGCTTTCTGTTTCTCTGCTGCTCTGGTCTCTGACAACATGGTCCCTGAGTGTGCCTCTGTCTCCTGCTGAGAGGGACGGAGATGAATACCACAGAGCAGAGAATAAGATGAAAGCTTAGACCTGCCTGGCAGGTTTTGAGAGGTGCAATGAAACAAGAACTTCGCTGGCCCCTCAGCTGAACCCTTAGAGAGAGGCTTTGTCGGTGTGTTAGGAGAGATCAGTGATGCAGAGGATGGCATTTGGTTTGAACCTCATGTGCTGGTGGTTTCATTCAAGTGTTGGTGACCTGGCATGTTGCTGACCTGTGCTAGACTGGGGAATTACAATGCTATTTCTTATACACTTGGAACTGTACAAAACAAGGTAGTCACTACAGACTTTGTGCTTGCTAACATGAATATAAGCAACAAGTGACTGGATAAATAGAGTCACTGTGCATAATGTGTGTCCCAGCTGCCTTTATTCTGCTAAACATACTGTACTGGCAGATGACTGTCAGTGCTAGGTGACTGTCATTTTAGTGTTTATGGAATAAAACTTAAAAATAAAGGGGAAAAAATAATAACAAAGCACAGAGTTATACAAAGATGTGGACTCAGAATGGTATTCTTTAAGTATCTCAGGAGGAAAGCTCAACGTAAACTGAATGAAATGAAACTGTAATAAAATGTAAACTGTAATGAAAAAAACTCATAATATGCCACTGGCTTTGTCTCAGTTCTTCCTACCTACTCTACTATGGAATGTATTAAAAATTGTAACACTGAATGACTTATCAGCAGCAGTTATAATTTTTCTGTTCAACATATACATATTCTAAATAAATATATTAATGATAAAACTAATTTTGATTTCAAGGTATGCTTTTGAAATCTTCAGTACACACCTCAATTTGTAGATACCTTGGAAAAATAGGGCCATGGTCCATTTACAAGTGAAAATTTATTTGTGGGAGTTTTTCTTTATCATGCATTATTTCTTTTAACTTTTATAATATTTACAGTGTTTATCAAGAACACAGTATCACAGAATGCCAGATTGGAAGGGACATCAGCAATCATCTGATCCATCCTTTCTAGGTAATCATATAACTTAACTGAGATGTCCCAGCGCCCTTTCAAGCTGAGTTTAAAAATGTCCCATGTGAGGTAACCGACCACTTCTGTTGGGAGATTATTTCAAAGTATGACTGTTGTGATGGTGGAAAATTATCTTCTGGAGTCCAATCAGCATCTCTCCAGGAGTAACTTTCCTTTATGTGCTAGTACATGGAAATGAGGTCTCCCCGAAGCTTTCTCTTCTCAAGGTGAATAAACCCTCTTCTCTCTGCCTGTCTGAGAGACAGCCTTCATATGGCAGGTCTTCCAGTTCTCTGATTATCAAAAATGTTTTGTACATTATGGAACACAATCAATATTAATCCTGTTAATATTGAGCTTCTTTTTATATATTTATATATTTAATCCTATAGGCTATCCTATTTTCTCTTCTATAGGAAAGACGAAAGAGGATTTAGGTGAGCTAGGAACTTTGGAGTCTGTCACTGTGATCTAAAAAATTCTGCTTTGTGGTAAAATAATCCTAGAAGTAGTCACTAACTATGTCTTTGAAGAAGTGACAATTTCTGCTGATCATAAAATCAAGGGAAGGGACCTTAGAGATCATCTACTCCAACCTCCCTGCCAGGGGTAGGGATGCCTTTCCTAGAAGTCAGTGTTGGTCTTAAAGGTAGAGCTTCTTCTATCTGAGCAACAACATCCCTGCCTCCCTAAACTGGTGGGGGGTCTGGGACACTGAGCAGGGTTTTGTCTATCCTGGTGTGATTTCTGAGTTTGCCAAATGCATGGGTAAGCACTTTCTAGAAAGTGCAATGGTGTGTGTCAATGCCTATCACCTACCTGACAGCTTTTTAGTAAAAAGAGGTTATAGACCTTAACCAGGGAACAAGGGGCACAAGCTCTCCTCCTCTCCTCAGCTTGAGGGTACTCCTCATACTCCAGGGCTTGCCATGGATGCCAGGCACTGAATTTTTTGCTTCTTCTGACAAGCTGGGGCACTGGAGGGGAGCAGGATTAAAAAATACCTCGAACTGTACCAGAAAGCACAGGGTGCCATAGTTGGGCAGTGTGAATCTTTGGACTCCAGCCATGGTGTACAGGAGTATTTCTGCAGCTTGTTTCTGGAATTTATATGTATTTTATTTTAAAACAGTCATTGGACAAAGGCCCCTCAAAGTTTCTGAGGCATTGGATGCAAGCATCAAATTTGGATATCTGGAAATGTATTTTAAAAGAATTAGGGTTATTCTTCGTAATGTCCAGTACTTGAAAACCATGTGAAATACATAGTCTCACTGTCAATATCCAAGTTTACTGTAGAGAAGTTTTTCCTGTCTCTGTTTTGCCAATCCTTAGCTAACTATTAAGTTGTAAAGTATGATACTTATAATAAACAGTGCAGTAATATCTCTTTTGATATAAAATTTAAAGTCCTAATTTTGCTGCAACATGTGCCTTTGTTCCACAGTGGATGGAGAACCCATGCTGGTTAGAGACGATGATGGCAGAAACACTTAGGAAGTCTGATGTCTCGATATATATACTTCAAGTGATGTCTAAGGCACTAAAATAGTGTCAGGGACCCATGAAGTGTAGATAATAGCCTTTGTTTATGGTTTCAGGAAACCTGGAGCTTATCTTAATTCTGGCTTCAGTCTTTCCAGCTGTTGGCTGCCTGGCTATAAACCAACAGAACTGTGTCTGATATCACATGTAATTATATATTTCTAAGAACATGTAATGCCTGTATAGAGATCTCTCAGATCTAGTCTAGCCTATGCTTAGTTATCTGATGTATTTAATTAGCTTTTGCAGAGAAAGAGTGTGATTCAAACGTGCAAAATGAAGCTTTTTACATTTTACATTTTCAAACATGAGCTTGGACTTGTGTTGGTTGAATAGTTAAAAATAAAAGAAAAATAGAACGTGAGCCCATAAAGAAAAGGTCTGAGACATCAAAATACACCCTCATTAACAACAGAGGATACTGTCAAAAGGGAAATGATATTACATTCAGAAAGATCAGGCACCTTTGAAAGAAAGAAAACTTGATACTAGGGAAGATAACAAACAAAAATTGTTAGAAGAAAATTAAAAGAAAAAGAGTGCTAAGTGTAACCAAAAATACTTATCAAACAGGTTGGGTTGTTTTTTTTGGTTTGGTTTGGTTTGTTTTTTTTTCCTCTTTAATATTATTTAGGAAAATAAAAAGATTTTGGAAACCAAAGCTGAGATAGGTTTCACACCATCCTTTTTGAAAAAGGAGATGGGAATGAAGATGAAGTTGAAAACCGACCAAAGAAAATTAGGGCAGTGAGAGAGGCTAACAGAGAAGAGAACACACATAAAAAGGAATAATGATGAAAGGACTGGGTTTTTTTCTTTGATATTTGAGAAGTGTACTTATGACTTTTAAACAGGGTATATAATTAACAGTGAGAGTAGTAGTGAGCCTTATTTAGCATCTTCATTGAAAGCAATCCAGTTCCCTGACTCACTACTTCAGTGCCTTGTAAATATCTACACAGCAGTACATACATGACCTACAGAGAATTGCTTGCTCATTGATTAAGAATGAGAAAAAAACAAAACCAAACCAAACAAAAACGGTTCATGACTCAAGTTATGTTATTGGAGAGAAATGGGGGGAAGGCAAACATCAGCTCTAGCCAATACAGTGGTGGTTTTCTGGGTCTTCTGCGTGTTGCTTAGTCACAGATAATTGAAGTGTAGGGACTAGATGTGCTTTTCAGGAGCTTCATGTGAACACAAACAGGGAAAAGCTGAGCTTAGGCTATTAATTCTTTACAGGCTTCCACACAGTCTTTTCTTGAATGAATGCTGAATTTGAAGTATGCTAAAAAAAATAAGATCTTGAGGAGAGAAGTGAAAGAGCAAAGCAAGGGATTACTGGGAAAGTAGGAAGAGAGCAAGGAGAAGGAAGATACCATGTGCCACTTTACGGAGTTTGCTAGAACTGGGGAAAAAATGCAAAATATAGTGCAGTGTTGAAAAAGTCTTCATGAAAATACACAACAAGTTGATGACATTTTATTCCTTGAATTTTCTTTCCTTTGAAAATGTCTTTTCATTTCCTTGAAAAGCCTCTACTTCTTCTTTATTGAGGTGCGTGCTGTGAGAACTGGAGGCGGTACATATTAAATTAAATGGGACCCTCTGGCTGGATATAAGGTGGTTTTGTGGTTTCTTTTCTTTTGTGAGGATCCAATACCAGAACAGGTTGCCCAGAGGGGCTGTGGTATCTGTAACCCTGGAGATTTTTGATACCCTGAGATAACTGATGTGAATTCAACGTCAACCTTACTTTTTGGAGGAGGCTAAACCTCCCTTCCAACTTGAATAATTCTGTAAGTCTGTTTGTTACATCTTTTCAGTTTTCTTTATAAGCCTGGAGAAGAATAGGAGATGGGTTGTGTCCATACTGAACTTCTGTATGGAACTTTAAATGCTACCAAAAACAAACAAACAAAAATCAAGGGGGAAAAAAAATAAGATACGCTGCTTTCCCAATAATTCTGATTATTGTAGATTATTGGCACACCTGTTAGAACAGCATGGCAAAATTAAAGTACACTAATTATTGGAAAATTTAATAGCAGATTTGTGGTGGTACTGGTTATACTTCTGGCTGGCAATCCACTGCTGGGAAGAGCTGTCCCATCTGTGAGGTGACTCGTATTTTTCATGAGATGTCAAGAATGCTGTGCTGCAGTACAGAACCTGGCAGGCACAAATGCAGCTTGGAATTGTTAAGGCTAATAATTGTGTAGATTGTCCTGTGGCATCTGACTATGTAGAGTATTACAGATATGGTGACCCTGATTTAAGAGGATACTTTGGTAGTGTAAATATTTGGTAACCATTGGCTGGTGACATGTCCGTGGAGCAAGAAGAAAGTAATACTAAAATGTCCTGCAAAAACCCTAAAAGAGGAATTAATGGAAAATAATATGTTCCTTGCTGTGTCATGTATCTAGACTGCATAGAACTCTGAGTGTCTCACATGCAAAATGTCTGGGATGGTAAAACCTGAATCTGATTTCTTTGATTGCATGATGGGTTTTGTCAAAGGCCAGTCCAGAAATTCCTCCCTGATTGTTCTGGAACAGTTTCAAAAGTTTTTCCTTCCTCTTTCCGACAGTTCCCTGGAAAAGTATCTCCACTGATCATAGCTGCTCTTTTATCTGTTTGCCTTTCCTTTACCTTTACTTCTCTGACTAAGCTCAGCATTTTACATTTGCTATTGTTAGTGAAAGCATTCTTGTATTTTTCTGTGGAAACCTAAAAGATTTCTTACCAAAAATCCTACTTGTCTTCTAAAAAATATTTTGATGAAAAGCATTGATCAACTTCAGGTTTTATGTCTTTCTTTAAAGCGTCCAGTATTGATTGGCTACTGTTGCATGTGTCATGCCTGGCTCTGTAGGGGAATTTCTATAGGCAAAACATGTGTTCCTTCATAATGGAAACATTGTCTAACACCAGTCATTTCAGATGAAACCTAAAATATTGCTAGTAAATCCAGAATCACTCTACCAGACATGCAAAACTACATTCCCCGGACAGAAAATCCTTTGCCAGTGATGCTTTCTGTTTTGATAAGGCTGAGGTTAGAGATGAGAGTAGAGGGAAAGATTATCAAAAAAGAAATCTGCAAAGAGTTCAGCATTTCCTGTTGTACTTTTCCCCCCTCTTCTTTTCTACGAAATGTAATTGCGATGATAGATGCTGATCTAGCTTTTGACAAAACTTCTAATTTGCTGCTAGACTGAATGTTGTGGGTTTCTTAATATGTAGTCGTTGGTTTGTTTTGGTTTCGTTTTTTTGTTTCCCAATTGTATACACTTTTTTTTGGCAAAAGGAACCACTTCAACTAGGCTGAACTTTGGGATGTGTCAAAATGTAAAGCCTGGGGGGACCTTTTGCATGTCTATGTTGCTTTTGCAAACATGTACAGTGCCAGCTGTGCAAAATGTCCTCTCCAGCTTTAGGCTCGGCAGGAAACTGCACCCTATCTTCCTACGCTTGGCTGTGGTAATCCATGTTTGTGATTGCCAAGCATGGCTACTGAGATGCATTGCACTGAAAAATTGAATCACTAGCCAAGTCAATAGACCTAAAAGGAAAAATGGAATTTTCAGAGAGGTCTGTGATCTTACTGAAATACAAACTAGTTATAATGCAAACTTGGTCCAATGTTAACATGAGATGTGGCTACCTTGTCGCAGTATCCAGGCTGTTGCATGAACAATCATCCACAAATCTAAAAAAACCCCAAAACTAGTTCTATTAAACAGATTCTGAAATATCAAAAATTAGAAGGAAATCGTTAGTTTTTTTCATGCCCTATAAAACCCATCAAGGAACTGTGGACTCCACTCTGGTGCCTCTGTAGTTCTGTTGCCAATGGATGCCTGTGAATGTTCATCCTGCACTGATAAGGTTGAATGTTCCTCTCTATCTTGTAGAATTAGGATGTGTGTTGTTTCTTTGTTGGTGGAATCACCGGTTAAACAGAGTAGGTAAAAATGAGAGGTTTTGATATCTCTTTAGTTCCTTACACTTTATAGTATGTGGTTTCTTTCTGACTAGCCCTGTGCAGCCCCCAGCTCTTCTTGTATTTCACTTTAAGCAGCCGTAAACCATGTCCTTCCTGTGCTGCACTAACCTCTACAGTTATGCTTTGAAAAGCTTGATTTTTCTTGCCTATCTTAATTTTTCTATATTAACGGAAAAAACATCCATTTACAATGTATATCCTGGAGTGTTGTGTTGCTGTCAGTGAACAGATTAATTATTTCTACTTATATACTATTAGAGAATCTTTCCTTAAAAATGTTTGTGCCAAAAGGTATGCAAATGATCTTCCCAGTGTAAATAAAATGGCTAGAAGAGCACTGAGAAACAGGTAGAATCTTTTCTTGACCATTTGAAATTTTGCAAGTCACTGTTTTATTTGTGACTCTTGCTCTTCTTTTATGTTCTGTAAATGATTCATAATTTTCCCTGTTGCTGCCAAGAACTCAGTTGTTAGTGCCAATTTCTAAACTAACAGCCAGTTTCAAATTAATTTCTCTCATATATAAGATAAATCTTAACTACTGAATATACCTGTTTAGTTTCTCACTCTAGAAAATGGATTAAAAATAGCTAAACAGAGCTCATGCAGCTACTAAGGGAGCAGGTTGGGACTTTGAGACTCTACTCAGTTTAAATAGCTACTTTTTCATATTATAACCTCTGCTCCTCCACCGCTTGTCTTCACCTCCTCTTACCTCCAGAAAACTTTGTTGTTGGTGGTTTTTTTATCCTTTAAGCTTTCACTTTCCTTCACAATCACCCATGGAAAGGGAGTATGCATAGAGGTGTTTAATATTGACATGGTATAGTTGTTTGTGGCTTATAATATATTAAGTATACTAAAATGTGACACGTACCATATTGTGGTTTTGTAAAGTTAGCATCTAAGATGCTACAGAAGAACTACAGAAAAAAATTACACTGTTTGTCTGAGAACGAGGATTGCGCTGTGTAAGAATTAGGCTGTCGTTTCTCCCAGAGGTTATTAATTTTACCTTTATATGTGGAGGAAATTCATGTTTGTTTAACCTAAGATCTCTTTCACTTGAAACAGCTTAGAATTTGAAGAAAAATAGAAGACAAATATTTTCAAACAAAAATTACCCCCATGGAAATAAAGTGTGAAGACACTTAAAGGGTAAAAAGTTTCAAAGCATTTTTAGTTTGATTCCTTCCCAGCAATAGGGTTTTTTTTGTTTATTTTCTTTGGCAGACAACAGGAAAAATAATCACTTAGTCTTTCTATCTAGTGAAAATAAGCGGTAATATCTATCAAACAGTTGCTATGGAAGTATAGTTTAAGTAATTTTTATTTCCTTGGGGACTGAAAAATGAACTGAATACCAACATTACTCTCTTTACTTAGGGGTTGTCCTTCAAATATTGTATATTTTACAGTTTTTTCTCCAGTGAATACTCATTGCATATGACTGGAAATGGGTATATTATTTAATCGGTGTAGTAGCTGTAGCTACTATCCTACCTTTTGAACATTCAAGTGAAAGCTTTGAACTGTGTCTGCAGATTAAATGTTCATACAACTCTAGAGACCTGAGTTATTTTCATTGAACACCTGAGGCTTGGTATCTTAGGAAGTTAAACACGGGGAGAAGATAGAACAGGAATGCCGAGAGGCAGATTATTTACAGTTTTCTCTCAGTTTGTTGTTTTGCTTTTTTTGTTTGGTTTGGTTTGTTTTTTCCTTTCTAAGAAATAATATTTACCCTATTATGTCACATGTCTTTTAAAAAATTGTATGGGTTGTAAACATTCTAGTTTTTTCATATTGAGATGTGTCACAAGGTCTTTTATTCCTACATTCAAGCAAAGTTATGTAAAAAGAATACGGACCCTGAAGCTCTGTGTGCATGGCAGTGCTGTGGCCAGAAGTGTGATAGTAATTCCTTTAAAAATGAAAATGTCCCAGCTGTGAACTTGCCAGCTCATCTACTTTCAGCTGTGCTGCTGTGGTGTAAAGTGCAATGCAAGCTGCAAACTTTTCATGTCTGGGTAGATACTTAGGAATAAAATGCAATGTCTGTCAACACCCAGTACAGACAGTACAAAGCTAGTTTTTCAGTCTCTGCATTAGGTGCAGTAGTATATTTTATTCTTGCGTACACTTACTCTAAGATGTTGCACTGTACATTTAGTTTACACAAGCTAAAACAGAGAACACAAAACTAAATATTCATTATGTCAGTTGGTTTTGGTTTTACTTGTGTTTTAGACATTTCCTTCTATAGAAAATAAGCTACTGTGGCAGGTTTTACAGGTTAAAGTTAAAAATAATAGTAATGAGATAACCAAAATGAGACCCTTCAATAAGCCTTTGAAAGTAAAAAGAAAAAAATTAATAAAAGGCCAGATCCACCTATTTCTCTAAAATCTGTGGTGCCTTGTGCACCATCCTACTCTTTTCTCCTTGTTGGAGCTGAAGGTCTAGATCATCATCTTTGGAAAGGTTGCACTATTTCTGTAACATGTTTTTTTTTCTTCTACCTTTGATGACTTAGTTCTTTGCTCAATACCTGTTATTAAAACAAAAAAGCTAGGGGAGATTGAGATGATTCAGTCAAAGTGCTTTCCTGCTGAACTTTACTTGCTCGAGGTGACTTTTACATTGGATTCTGTGAAACACAGATTTTTCAAATGTCACCGATAAAATTACCTATTTCCACTCTGCCAAAACCTTTGTTGTATTTAGACCTGTTTATTAGTTTATTTTCTCTGTTTGACCTTCAGTATATAGATTGCTGAAAATGCAGAGTAAAAAGAAAGACCTTGTCTATCACTATCCATCCTGCATTTTTCCTAAAGGGAGGAAAATGGGCTGATCACAACTGTTATGCGTATATTTTTGTTAACTGTGATAAAGTCCAATATGCTTATGCATGGTCTTGCAACTGACACAAGTTTTCTTGATTGATCCCTTTATCTGACTCTAAGACACACAGTTTGCAGCTACCTAACAATTGCGATTTAGATTGCAGTGTACATTACTTTTTAGAAATATAATGTCACCTCAAAATAACATTGAAGATGAAGTGTTATCACTCTCTTTTAAAATATTTGCATGGTTGTAACAGTGTTTTTTTCTCCATGTTCCATGTGTCCCCAGTGCACACCCTTTCTGTGATGTTCCTTCCCATGCCCTCTTTCATGTCCAGTTTCTAGCTCGGTGTAGAAAATGTTAAGTATATTCTTTTAACTTTTCATGTTGTTTTAGTGGAATCCTCTAATAATTAAATGTTCTAGATAGATTAAAGGTACCTAATATTTCTTTAGCAGCACCAAAATAATTAGATGCAATGCAAATGAGGTGGTGTATGACAATGAGTTCTCATGCTTTTGTGCTCTTTATATTGTTTTTTCTGCCCCCTTTGCACCCTGGTGCCATCTATTATGGCTTATTAAAATCTTATTCCTACAGGTGCTCTATTACTATCAACTCCCTAAAATACTCTTGTTTTCTTACTGTCTTTTTCATTCCAGGTATTTCAGCTCTTCCTCTGTAATGTTTCTTTGTACCTTTCCTTAAACTTTCTTTCTGTCCTTCAGTACTTCAGAAAAAAAAAAAAAAAAAAATTGCCTATCTTTACCCTGTTCTAGATAAGAAAGTATGCCTTGTTGTAGTCCAGAATAGACCTCTCTCTTGGCTAAGTGAAGACCAGCCCCCTGAAAAATCTTCTGCAGGGAAAAGACTCTAGCTGCCCCCTTTCTAATTCTAAGATTGGCATAAAGTGTCTTTTCCCACCAATAACAAACCTCATTTCATAGTGAACTGCATGTGTCAGGTCAGAAGGTGTGTATCAGGAGTGCCTGTGTGCCCATGCTTGTACATAATTAAAGCAGAGACTGCGTTGTTCCTAAGAAACGACTTCAGGGAAAACTTAGTAGGAAGAAAAATCAAAATTATACTAATGTTATTTTCGTTTATATGTAAGTTAATGTACTCATGGGTTCCTCATTGCACAACCTTGATCTGGCAGCAGAGGAATACAAATAAAGAAGTAGCATCTCACATGCACCTGGCTCAGGCAGGTGGCTGGTAGAAGAGAGAGTAAGAGGCAGTTTTATCCAAAGCTGTTGCACTATGCGAACTAATTATTGTTCTTTCCTCAATGCACCCCTCTGTGCTGGTCAGATTGAGCAAATTTTAAATCAGTATTACTGGTTCAGAATTGGTGAGGATAACACAGGCCAGCAGGAAGGATGAACATAGAGCAGAATACACTCCAAAGCCAGAAATGTCCAACTGGTACTTCTGGAGCCAAAAGCTAATGATGACCTATTAGCATCCCACAAGAGAGTGAGTAGACAACAGTACCAATCCAGGTAGAAGACTGAGAAGAGTGAAATGCAAAGATGGTTTAAAAAAAAAGTCTTATAAGTCCCTGCTATAGATATATGTAAACAATTAAGAATTTTTTCAGGGCCAAGCCCTGTTTTTTAATACAGACTTAACACAGCTGCTTAATAGCAAGAAACGAGGAGCCATATCTGTATACAAATAGAAATTACATTATGATAGCCATTAAGGGCTCATAAGTTGGATAGTGTCAATTCTGTCAAAGAGATTTACCTGGCATGAACTGAACTCTTGCTAATGTGCCCACCCAGTCTAGCCATCTGTTTTCAGCTGAATTAATGTTGATGCACACCAGGACACAGCCATGAGAGACACCTGACTGAGCAGCCTTCTTATGTGGAGGGAGTATTACAGCCATGAATGTTTGTCACTGCTCTGGGGGTGCTGCTGTTTTTCCACCTTCAAACCACCATACTTTCTCGTGGTGTCTCTGGAGTCCTTTGATCCTTTTTATTCATCCAGGGCAGGGTGAGTAACGGTGCATATGGCATCTCTCTGTTTTTTATCTCTCATGGTCATTCTGCTAGCCATTGGTCAGTACTATTTGCCCTCCATTCTCCAGTTTTCCATTGCTCTCCATGTGGCTGGCCTCTGGTCTGCTCCTCTGCTCTTTCTACACTGACACTGTACTTGCCTGTTTTGGAAAATGGCAATGCTGCTGCTGTAAAATCATCTGCAAAGATAGGGAGTCACTGTGCCTTGCTACACTGACATTTTACTTCTGCAGACTTTTGCTCATCCCCTTGGAAAAAAATGAAGTGGTTTAAGAGACTCATCCTAAGTCCCCGGTGACTTTTTGTGTGCTCCCAAAATATCCTTTCATTTCATACAATAGTTATTCAGAATTAAACTCCTCATGCAATTTATTGCTACATTTTGTCCTCATAAAGCTCATATGGAAAGGCTCCTCAGGATACGACAGGTCATCCTCCTAAAGGCTGTGCAGTCTTCCACACAATTCAACTCAAGCAGCCCATTGCTACCGCCTTTGCTTCCTTTCTCCATTAGAGCAATGATGTCCTTCATATTTACTTCCTGCAATACAAACAGGCAAACTGGCAGGAGGTCGACAGCCTTTCCAAATCTCTGAACTTGAAAATGAAACCAATGTTTCCAATTAAATTCTGCTCCTTTTAAACACAAATATCTCTATAAGAGATTTCACCCACAACATGGAATTACTTGTAAACAGTGGCATATAGTCACAGTGCCTGCATGCATTCATCAGGGAAGTATGGGGTTGAAGAAACTTGGTGCGGTGTTTTCACAATCATTAATTTTGACAGCCTGCTCTAGCAAGTTGAATTTTAAAAGTCAAATCTCTCAATTGTATTTCCTTGACTGTGTATAGTAATCTACGTTTGAAGAAGATTTTAAACAAGCTTTTGGGCAGCCAGGGGAATGTGAATGGAAAGGGAGAATCTGAAGAGGAGCTCAGAGATGCTGCTGGGAGGAAGTGATCAGGTCTTCTGACCCCTGGCCACTTTTCAGGAGGGCTGTGTGTGTTCTGAGAGTTTGCCTCAATAATGATTTCTAGCAAGTATTTTCTTCCTAGCCTATTACTCCTCCTTATTAAGTGTACTAACAAATCTCCTATTTACTATAGCGAGGGTAAAATTGAACCCTGAATTAATGAATTCAATTAAGTTTGAAGTTGTCCAAGATATTTTCTTGAAAGCTTTGGTTGAAAGTTCTTTTTCCACTCCAAGAGGGGGGACCTTTCAATTATCTCCAGAGTAATATAATTATCTACTTAATCCTTTTATAAGAAAAATTGCTCTTCAGACAATTGGTCATTCTGTGAGCATCAATGAAATAAATAGAATGAAATGAGCTCAGGAATGTTGACTTGGTCTCATTATATGCTGCTGTTAGTGAAACACATCGTGATCAGTTTTATGTGGTGAATTAGAACCCGAAACCAGGTACAAAAGACAAACATAGTTATGAACTACTACATTCAGACAGACTCCTCCTATTCCTAATCCCAAGATTTTATAAGGAAAAAAACCAAAAATCCCAAAAATCAAACCCCACGCTTCAAAAACATGGAAACTCTGCAGATTTTGAAAAGAAAAAAAAGGGCATATTTTGATTGAACATATTTCATAACAAAGAGAATATATCCCCATAAAAAAACCCCAAAACAACTTAGTACTTACATCTCACTAGGTAGATAGTCAAAAGTATTGTTATCTACTCTTAGCTGTTGAGTGCCCATAGTTATGTGTGTTTACAGTTCTCAGCAGTTAGATTTCTAAGAACTAAGTGTCTGCAAGTCAACATTGTTTTGCTTGACTGTTCAGAGAGCCCAATGCAGTAGGTCATTAAAAAAGATACTTGGATAAACATGTAAAATGCTGCTGACAAATGAAAGAATGAAGTATCCTGTATTTAAAACAGCAACGTATTTGGAGAGGCTATCTGCTGTGTTGAAAACCCTGGTTCCTTCATGTCTTCATCCTCTGTAGGGATTTCAACACACATCTCCAGTAAGTGCTATTATGTTCTAGTCCTTGGAGTTGTCCTAACTGGGCTTTGCAAGGAGCTGTGGTGCCATCAGTCACTGTTTTATCCTTCTGTGCTTTATAGGAAATGGTTAGGCTCTTAGCTTTTGGAAAAAATTGAGACTCTTTAGTAAAAGTAGGCACTTTTGTATTTTAGAAAATAAGATACCAAAGTTTCTGAAAGAGGGCATGCCAAAGCATAAACTTTACATGTTTGCTAATTTAACTGTCTCTGCCCACATTGCTTTCTGGGGATCTTTCAACATCCAGTTCCCCCTTTTGCAGTGTGGCTGCTGGTTTCATCAAACAGGAAGGTACCTATGTGACAGACAGTGCAATGTTCAGTGTAAAAGTAATTTTCAGTCTGAATTATAGTCTTCATCACTGAGCAGTTGCAGCTAACATCCATGGAAGTTCTTCCCTTTTGAAAATGCCTATCACTTCTCATCTCTTCAATAAATTCAAAATGTGTCCACTGTGTGTTATATTTGCCTGTTGAAGGTCTTGCTATAACATTTAGAGTCAAAGCCCCCAGGCTCACCAGCACTTATATCTGGCAAACACAAGGTAGTGTGCATGTGCTGGGATGTCAACTGCCATGATACATCAAGGTTTAGAATAGTGCCTGGCAAGATAGTCTGGAGCATTTAAACTGAAGAAGATTAGATTGTTCTGTTTGTCAGAAATAAGGGCACTTTGTCCTAGCCAACCTTAACAAGAGCTGTTATATAAGTGGCAGGTAAGTGAAATGTGTTAAAATATTGTTGAAGTAAAAACATGTCAGACATTCAACACTGCAGAGAGTACTAGAGGTACTGTGCATGTGAATTCTGGCACTTTTGTTTCTTATTGGTCATCTGTAATTATTCAGGTACAGCTTTTAATTGCTTTTTTGCAGAGTTCCTTTTGGCCATAACTCCTGTTTTCTGCTCCTGTAAGATGTCCTTTATTGCATTTTCATTCCTATGATTAGTGCCTCTAGTGTATCTGTTGATTTTCTTTTACTGTAGTACATATATAGAGTCATTCAGTAATTTCAATAGACTTTGAGCTTTTCTAAAGTGACAAACAAACAAAAAATACTGTAATTTCTGAGGTTTTTTACAGTTCTGGTTCCACTCAGATGATGAGGATAGAAAGCAGAAAGGTTTTCACAGTGTGAAAACTTGTTTATTAAATTACATTACAGTTCTAACGTATATTACTTCTTTCAATAGTACCATGTGAATGACTGTGGGCTCAAAGCTTGGTGTATTTGGAAACCAAAGTTATGTTTCTTTCCTAGAACATCATAAAAATCTAAATAAAGGATTGAATAGCTGATGGATAAATTATTTCTAGCTACATGGATTCTATGTGAGGTGTTCTTAAAACCAGGCAGAGATTATATTAATTTTCTGTGCAAGAATCTGGGTGTAGAAGTAGGTGACATTCATCACAGTATCCAAGAGGAATGTAAAATAATTTCACACAAAGTGCTGAAGGAAGTAACATATTCTGTCTGTATTTCTTATACAGTACAAATCTTCTACACGAGACACCAAAAGGCATGTAGAAGATTAAAACACCAACACCAATACTGGCATTGCTTCGCTGGAGCAGGAAACATTATTAGCACCCATTGATTACCCTTTGATATTTGTATCCATTCTCTTCAGAGGATTCAGATTTCTGCACAGAAGAAAACAGAAGTGAATGATTACTTGCCCAGATCAAGAATGAGGATCTGGATTTGGAAGAGTTAACAGCTCAAGCTATCATGTCCAAAAATACTGGAACAAATAAGATATGCTACAGGAATAAGCAGAATAAGCTAGCAAGTGAGTTAATTTTGTTGGGGTTAAGCCCTGGAGTGCTGCATGGTAATAAAATTGAGTGACTGAGCAAATCCCCAGTAGCTCCAAGAGAACTATCATAGAATGATAGAATGGCTAAGGTTGTAAGGGGCCTTAAAGATCATTTAGTTCCAACCCCCTTCCATGGGCAGGGACACCTCCCATCAGACCAGGTTGCTCAAGGCCCCATCCAGCCTGGCCTTGAACACTTCCAGGGAGGGGGCAGCCCCAGCTCAGGCAACCTGTACCAGTGTCTCACCACCCTCACAGGAAAGAATTTCTTCCTGATGTCTAACTTATGTTTTGACTTAAAAGGTTTGGTTAAGGAGGCAAACCTGAACAGCATTTAAAATATTTGAGTTCTGATTACCCTACTCTTAGTAGGTTCATAGATTTCAATTGTGGTAGTGAATACACTATTTGCCCTTGTTTGAGCTATGTTATCATAGACTAATAAATAGAGTTTAATGACAGAAGTAAGCATTGGATCAGACTACCTCCTGTATATCCTATTATACCTGTCTTAATAATCCAGAAGGCCCAGGGCTGTGTAGCTTTTCCACAATAAATCCATCTCTTTGGGCTCACCTTCTGCATCGAGATCAGGTGTGTGGTGTGCACCAGTTTCTCTAGACTTGCAGTGGACCATTCTTTGCAATGCAGTTCCTTGTCCCTTGATGGGTCTATGCTGTAAAATAGCCTGATATTGCAACACATTCTCTTTCAACATCTTCTATCTCTACTGATCTGAATAACTTGTTTCTGTGGAAATTTATACTTGACTAGTATGTGTTTTTCCAGAAAGAACATATTAGGTAAAAGCTGTGCCTAATTTCTATTTTGAATTTGTCTGATGTCAGATTCTGCTCACCAGTGCACACTTTTTCCTTTTAGTTTCAGGGCTCCATTAATATTCATTAACCTGTCCACAATAAAGATAGTTGTACTGTGAGCAAGTCGCCTTTCATTTTTCACCTGTGTTGAAGTGACAGTTTGAATTATTTAAGAACCTTTTTCCCCAAACTATGGACTAGTTTTGTGGCTCTTGATAATCTTCAGTTCTCAAATCCCTTTTAAAATACAAATATTGACAATACTAGTTTCTCTAAAGTTGTAGTTAGCAGTAATTTCAGCTTCCTGATCTGTTTTCCCTGCTGATCACTGTTTTGCCTTTAATCTGTCCTTTTTGGCATAGCGTGGCACTGGGATTTTGGAAAGGTTTTTGTGCTGTCCCAAAAGGGTGCTCCAATGTTGCTCATTAGCCATCTGACTTATTATGAGAAAGCATCTTGTTTGAATAACCTATTCAGATATAAACATGTGATTCAGTTGGCTCTGTGTAACGAACCACTCTTTATTTTGTGTTCAGTCAACTTATATGAGGTGAACAGCTTTCCTAGTGAACATTATGAACCAGATGTCATCCAATCAACACTTGCTACCATGCTCATGAGACATCTGATTAGGTTAGATATGGCTGAAGGGATCTTACAGGTACTAGCAATTACAGAAAAGCATGCATGCACCAACCTACCCTATATCATGTAAACATATCCATTGTGATTTGTCTTTTTGCTGATTTTCATTTCATCTGAGTTTATTATGGCAAAGTTTATTTATTGTGAGGCAAGATAATTTTGCAGTGCTTTTCTGGCAATTCTCTTAGGGAAAAAAAGTTCCCTACTAATCCTAGAGACCTCTAGAAATTTCTTGTTGCTTGTTACATAGTTAGCTCTTTTTCATCCCAAAAACTATGCATAAAACGATACTGTGTAGCACTGGTCCTTTAGTTAGTATGTCACAGGGCACTAAGTAAAATGTGTTACATGGTTCTACATTTATGAACAGCTGGCTGTTATCTCCACTCCCCAAATTGTTATCTCCTTCAAGCACAAAATGAGATGTAGGAAGAGCTGCGTTACACACACACACACACACACACAAAAAAAAACCCAACCAAAAAACAAAAAACCAAAAAACAAAAAACCAAAAAACAAAGCCAGCTTCTCTCCTGCAAAATTCAACAATGCTCTCTTTTTGCTTGCTCTGACATCAGTGCCATATTCAGTAGCCCATTGTAGTGTAGCTCATTCTGTCCATCTTTTTTGAGGGGAAGTTTATTTTTGCTCTGTATACTGTGGAATGATGGATTTGTTGCCCTTTGTATTAATATTTTCTGACCCCTTCTTTTATTTTGCTGGGAAATGAAGAGCAGTGATACAGAAATAGGAGACAGGATAAGAAATGTAAGTTACTGACAAGAAGCCCAAAGTCGTCTTATAAATGTTTCTCAAGAATTGTTATAGTGTTGAGTACTGAAACAAGCACCAGAATGCTTGTATACTGTATACAGGTGTGCACTTGTGTATGTAGAGTACACTGTGTGCACTTCTGTTTTCTTGATTTGCAACAGGCAGCTCTTAGGAGAATCAGTGCAGGAGCTATTTATACAGGTGCATGAGAAGGCAGTGTTTGTCTCTTTCTGCTGTGAAATGTTACAATGTAAAATCAATGCAACTTGCAAAGAGCATTCCCCTAACAATTATTGGCTGCCTACCATTCTTTCCTCTGTGCTGAGATGTGTTACTGATACAGGTAAGTGTCCATTTTCATATACAGATAAGTATCTCATCAGAGGAAAAGATAGCCTCCTTGAAGCAGACAAGTGGCTTGTTCATCCAGAAAGGCTGTCAGGAACTAGCTTCACAGTCCGCAGCTGTCAAGGGTACCAGCAGTAAAACACTCAAATGAAAAAAGGGCACGTGTTGATCTTTACTTCAGCAAGATCCTCTGTAGTTCCCATTACAGACGTTTTTATGATGCAGTCCATGTCACCCTTGGGTAGTGCATGAAAAGCTGGATGAATACATGGCTTACTTTCTTGTCTACTTTTCTAGCCAGGAGGAGATGAATAGATTTGAATGTAGATAAGAACCTCTATAGAAAATCCCCTCTGTGAAGGACAATTCTGTACCAATACCTAGGTTAAAGATCTCTGTCGGGTAGTTCTTAATCAATAGTGTGTGCATAAAATGGGATTTGGCCTTTATAGAAAATATTCAATTTGCATTTGAAGTAAGTGCTGTATATCATGCATTTTCTTATGCCACCTTTCCCTCTTGGATCGTGATGCTGTACTTTGTAGTGAATGGAGATTAAATGCTTCTTTTGAACACCAGGTGGGAAGGGGTCCTTATGTTTGAGATTAATATGCAGCCTGTCCTGTTAAAAATTATGAGTCATGCAGCAGCTGTGGCAAGATCAGCATCAGGGACGAGTCACAACTGGGTTGAGACAGAGAGCTCATTATCCCAGCACAGCAGTAAATCCTTTCTCCAGCCTTGTTGAAGAAGAAAGGGAAAGAGAAGAGGGATGATCCCTCTGGAATGTGGCTATTAACACCTGCCTGGACTGTATGAACTCCTACAAGGAGAAGAACTTACCTCAGAGGAACTTGCTCCCCTGGAGCGAGATGACAAAATACACTGAAGCTCTTCAGGAACTTTTCTTTGTATAAGGTCTCATGTGCACAACAGAAAGAACCTGTAGCTGATTGAGGGTCTGTGAAATGCTAGTAAGACATTACAGGCAAACTCCCATCAGTGCTGTATTAGTAATGACACTTGAGACTCATTACTGAAAGGTGCCAACCAGATGCTGACCATGAGTTGGGCGTTTCAGTGTCCATCCTGACCTCTGCCTGGTACATATGTAGCAGTCCCTGTGGTTGGAGTCAGTTTCTAGCCACGTGTTATGCTTGAGTAAGCTTTGTTAAGAGAGGAGATTAATTTTAAATTATTGTATCAGACCTGATTCCATTGTATGTGAGAAGCTGAAAAGGCACAAAAATTTCCATGGAAAGGAAAGGCACACAACCTGTTCCACTATTTGGGTAGAAATTAAATATGCCATAAATTTACAGTAAAATTGAACAGCCCTACAGTCTTGAATCAAAGAAATAAAACTCAACAGTTTAATGTTCTCATTTATGAGTCTATTGTGTGATATTTAGATCAACAAAACATAAACCTTGAAAATTTTGCAAGCTGATTAAAAATCCCTTCTATGATATAAGGCAATGAAACAGAGTGAACTCAGGTCTGAAATTCCTCTGCTGCTTGTATAGATGGCTGCTGCCACTTCTTTTGGCAACTAAGAGGGATGGATGTCACTCATGTACTTGGAGATATGTTCTGGGTCATCAAATACATTTCAGAGGAGCTTGGTCATAGCTAAATAGTACACTTGATTTTCATATTTACATAAAAATCATTCCATAATGGCAGGCAAGTCCAACTCTTAGATCTATTTGATGCAGGCACTTAATATTTTTCATTTGGAACAACAAGTATTTGTCCATGTTAATTAAATTAACCCAGCAAACAAAACCAAACCAATCAAAACCACCGAAAGCAAAACAAAAAAACCCCAAACCTAAATCAAAACAAATCCCAGCAATCTGTACTTCCCAAGTCAGTAACAGAAGAAAAATTAGCTCAGTGACTGAGCTGTCAGCACTGAACTCAGTGATATAGAAATAGTATCTAAGCTTTAAAGCTCCTGCTCTCTGAACAGATGCTATTAACCTTGCAGAAGGACCTTTTTTGACCTTTGTTTTTATAACTCAGAATCTGTGGTTCTTCTATAAGTGCTCATCTGTATGGAAAGCACTCTAGCTACACATGTAACTACACGGCCCTGTATACCACATTGAAGTCTTCGAACAGTACTGTTGTTTGGCCCAAGCATATGATCAGTAATACCAGTTCTATCAGCCCTTCATGCAATGACAACATAAAACAAAGAGTGACAGCAGTTATCTCACTCTCTCATAATGCCTTTGAATCTCTGCCAATCTGTAGTTTATTCTGTAACCTGTTGTTCTCAAGCCAGTAAACATTAATTCCTTGCAAAAACTGCCAAATTTAATTCTGATTTTTTTTTTCTAATTCTTTAGAAGTGTTTTTCAGTCTATTTTGCATCACCATGATTTCAAAAGTTGGATTCAGAACATGAGACACTCATTCTCCTCCCAGAGGGTCAGAGCTTCCTTTTGCCTTGTTTTTTAAAATGTTTTTATTAAATGTTTTTTTTAAGATGAGTTTAAAAACTCATCTGCTCTGCTTGTCAGTCATCCTCTTCTAGAAGGGGGAAATATGGACACTTACAACACAATGAGATTGCTCTCTGAAAGCAAACAGTAAGAACTTGAAGCTTTTCTTTCTCTGACTTCTGTGATCTGTCTCTTGCTGTCAGCAAAGGTGTAGTTCTCAGGGCAAGGAACTGGACTGGCTAGGTTCTTAATGCTGAGCTTCCTGTGCCATGGTAGAGAAAGTATAGAGGGGTAAAACAAACAAACAAAGAAACAAAGATTCTATTTGCCTGTATTTCCTGACAGAAGAGACCTCAAAATACCATTTTGGTAGGAATGGTGAAGCCATTCCTTAGCCAGCTAAGCTTTTAAATGTATCCTAGTCCCTACATTTAATATAATTTCTTTATCTCCATATATAGCAGTGGCAACATTGAAACAGGTATCATCCTAAACAACAATCATAATTCTAAAAATTATTGTAGTAATTTATCTTTAGTACAAATTATCTCCATGTTAGTATTATACAAAGTAAATTTACTGTTGAAATTATTAAGGTGTGGCACCAAATTTCCCTCCCACTTTACTATCAGGGTATTGCTAATTAAAATGACCTAATACTCCCTGTTGCTGCAGTTTCAAGAACTCTCAGATAAGTTTTAGAGACAGATACGATGAACAAGCAATAAACAAAGAAGGCACAGATTTTGAATCATGAGGACTTACCCTGCAGCTTCTCCCAAGGACCTTTTGTCTTTATCATTATGATATCAGTGCACACTGTTTTGCTCTTATATTGCTCCCAATTGATCTCAGAGCTTTGCAATAGGTGCCATCTATAGTTAGCACTACCCTGAAGACTGAAAAATCAATGATCAAAGAAAAACAGCCATCAATTATCAATCCATTTAGGTCCTAGCAATGTTTATTAGAGAAGAAATCTTGAAGTAATTTAAAAATGACACACACTACTATAATTCCAGATGCTCAGAAAGCTAAACAGCTTTCTCTGAAGACAGCTGTTCCCAGGGATAAAGAACTCAAAAAGCCAGATTAAAACAAGTAAAGTAAGTACTCCTCTATTTCAGTCCAACTGTGCCTAGCAAACTAACATTATGTGAATACTACTTACTGACAAAAGAAAGCATATGCTTTTGTGAACAGATTTCAGTGTCAAGCTAAATAATAAAAGACTATTTTTTCTGAAGATTATCTAAGTTTTCATGAGTAATAGTGGAAGTGTGGTCCTTAAAATTACTTATTTTTCCATATAATTTGCTATTGTGACTGTGATAATAAGTGGTTCATTGGAAATTCTGAAGAGAGAACTCAGTGTAGTTGTTGCTCCTCAGAAGCCACAAATCTCTTAGGCAAGTGGACATATGATATACAAAGTCCTAAATTACCTAAGTAAATATTAGAAAATACCTAAAATAGAAAATAAAAATACCTGCCAATATAAATCCTGTTCTTTTAGTGGAAGCCCTTCCAACACCAGGGCCAGACAACTATGGAGTACCTACATATTTGCAGTGATAACTAACCAGTAATGCTTTAAGAAAATATTTTTTGTGTTCCTTTTAGAAAGCAACCATCATTTACAAATGCAAACAATTTGTGATATAATCAAGATAGCCCAAGGCTGATATGCTGAAGAAAAGTGACAGTTCTTCCCAAACCCTGTCTTCAGACACCATCTTTAGTTTTTGTTTTAGATTTGGTCCAGAATAATCATTAATGAGGCCCTAGAATTCATCTCCTTTGGAGTAGTGTCATCATTACAGATTCTTTTTGTGGCTTCTGGGATCTTTTTTGTGGATGTCTTTCATGAATAGCATATTAAAATATATATACATCCTTGCTTTATTGGATATCTGATTGATAAGTAACACCTTTGGAAATCAAGGGGAAAAGACCACAAATGACAATCAATTTATCAAAATAAAAGTATTTTTTTCTGTCTTTGAGGCCAGAAAACAGGAATTCCTAAGTCCCAAGATGGTAACATTCCTTTCTTTCTATCTTGTTTTTTTAAATCTTAAGGACACATTTTATCTTCCTTCAAGACGAATGATTCCATATTGTGCGCTCTTTCTTTCCCATAAAACGTCTGTGTTTCACACCAAAGTAATATTCATACTTTCCCCAGTGCTAGGGGTGTTTACAGAAAGTGTTCATCATCTAGTTGTACATATGGATTTAATGGAGTTATGTCTGTTCTATTACTAACTCAAAGCCATAGCTTTCAGGGCAGCACTGTGTTCCTTGAACTTCAACTTTGTTATGAACAGCTGAATCAGATGAGAAACTGAAGGAAATTATCACTCACTGGAGCTCAAATGGACTGCAAATAGCAATTGCATCCTTTCCAGAGGAGAGATTTCCAGTCCATCTGGATGGTCATCTGTAACCTCCAGATAAATCTGTCAGCCACAGATTTCAGACTGTTTCAGACTGTCACGCCACATGTCAGCTTGCACTTACGCAATGCCTGAAGCCAGACATCACCCTGCCTCCATTACAGAGCTGGCAGAGGTTGGTATATTGAGCTCTGGAATGTCAAACAGCTATGTAAGCCTCCTATCTCAGCTTAGACTAAGGATGTTCATAAGGATACAGCTTTCTCACAAAATCTCTGTTGCTGGTTTATATAAAGGGCCACTCACTGGGACTGTCAGATGATCCTTACTATATGAACCTGGATGGAGATGACACATAAACATCGTGGAAGGCAAGGAAATCTGGGTAGCCTGGAAGACATTTCTTCTTCTTTTAATGATTTCCATTGACCAGATGTTTTCAGACAATAGATCTCTCAGTCATTATGAGAACAAGTATGGAAGAGACCATTCTTATTTTCCCAATCAATGCCTGGCAATCGTGAGACAATCTCTCACTGGTCTCAAGTAATTGCTTTCATGGTCTATTCTTTGATCAATGTTTCAACGGTGAATAAGTCCAGTTAAAGTCCTATTCACTATCCAAAAACTTCAGAGAAGTTTGTTTGGTTT
This sequence comes from Florisuga fusca, assembly GCA_038090715.1. Classification (NCBI taxonomy): domain Eukaryota; kingdom Metazoa; phylum Chordata; class Aves; order Apodiformes; family Trochilidae; genus Florisuga; species Florisuga fusca. The sequence continues at coordinate 46,267,349 of JAAWXA010000005.1, read as the reverse complement.
TTGTTTGGTTTTTGTTTTGTTTGTTTGTTTCTGCAGAAAGAGTCAGATCTCATAATGCTTGCAAATATCAGGATTGAAGTCTCATGCATGAATTTCCTCTGATCCTCTACCCAGAGTATGAGAAGACAGCAGAAGGAATTAAACTATGTTGATCCTAATAGATTCTACTCAATAGGCAGATTTCTTGCAGTTCATCTCAGCCTCTAAAACAAGAGAGAGGAATATTTTCTATGTAACGTGAAATAAAATAGATACAGCCCTGAGTCTTCATTGCTTGAGAATGCCTGATCAGTGCAGTGTGTATCAGGCTGTGACACTGACCACTTAATCAGGAAATGGCTATCAAGAGGAAACAGTCTCAGGGTGTGCGATGTGGGGCTTGTACCTTCCTCCTTATGAGAAGATTCTTCCTTAATGCTCTAACAGTAAAGTTTCTGGAGAACTCTAGCTGTTTAAGTGATGATACTTGCTGGAAAATCCACGCTTCCTAACTCTTCAATAGCTTATTTTCACTCTAGTTTTTTTCCTGATTACTGGTATTCCTCCTTGAGATGCAGAATGCCTAATGTACATTTGCTTTTATTAGTAACGGGTATGCATTTGCTTCTAGAAAATAACTGACCTTGGAGAAAGAGGTTTCAGGATTATATCTCTGTATGAGCAATTGTAAGGGATCTGTATGTGGGTACAACTAACTATTACAGTCTGAGAAATTATAAAAAAAAACCCCATTTCTAATGGAAGCTATATGAGACTATGAAGAGAAAAACTGCACTTCATGGCAGAGATGCTGAGTAAGATACAGGGACAGGATTTTAAACAAAAGCCTGAACTTGCAATACACACCCACTTGACTTAGGCTCCTGCAGATCCTGCAGAAGAAAGCTTATGAATAGCATTGGAGTACTGAGATAAAAAACTGTGCAAATATAGCTAGTCTCCTATTCAGTAGCATAGACTTGTTTAACCACTCCTTGTACAATCATACTTTTTCATCACACAATCAGTCTTGTTCATCATAACCACAGGTAAAAGCTGGAATAAAAGTTGTGTAAGTAGGCTTAGACTCTTAAGTTTTTAAGGCAGAACGGAAACTACAGATGAGTTAAAATATTGACCCTAAATTCAAGGATTAAGGAAATATGTGGAGCTCAATACAAACAAAGCCAGGAATTTTTAACAGAAAATGGACAAGGTTAGACTAGGAGAATTGTCTAGAAAGAATTGAAAAATTAATTGTTAACTTATGTACTGGTCTCTGTGCAATATTAGAAAACAGGTGGTCTTTCCAGGAAGAACAGAGAAAGTGACTTCACTAAAAAGCTTTCACTTTTACATACAAAGTGACAATGTAAAACCTACTGAGGATATGTAGTCCAGGAAACATCTGGTTCTGTCCTTCTGACATATTTTATGAAGTCTGCCAACATCATTTATGTATAATTGCACTAGTTTTAGTAGGACTACTGCCTCTGCAACTCTAATGAGGACAAATATGTTGTAATGTTGGCAGACGTTTGTGCTTTTCTAAAATTCCTCAGTGACAATGCTAGTGCAAGATCCTGTCTGAGGAATTTATTTGCCGGGTTGGATCAGTTCAGCTTCCATATGATACCATATAAGCATTAATTTTGTTGTCATTATTGCTCTTTGGATTCCCAAGCCCAGATCAGAGACTCACTACACATAGCAGAGCATATTGTCCATCTGTAACAAAGGGTAAAATACTGAAGACAAGCCAGCATGTACAAGGAGATTATGAGACAATGTCAATTAATTACGCTTCTCTTCCACACATTAGCAGATTAGACATTATCAGTTATTTTTTGGAGGGGATTTTTAGGCACTACAGAGAAAAGATGATCATGGAGGGGGCATGGAATAGAAAAAACTGTTTTTGGGAGCTCCATGCGGGCTTGAGAGGTGGCGTTCTAAAAAGAATAGCAGATGGACAATATGTGGGCTAATTAAAACTTGAACCTCACCCCTGAATAACAAATGAAAAATTGTTCACAAAATGAGAATGGCTGTCAATGTCTTTAAAAAGTTTTTTTTGTTTGTTTGTTTATTGTGAGGGGAACTGTCAAAAATGCAATGAGCTGCATGAGCTAATCTAACTGGTGGGTTTTGAAGGCAGTCTTGGCAAGAGTTTATAATTAGATATGCCTGGGACAGAAATGCCTTTGTCAAGGCCAAGATGTTACAGTAAGTGAGCTGTAAAACAACTATGACCTTAATGAGAATTTTAACAGCATGAGAGGATGAAAAAGGCCAAGTTTTAGAGATGGTTCTGTGGGCACAGCAAAGAATCTAAATTAAATCTGGCACCCAGGTTATGGGTGTTTGAGGCTGGTGGGATGAGAGGAGTTCTTTGACAATCTGGAGAAGGAGCACTGAAGAGACAGCTTGAAGGTGAGACTGAGAGCTCTGTTGGAGCTAAACTGAACTTGAGCTGGCCACCAGGCACTCCGAGGGGTATGTCAGCAAGGCATACCTTGATCTTACCCAATGAAGGTTATATTTTTTCTAAGGGGAGAGAGGGCTAGGATGAAGCAGTATCTGAGATTCTTCAGATAACAATGGAAGTGGAGTTCATAGATGAGATGAAACCAGGAGGGAATCGGCAAGAGTGGAACAAGAGCTGTTGAAAGCATAGAAAATGGGACCTATGGGGAAATGAGAAAGGGATTAGGATTTTTTAATTAAAAAAATAAAAAATTACTGACTGCATAAGCATTATGGACTGGAAGCATTATAGCTGGAAAATGGAGAAAATGAACAAATTAACTGTTCTCCATTGCAACCAGGAAGAAAAGGTTAGATTATGGCTATTGTTACAATGGCTATTTAAGTAAAGGAGCTCAAAAGAACTTTGCAACAATATGGGTAGCAACCCATGAAGGCCATGATGCCCCCTCCACTGGACTTTTTAGGAACAGATACACACCTGCCAAGAAAAGCAGGTACCAAGGCTATGTACAGTTGACTTTCCTGAGGGCTGGGAAGATCTAATAATTTCTAGCAGTCTCTTCCAACTTTACACAAACTTGAAGGCCTATGAAAATCTGAAAATGGGAGACCTGATGTGTGGTCATCACCCTTTTAAACATTCCTATGCATCCAGTATTACACGTTGACTGCTCTGATACTTAATATTTTTTCACATCTAATATTATTTTTAAAACTAGGCGATATTTATGAACTCCTGTATAGTCATTAACATCTACTCCAGTAAATCTGTTTTTTGCCATCTCTAGCAGATGGCCAGAGGCTTGTTGAGCAGCTTGTAGAGCAGGGTCTCACGACGTGTCTGTCCCTGCCATGGTGAGAGCTGGTTTTAGCCGTGGCAGCAATTGCCTGGTGGCCACCTGCCTGTGGCTTCCCTGCATTGGCTTGGCTCTGGGAAGACCAAGGGCAGGGGCTGACATCCTGACATAGTCACTCTGGGACAAACAGCCCCTCCAGGGTAACAGGGCTGAGGGAGGGCAAGGTGCAGCTCCCAAACTTTTCCTGGGAAACAAGGAGAAGGCAGGCTGTGAGAGGAAACTTATGAAGTCCCATGGGCAGCACAGGGGAGAGGTTTCCACTCACCAGCATTTGCCAAATGCTGATAAAAAACCTGGGATGCCTCCAAGTGGTTGTGATGTCCTTTCTTGTCTGGTAGCTATCTGGTATCTGATAGCCTAGTGCTATCAGCCAGAGGAGCTAGAGGGAAATGAGAGGGGCAGTCATGACATCAGAAAAAAAGGGGTAGAATTTAGTAAGCTTTCTTAAATAGCAGTATTTAATGGGTATTACTGTTAATGAAAATTTTCTGTATATGTTGTGCTATGAATATTATCATAACCAGATGAATAATAACTTTTACTTGTGTTTTTACTGTGAATAAGATACCAGTTAGGTTCATGGTAAATGCTTAGCTGTGTGCATGTAGTGTGTTGCTTTTTGCCTGGAAGTATAATCTTTTCCTATGAAAGTCTAATGACTCCCTCTTAAGCAGAAATGCTTTTATTCAATTCCTTGTTTTATTAAAATTTATAGGGTACTTGATGAACGGGATACAAAGTTTTAGTGACATTTTTCAAAGACTGAAATTATTTGAATATTTAAAGAATTGGGACTTGGATGTTCTTGAGTATTTTCTGTGGTAGTGATATTCACACAGAAAAACATCTGTAGAGTAAACTAGTGGTGTTAACAGGCTTTTAAATTAACAGTGATGTGTAAAGTTTTGGAGCATTTACACTAAGAAACATAATTTTGGTCAGCCAAAAATTTTCTGCAGAGGCCATACTGAGTTAAACTGATAAGAGGAAATAACATATTTTAAAAGCCCAGCCCCGTCCTGTGGCTACTTGTTAAAGGTAGTGCTTGAGTACAATATTCCCTATCTTCTGTCTCCAAAGTAACTACTTGCCCATCTTTTTAAAAAAACCTCTTAATAAAGGGGAAGGAAATGCAGACATCTATGAGTGTACTGTAAGATATGACCCAGTTACTCTTACTCAGCACTAACTAAATTCCTGAAAATAGGAATTATCAGAAAACAATCAGGTGCCTTGAAAGGATACTAATCCTGGTTTTTGTTTTCAACAATATTGTGCTTTTGTTTAATTTTGAAACTTTTCATGTTTCCCTTTTTGTTTGTAAAGATTTCTTCCAATTATTTGTAATGTATTCGAAAGTGAGAGAGACTTACTATATGTAGAAATTAACCACACACAAAAGAATTTTTTTCTTCATTTACCGTTTTTTCAATCATAACCTCCCTGGTTAGTTTTCTTCATTTGTCTCAGATAGTACACACAGTGTCTTTGGATATTGCATTTTTTATATATAAATTAATTTATTAATATGATTTACATGTTTAAAATGAGGACCATGTGAAACCATGTGAAAATTCTGGCCAACATATTATCCAGGAGATTTCTGTGTCTGGAATTTTAAGCTGTCTAGCAAGTCTTGACTAAAAGCCTTAAATCATGAGTTCCTTGTATGTCTCAAATTGTGGTCAGTTATAGCTGTAACTAGAAGCTGAAATGAATTGCACTGATGAGAGCTGTGAGCTAGTCTGGCACTGGTTACTCACACTTAATGGTTTTCCTTGGTACAGTTCTGTCATTGTTTGTAGTTTTTTCACCTCCAAGTGTAATGTTCTCTACATTTGCAGGTATAGAATTTTGTTGGATTTTGCTCGAGTGCTTATAATACTAATTTTAGCCTTTCTGTTTAATAAAATCTGAAGGAAAGTTACCTGTTACTCTCCACGTGCTGCAAAAGGCACTTGAGCACGCACCGATGATACTGAGTTATTTTGGGTAGCAAAGATGAAGAGCAACTACAAATTGTGCAGAAAGACCTCAGAATGTAGTGTGAGTAGATATGAAGAGGGGAGATGAAATTCCACATATGTAAGTGTAATGGGATGCACAGCAAAGGAAACAACCCTAACTTTTCAGTACAGTGATAGATTCTGAACTTGCTGTTGTCATCCAGGAACAAGATGAGATGGAGCTATGATAGCTACTTTTGTGATAACATCATGTCAGCTTTCAGTGGTGGACAACAATAAAACTTACTGTTAGGAATTAGTAGAAAAGGACAAAGAGCAAGCCAGAGAACCTCCTGTATGAGGTTTATTGCTATATAAATCCATAGGATGCCTGAGCCTGAAATGCTGTTTGCAGTTTTGATTCTTCCTTTCTCTAAAAATACAGCAGAAGTGGTAAGGATGCAAAAAAGTGGTGGCCAAGTCACAAGCCCTATGAAATCACTTCTCCTTATGAGCTACATAAGTTAAGCAAGATCCCTCCACCTGAAGGAGACTGAAAAGACAGAAAATTGAGATTTAAAGAATTTTATGAGGTTTGGAGAAGGCAAATGGGGAATGACCAGCCACTGTGTTTTACAATACAATGACAGGGGAAACTAGGTGGGAAGATGTTCAAAACAAAAGGAAGAGTGCCTTTTCAAAACACATCTCAGCTATGGCATCCTTCACCCTAGAATGCTGTGGATGCATGAAGTCATTTGATGGAATAAACTATGAAAACATAGGTCTATGAAGGGCTGTGTAAATGTCCTAAGATCCTGTGTTACTGGATATCTGTAAGTCATAAATCACCAATGGCCACCTGTATGTCTTGGTGAACTCTTTCCTAAGCATTTGATATGGGTGACCAGCAGTGACAGGATATGTAGGCTACATGAACCATTGCCCTCATTCCAGCTCCTGCACTAAAGAATCTGACTATTTGAATATTTTTTCAGAAAGGGTAGGTGGATTTCAGGCATTATACTGACAAAACATTTCATTATTTGGTTGACACAATGAAGGGTGACATATTTTTGCCTGTCACTTTTCCTTGCCTTTCACTTGTTTCACACCACACTGCTTTTCCTCATCTGCTTGTTTTTAATCTCTGCTTCTCTTTCATTTCTTTTTCCTTTGTATCAAGCAGTCCTCCAGCCCTAAACACCAAATAGTAGTATGCACCCAAACTATTGAATATACTCTGAGGTATTTCCAGTTTTCCTTCTTTGTTCTTGGCTTTCTACTGAAGACCTGAGCTTAGCCTACAGCCTGTGATCTTCCAGCTATTAGACAGGATCAGGCGATGCCACAGGGGAGATTTGTCCGGAGTTATGATTCTTGTTTAACATTGTCTTCTGTCACTACTGTTTACGGAAGAATTTGTAGTCTGTTGTATCCTTGTTCACCAAGTGTTTAGAGATCAGTCTAAAAAAAGTAGTTCCAGAGCAAGAGCACAGCCTGGGTTCCTGGTGCAGCTTCAGTGGCTGACACCCTGGTGGGATCCTGAGAGACTCAGCCCTCTTTGAAGGGCTGGATCTCTTATGCTTCCACTGCTCTTTCAGCATTTTGTTAGCAATATTTTGTAGTGTAATTTGGAGGAATTAAAGTTCTTCTGGTTTTATTCAGACACCTGGTGCAAAGCTCTTGGATTTTCCAAGATGGAGCTTTACTGTGAAGGTCATGTTGAACTGAACTAACACAAACAAGTAGGGCATTGATGGATTTTTGGAAGTGGCCTACTGTGTCCTCTTAGTTGGGTGGAAAGGAAGCTGGCCTGTGACAAGCTCTGTTGAAAATCTGATATTTAATTCTTTTTATGCTCTCATTATTTTTTTAGAAAGTGTTTTAAATGATATATACATACCTAGCACAACGTTTTACCCCTTCTGTATTACGAAATAATCAAAAGGACTTTAGTAAAAGACAGGGAATGTTTTTTAAATGAGACATGAGGTATTAAGTTGGACTCCACTCTTCTGCCTTGGCATTGGAATAATGGTAATTCATTGGCAAGTTAAGACATTCCCATTTAGTTCCTGATCACCCAAGCTAGTTTGAGCCCGCAAGTCTTTCTTCATTTACCCTTCCTTCCTTGAGGCCATTGCTGTTGATTTTATAACAAGCAGGGGATGGTATCGTCAAACACAGCTGTACACATACTGAGTGATTGCTGGGACATAACAAATTATGCCTTCCACAGGCTTTAGTCAAATGTGTTTTCATTTATAATCTTACCAGAAAAAAAAGCAATCTGTAGGACTTGTTCACTCCTTCAGTGCTTTAATTTCAGTTACGGGGAAGGGAGCTGTTAGAAAAAGGGGAAAATAAATACCAAGAAAAGACATCTGTTTGTCAGGTAACTAATTTCTGAGAAACCAAACGTACCCTTAAGGATATTTTAATTAGATAGACACTCTATTCCTAGGTCCTGGCAGTGTTAAGGGATTCTCAGATCTCTCTATAACTATATCTGAACACCTAGAGCTTTTTCCCCAGCAGCATTTAAGAGTGTATTTGTAATAGCCTCCCCTGAAAATCACAGTGTGTAACTTTCTATCAAACACAATGACCATCACTTTTTTTAATATAACAGCAACACCCATTGGTAGATCTGAGCCAGCCACACTCCTGTTGTCCTAACCACTGAATAAATGCACAGAGAGAGATAAACTCTTTTGTGTTTCTTAAGGTATGATAGTTATGGATGACAATGAAGTGTCAGTAATAACCATTATTGTTTTGCTCTTAAACAGGTGAAAACAAAGCCTGTACTCTTGATGTTGCATAGTTATCAAACATAGGATATATGTTATTTATCTGATTTCTGCATGAACTATATGAATTTGAGAACTGAAAGAGCTTAAAATGTTTCTCATTTAAAATGAGGATTTTAATTCAGTTTAATTCTGATTTTTTTTTCAGCTAACAAATCCAAAGATTATTTTGCCACCCTTTAGGTCTTTTCTTGATAATTTCTTCATTTGTATTCAATATATTGAACACACATTTGGATTTTGTTTTGTCAACCTAGAAATTACATAACTCATTCTTGCTCCCAGTAAAGTCAGAAAAAAAAAAAAATCTTTGCCAAGGATTTGCTGTTGAAAAGACTTGAAAATGCTTAAAGATGCTCTTACTGCATCTAGGAAGGAAGAAGGATCTCACTGAGTCAGCCAAGTGAGAGTCTCTTCCTGACAATCTGTTGTAAAAACTATCCAGACATTCCTGATGGCAGCTCCACGCCTGTTGACCATGGGAACATCTACCATTAAATGCTGAGTGGAAGCATTTGGAAGGTATGTTAATCTTGTCATTTCCTCAGCTGTTGCAAAATAAAAATTTATAAACAGCACTATTCTATCTGTCCACATTGCTTTTGTTCATAGCAGCAGAATGAAAGCATTAATGTCCACCAAGAATTTTGCAGTTCATACACTTTTTGCCTCAAACAATAGAACATCTCCCCAGCTCTTTAAAAGAAAAAAACTAACCCTGTGAATAGTTTTGAAAACCAACAGTTAATACATCTAGACCAAACCTGAGTTCCTACACTGAACCTCCTGAACCAGTAAAAAGGTGACAAAATTGATTGTCTGGTACATCTTCTGGAGCTGCTTGGTGCTCAGTTGCTCCAAGTGAGATGACTTACGGAGACCACTTCTTTCTCAAAAAAAGAGGACCTAAATGTGGTTATCCTATCACAAGTAGCTAGGCTTTGCACCCCCTCCTTTTACATTACTTCTTCACAAATCAAAAGAAAGAAAGTCAGGTGAATTAAATAAATTCAAAGAGAAAAGATTATAATAGAATATTTATTTGCTGGGCTTTTTATTACACTTTGGGTATACAAGCAAATATTTTCTTTGTTGCTCTCAATTGAGAAAACTTATGCATCCAATTAAAAAAACAAATAAACAAGCCACAACAAGGAAGTTGTTTTATGAAACCATAATCTCAGGATTTTAAAAAAAGCTTCAAGTTTTATCTTGGTTGCCTAAAACGATGAGGAAGTTACTAGTCAATCTCTAATAGTCCTTGAATAGTCCTTCATCAATCACTGAAAAGTCCCATCTGGACCACAGGGCAAAATTTTTGCCCCTGCCAGCCTCTCAAAGAAAGAACACGATAGGTGATGGTCAGCATCAGTGCATTGGTCAATCAGTTGGTTCCCAGTGTTGATCTCTGGCCTAACCATCACACTGGTCCCTGCTCAGCTGACTGGCCAGACTGAGGGTTAGGTTGGAAAGGAAGGAGACCAGAGGACATGGGGGGGGACAGCAAGAATGTGAGAAGCATTATTCATACATTTGCCAGCGTATGGAAAGCAGTAGGGCCTGAGGGTTTCACCATTCAGACCTCAGGCTCAGGGAAAGCAGCCTTCAATAGATCTTTTTGCAGAGCTCCTTGTTTCCACATGCAGTTGCTGTGACATTGCATTTCCTTCTGTCTTATGGAAAACTGATTGTCTAAAACTCTTCCAGAACTTGATGCTAATGAATATGTGTCAGAATTTTTTTTTTTTTTTTTTTGCTAGATGATACATTGTGCTACAACCAGAAGCTGCCAATCATCTCCACTGTTGAGTGACTGCTTGCTTTCCTCCTATGCACACACGCTTTGGAACAAACATGTCTTTTCCTTTGTGTTAGTCATCTGCTTTAACTAGGTGCTCAAAATGAACAGCTTTGGGAACATTTGTCTTCAGAAAAGTCCTTAGCTTTAAAATCAGTTCCTGTCTTGTAGTCCATGTTGCTGTGTCTTTGGCGTGTAAATACATAGCTTATTTTTGTGAAAAGTCAAGAATGTTGGCAGGCATGGGGGTCTTGGGTTAGATGAATGTTATTTTTTTTCTTATTTCTGAGATAATGCAATTTTTTCTCACTTGTTGACTGAGTCTGATTATTAACACTCACATTTTTTGTAGCAGAAGGAATTGATTATTAGAGTGAAAAAGAAAGAATTAGCCACGTAGCTCCTATGTATTTCTTCCTTTACTCATTCTTGTCTTTTAAATTAGAGTATCTGTCCACAGCTGCTGAACCTGACTCAAAAACAATATTTTATGCAAAATATTTAATTAGCAGTTTTGTCAGGCTACAACTACTTTTAAAAGTTTAGCCTTTATAGTCTTTGTAAACATATGGCTGGCAAAAGAACCAACAGTAAACAGCCTTTTTTTATATAGCACCATCATCATACACACCAGTCCCCTAGCAAGTCCTCAGCTTCTTCTCTGAATTGCGAATCTTTTTAATTGAGATTTAGAGGCCAGAGGTACTTCAAGGCATGTGGACATTACAGTCTTGACTCATTTTGGTAGTATTTAAAGCACGATGGTGGACTTCCAAGGTTAACATTGGTTTTAGTTTCCTCTCTCTAACCTTGTCTGCTTAATCACACACAGAATCACACAGAATTTGCATGGTTGGGAAAGACTCCTAAAAACCCCAAACCCACCAACCACCATGCCCACCACTGCATGTCCCAAAGTGCTTCATCACTTGTCATCTACACATTTTTTAAATACCTCCAAGGATGGTGACTCCACCACCTCCCAGGGCTGCCCACTCCAAGACCTAACTACTCTCTTGGTAAAGAAATTCTTCCTCAAATCCAGTCTAAACCTCACCTGGGTGTAACTTCAGGCCATTTCTGATAGTCCTATCATTATTTACTTGACAGAAGAGGTTAGCATCCACCTCCCTACAACATCCTTTCAGGTAGTTGTAGGGAGAGATTAGTTAATGAACTCTCAAGTCTCGTCATCTAGCAAAAAATTTTAGTAATCTAAGTGGATCTGGGATTAACTGCAAAAAAAGAAAGGAAAAAAAAAATCAGCTCTTGCTCTTTAATAGCATGTCTGCATATCTCTTTTCCTGCTAAGTGTTCTCCAATCAGGCTTCCCAGTGGTGTTTTCCAATGAAACTGTAGGTTTTGGAAATCAAATTCTGGCTTCTTGGAGCTGATGAAGACTAGTGTTCCCTTCTTCAGCAAAATCTCTTTTATGTGTTCATGCATCCAGCCAAATAATTAATACCATATTTTTAAAACAGTTTTTATTAAGTAAAATGTAATAAAACAATTTTAATACATTACTGATTTAAATAGTTACAATTGTTTGAGGCTTTGGAAAGCAATAAGAGAAATACACATTTGGTAATGAACCTTTACCACCTACCTGACATTAGCAGAACGCTCTGGGCCATAAGTCAAAATCTAAAATGTTAGCTAGTACTAAAATTAGGTTTACAAAGTGCATAATAATTCCATCTTGCTGAAATGCTACTGCTTCCTACATTTGTTCATCAAAGAACATCATCTTCCTTTATTCCCTGAACTGAGAAAGCCACAAAGCACATTGGTTTATGTGTATTTAGATTTAAAAAAAAAAAAAACTTTGAGTAGAAAACAGCTGTATACTTTTAAATGGACTGCCTACAATAAATAAATGCACTATATTTTGCTGGTAAACTTCACATCTGTTAGGGAAATGGTAGGATCCCTTTGGTTTGAGAATCACTTAGGGGCAGAGCACTGCATGGAGGCTAAAGGTATGACTACAAGAAGTTCAGCTCAGCGCTGGTTTTGCATACATTTTTTGAGACTTTATCTGACTTCTGAAAAACAAATAAATGAGTCTTTTGTACCATGTGGGAGGGATTTGAGGTAGTGATCAGATACAAGCAGAGGTATTAACAGCGTGATGTGAGTGAAATATCTATTGTCCCTAATTCTCAGCCCATAGCATCTGCTCCTGAAAATGCCACTTGCTAGGGGAATCTCCCTCATGCATGTTTTAACACTTACATGTTTGACCTTCAACAAGAGACAGGCAAGAACACGCTAAATCCACAAGTTTCAACCTAGATGCATAAAAACTTCGCAGGGCTGCGGGCTGGGCTTCCTTTCAAGTCTAGGAATAAGTAGTAGCTCCTTACGCTCCTATTGATCTAGTCTGACATGAATCCTACTAGTGATGAGATAGAAGACCAGACTGCAAGGTGGGTTATTTAGTATCCAAATAAAATAGCTCCTTTCAAGTCATTAGGCACTTTGGTTTTTAACAATTCCAGACTAAAAAGACTGATTGCAAATAACACCTTTTAGTTTTTTGCCTAACAGGCAACCGAACACCATGTAGGAGCAACCAAGGAAAATATCACTTGAACTGGACTTGTAACTTTTATTGATGCTAGTAAATTACCTGATCTGGCCTGAAAAATTAATCTTATACCATGCTGTGTGTCTTGATAAGCTCCTAACTGTATAGCTTCCTATGTAAACCCTCTTGAAAAGTACTTCTGGGTTATTGTGTTCACTGTGAGTCATAGAGACAGAAAGGGCAGAGGGTGAGTGAGATCTTGGTCACACACATATGCTGTCTGCTTTTAGAAGGATACGTGAACTCTCAGTAGAGACAGTCAATGGGACTCTTTATAGGAAAACCCTTTTCTGACTAGTCCCTTTTTGCTCACTTCTGTCTAGTTTACGTGCATTTTTTAGTATTTAAAGTATGCTCAAGGCACAAAGAAAAATGGTTGCTCTAATTATGCTAAATCACTTTTTAAAAGTGACTTAAGGCTGGCTTACTTGGAGAATTTACTATGAAATTCTTGTGTGTGGACAACTCCATGGTCACTTCCCATGCCGTATGCCTCACTGCCTGGCACTTGCTGCCCACTTGGGGTGCTTTCATGGGGTAAATAAAATTTAGGGCCATTTTCCTCTTCATTTTGAAAGTATCCATTCTGAGAAGTGGCTGAAAGACAGAAAAACACACATAAAAATTGTTTTATTGCAGGTATTAATTGTAAAATATTCCTTTTTTCCTGTAAGAAACATGAAGGTGAATCAGGAAATGGATGGCTTTTTCATGTCACATGAATCAGTACCCCGGAATTCATCATTTTCACCAAATATCTGACTTATTTTAGGGACCTGAAGTTAGATGGCACTTATTTAAGGCTTATATAACATCTTCTTTAACTGTCGTATCTGTCAGAGACCTTAATGAAAAGAAAGAGTCAATGACTAAAAAGCAGCTTGCACATTTATAAATGCAAGTGCACATTTATTTATATTATTTACTTGTGTCGAAAATATCAACTTACGCATTCATAAAATTGAACCATTTTTTTAATAAAGAAGCTAAATCATACAAATACAGTGAGAAATACTACTTTATTCTCTCTTTGATCACAAATGACAAGCAAACTCATCAGACAAACATATAGTTCATTCAAAAGCCAAGTAATTTAGAATCTCATCTCACTGTTACTAAATCATAGATACTACAGGTACTAGTCAGTGTAACCTTTAGATACAGCACATAACATGAGACATGGATTTTGACAGAAAACAGGAGAGAGTTTGTAGCTCTGGCGTTTATTTCTCTGTGACTTAAAGCAAAGGCAATGGTGCCTTTTGCTAACACAATTAAATTTTTTGCTCAGTTTGAACTCATCTTTTGTTTGCTACTGGGATACACACTACTGGGCTACAGTCTTGCACAGCCTGCTTGTTAACAGTATACTGCCCTACTGGAAACATCTGAAGATGACATTCAAATAAGGCAGATTCATGATGATCCAGCTTTGGAAAATTACTTTGCTCAATGCAGGCAGGGATGCTGAGGACTCACAAAACTCCAGCAGAGCAGAGCAAATATTTTCCTGAATCCCAGTGGGAAAGAAGAAAGAAACAGCCTTGTAGACCCGATGAATAGGTCTTTCAGCAATAGCATATAAGCATAGTGGATTCAAGATGCCAGTCTGTACAAACTCTCTGTTCTTTAGCATTGGTTCAGGAAAGGGTACTTGTTCACATGCACCATGCTCCTGGCTTGTCTGCTCTGGAAAGTTTCTGGTGACTAGGAGAGTTTCTCCTGAGTTAACAGATGATGTGATTGAAAAAACAAAAGCAGGCAATTACTGTGAGATTTCAAAGTTTTTCTCTGCATGTTTCTCATAAATTAGTAAAAAAACGCACTGTTTTTAATGGAATCCAAAACAACAACCCCTCCCAAAAAATGAAAATAAAGCCTCTGAACTCAGTAATATTGAAACAAAAGAAGCCTTTTCCCTACAACGGAAATGTAGCTCAGGGCCCAGTTTTACCTTACGCTAACTTCTTCCTCTTCTTTATTTTTTCTTTCTTTTTCTTTTCAACTTAACTTAAACTCTGGGCTCACAGTATCTGACTTTGTTTTTCTAAATGATGAAAGACAGACATGCTATCCCAGGTGCTTTTGATGTGTAATGTGTAGACAGGCCTTCCCTTACACCATAGCTTTTCCACCTGAACAGATGGAAATCCACCCCCTTCCCAGCTTTCTAACACTCCTTATATCCTGCCACCACAGGGAGGAGCTGAAATCTGGCTTCCCACCAAACTGGCCAAAAGCCTGAAGCTGCTGTGCAGCCTTTCTTCTTCCAACTGCAGTACCTTACTGCTTTCTCATGCTGCCATCCTTAACATGCCAGGCTCTATTATGTTGCAAGTAGTGACCAAGAACTGGTACCAGTGAGAAATACAAGGACAGGAAAATACAGGGCAGAAGAGGAGGGCACCCATGCTGGATGGAATTGGGACTTGATCCTCTTAGAGTTTTCCTTTCTGAAATCAAAGTTTCTTCTGCTTCTTTCACCCTCTACCCTCAGCATAATAGTTCTAGATTATGTTAGGATATTCTTATTTATTTTGGTTATAGTAACACATACATGCTTAGATTGGTAGGTAGATACGAAGTGCATGACTTAAAACCTCTGGGGATGTTACAGAGAAAGTGTGATTTCACAGGAGTTTTTCATAGGATATACTTTAAATCATTAATCCAGTATCATATATATATATATATATATATATTAACCCTATGTGACTGTTGTTTCAAACTCCAGAGGAATTGTTAGGGGCTAAAATGTACATCTCTCCAGCTGCTAAAGGACTGATGTTTTGCAGTGGGCTTTGCAAACACCTTACTTACTTTTTAATAGTTATGGTATTTACAATTTTGTTTTGTTTTTTCCCCGGAGCTGGAAAAAGAAGTATAAGTCCTCTTTAGAAAGTAAAAGTCTAAAGCTGTTTTAATAGATGAAGATACATCCAAAGCACGGCACTTCCTGATGTGCCCAGACATATCTTAAAAAGACTTCAGAGAAGTTAACAGGGTGTATATGTGAATTGTCCTATATCTGCAGTTAGGCAGATTTTTAGGCATAAAACAGATTCCTTTTTTTCTAGAAAAGAACTTTCTGGAGGTGAGGAAATTTTACAGGAAAAAGTAGTACTACATAAATATACATTACGTTGGTGTATTACAAAAATGTATTGTCACAAATAAGGAAACATCCTTGACTGTCCAGGTTACATGACTGTAATGTTAAAAGAAGTTTGGCCTTCAGTATTTACTTTTTTGGTTTGGTTTCTTTTTTTTTGCTTTCTGTACCAAGAAGCAATCAGAATGAATGTTCCAAATTCCAGAGCTTCGTTTTTAATGATAACTTCAAGCTTTCATTAACTTTTTGCGTTGAAAAAATTTCTTTTATGACATTCTTCCTTGATCTTGCTGGAAGGATCTGCAAAACTTTGGCTTGCAGATAAGTTTTCATTCTAGTTGTTTTAATGAAGTGTGTTTTTATAGGATTAGTCTAGTATGGACCAATTCCATGGTTTTGTTTGTTTTAATAAACTCTCGGTGCTTTTAGTCTTCTCAATAGAGGTCTTGTTGCAAACAACACAAGTCAGTTTCTGCTGCGGTTTGTAGAAGAAACATGCAAATGCTGCCATAAAAGAAAAGAAGAAGAAAACAAAACAAAAGAAAACACTTTGATGGAATTAATTAAAATACATGTCCGAACAAAAATAACCACCTGGTTTAATACAGATGACTTGGCTAAATACGAAAGCACGACTCGAAAACACCCTGGGCGCGGAAATGCAAACGCACGTACCTGGGGGAGATGACTGCGCGCCCCGACCGCTAACCCCGCAGTGCCACGTCTGACTGCCCCGCTCCCGCCGCGGGACCTCTATAAGGGAGCTCTCCCGGGGCCTAAAAATAAACTTTCGGGGCTGACACGTCGAACTGTGCCGTGGAGGGAGGGTAGGGGGCGGAGAGGGACCCGCCGTAGGCTTTGACGTGGTCACAAAAAATGCCGGCGGCGCGCTCCCCCCCTGAGCCGCGCAGCGCGGAGAAGCGCGGGGGATTGGCCGCTCGCCCGCACAGCGCAACGGGGCTGCTGGTGCGTGGTGCCCCCTCCCTGATCTGCTCCGCGCTGGCCTCCCGNGGCGGTGGGAGCCCTTCTGGGGCATTGCCCGACCCCACCCCCGAAAGTCCACCGAGCCTTTCCGAGCTGGCGGTCGTATTCCCCGAAGACGGAGAAAAGAGAAACCCGCCGTGTCGGCAGCCGTATCGCCCAGGGTGCTGAAATCCGAACTGCTGCCCCCGCGCCCCTCCCGTCCCCCCGGCTCGCAGCCGCTGGAGGGTTTTCTCGCCCGGGAGCCTGAGGTGCGTTTCGGTCTCTGAGCCCTGGCTGCGTGAGGGCAGCCTGTGGCTCCGAAGCGTTTTTGGAGGGGTTTTGTGACACTTGGGCAAGGGAAGTTCGCTCTGCCTCTTTCTCCGCTGAGAGCAGAAGAGAAGCAGCGTGAAGGACACCGGCAGTTGTCTGAGAAACGTGTTTTCTTCGGTGGGATTTTCCTGCGGTACGATTTTAAGTCGGTCCCCAGTGTACGTTTATTGTCGCTGTTATTTAACTGGGCTGGTTTGGGTCTGTGGTGTAACTATTTTAGCATTTTCTGTAGAGTCGAGTTTGAGTTTACTGTTCGCAACGACGCAGAAGTGAACACCTCGGGTTGTTGTATTTATCCTTTTTTTTGTGAGGATTGCTTACCGAATAACCGACAGCTATTAATTAGGATTTTTGTGTCGTTCCAGATGCACGGTAGATTGACACGATTATAATCTCCCCGGGGTTACTCCCGGGGGACATCAGGGTGGAGGGAGCTGTCAATGCCATCCCTGCCTTGAGCAAACCGGACTATTGACAAGAGAGGTTGGTGCCTGCATGCACAGGCATCCTTGTGAAAATGGTCACAGGAAAAAAATAATCCCCAAACTAAAAACTGTTGTTGAAGTTACAGTAATAGCATGTACTGGCAGACCTAAGGTAGTGCATTTGAAGACTGTATTTTCTGAAAGCTGACTAACTGCTCTTAGTTTGAATTTTTGTGCGAGGGGATGGTATGACGTTAGCCCAGCTAGAGTCTTTTGAAAATATAATTTTTCATCCTGGAAATTGCATTCGGATCTTGGTTGTAGCAGTCTGAGCATCTTCTGGTTGTTACATGAATAAGAATCTGACTTAGTTTAGCAAAGTTTGACTTGCTAAGATTTGTTGAACTTGGTGATATCACGATATGATAAATACTCAATAAAAAGTGTGCTACTCCCTCAAAGGGCTAATGGTACTGTTCTTAGTCTGAGGAAAGGTTTTGGTAGACTTCTGTATTTTGTTCTGTGTACCCACCTTCCTCTGCAGCAGGTACTGATCATATAACTTCAGTACGTTCAGTAATGGATTCATCTCATTTTCTCATTATGATGATGAACAGCTGTGAGCAGTCCTGCTGAGAGCTAAGACTTTGCTGGGGAGGTTGGCAGTTTACTTTTCTGTTTGAGTGCTTGTTTTGAACTAAGTAGTGTAAACACTTGCTTTTAAGTTGTACTTCTTATTCCTTAGGATGTCGTAACAGTTTTGTTTTTGTTGAGAAAGCTGAAGGCGTTAATATCTGTAGTGTCTCATTTCTTTTAATCTTTAACCAGTGCTGTTTTCTTGGAATACTTACAGGTAGTAGGAGTGCTTGTGCACTTTGTAATCATCCATAAACTTGGGTTATCTCAGATTTTTTGTACTTATTTCCTGCTGGGCAGAGAGGCAAAGGGTGGTAACTCTGTGTTGTTGCTGTCTTCAGAATTGTATGGTGGTTCTTTTCTTTTCCCCCCAGGTACTTGGGGAAACCACGTGGATTATAACTTCTGTTGGTGTGTTCTTATACAAATACAGGATTTTCACTGAAAGAAGCTCATTACTTGCCAGTGAGTAAACTGTCTGTTACAAGCCCTGAACTGTAGAAATTCAATGCATGCCTCCTGCAAACTTCAGGTCCTGTGTTAGGGGTTGTGTGAAGGAATTTAGCCAAGGGAGCAGCTGAGCGCCTGGGATGAGCAGGAGCTGACCCTTTTCTGTTCTCTGGTCTGCAAGGGCTGCATCAGTCCGAGTGTTGGCTGTGGATTATTTCTGTGCCGTAGGACACGTAAGTGGATAGTTGGTAGAACTATCAGTAGTTGTGCGCTACCAGTGCTATGGGTTGGTGTGTGTGTGTGTGAAATCTGATACTGTGTTATTTAACTTAAAGCAGTAGCTAGTAATTAGTTAATATGTGGTGATGGAATAGTTTAGGAATAGCAATTATATATGATTTGGCTCTAGATTTAACATCTGGTTTACACAATTTTGATATGATCTTGGTGTCTGGTAGTGTCTGTTCTGAAGTTACTACAGCTCCTGAGGTGAATCAGGATTGCTGCTGCTGTAATTGTAGGAAGCAGCACTGAGAAACGTCTGATTTCTTGTAACATCATTTTATGGGATATTTAATGGGAGTTCCTGTCAGTGCTGAGTTCTCCAAATTATTGTTAATCACTCCGTTTCTCTTCATTATTATTCTTCTGTCCTTTTTGGCATATGTCTACTTTCTTTTTCAGAAACAGCTTTAAGTTACAGACTGTGCATTTGCTCTTTACTAACGGGTTGCATAAAGCTCTAACTGATTCAAAATAAGGAGTTCTTTTTGTCAAACGCTATAAATATTTTTCGAACCCACCCTTTTGAGATACGTTTATCAGTTCTCAATAGGCTAGTTTTATTTTCCAGGCTGCAGCTGTGAGCTGTGAAAGAGAGGTGGCACTCTGCTCTCTGCAATCCTGACCGAAACCTGGGGCATGCCACTGCTTGATCTGTGCAGCTGAGGAACAGCTTGCTTTTAAATCTGTTGTTGCTAAAACAGCAAACTCCTTCCAAAAGACGCTGAGGTTTTTGTTTTGGTTTGCTTCGTAAACGTGTCCAGTTATTTATTTAACAAACCTGCCAGGTTGTGTTGAAGTATTGCCCATTTGCTTAACATTTGTCGGGAAGGTGGCAAATTTAAACCAGGTTAGTGACCCCAGACCTGCAGTCAAATGAGTGTCTTGTTCTTGATTTTGCTGTAGTGTGTGTTTATTCCAAAGTATAAAGCATGTAAAGCTCTTGTCATTTAGTGGTTTTGATAATGCATCTACTTTCAAATGTGTGTCTTCCCTGAGGTACTGTGATGCAATCCAGTTGTCTGCTGTTTAAATCAAGTCTTCATCTCCATACTCTCATTTTTTTGGTATAACTATATTAATAAAAAGAATCTCTATTTGGGGACCTTTGAGGAGGCTATCTGTACTTGTGTTCTGGTGTATATTAGAAAGTCAGAAAACTTTACAAAGGAGCTGATATTCATCAATGATAGTAGCAGAAAGCTGGGGTTGGTATGAAGTCCACACTGAGGCCTTTTCAGGAGAAGTTCTTGAATATAACTTGACTCTTGAAACCTGTCTTTTCAAAGGCTGTATTTTCTTTTCAATCAGTTTGAACAAATTGTTTTAGGAAAGGTTTAAAGGCTGTATAGCCTATCAACTGCACTGTAATTTCCAAACTTAACTCTAATTAGCTTATCCACGTTATGCAATTTCTCATGTAATAGTAGATAAGATATATATTTTCCTTCTTTTTCCTATTTTTGAAAAAGGGATATACCTCTGATCTCCAGTATACCTTAGGGACTTTGGATAGTCATTTCTGACAGAACTTGTCAGCCTTTTTGTGGCTACCAGCCCCAGAAATGGAAATGACTCTTTTGCTTGAAGAATATTGATTGAGTAGCTCTGAATCACTGGCATATAATTAACTGATCTTGAATGCCTTACTAGATGAACAGCAA
Source organism: Florisuga fusca (assembly GCA_038090715.1). Classification (NCBI taxonomy): domain Eukaryota; kingdom Metazoa; phylum Chordata; class Aves; order Apodiformes; family Trochilidae; genus Florisuga; species Florisuga fusca. Next base: position 46,247,011 of record JAAWXA010000005.1, on the reverse strand, counting down.
CATGCAGACACTTAGTGTTTGCTTGGGTTAGGAGAAGCTTACAGAAACAGAACCTTTCAGAATGCTGAAAGGCAGCCTGTTGCTATTGTCTCTGTAATGTGGATGGTTTCTTAAGCTTTATTAAAGACGTGATGAATGAATTAGAGTGTATGTTATGGCTGCAGGGACAGTTAATCATATGAACTGGATGGCCTGAAGAAATGGGCCATACTGAAAATCAGGAGGCTTTCCCCACCTTCTTTTCCCCACTCCTTCTCTAAATTTTACAGCTGAGCTGCTTTCTCTGCTACTGCTTTCCTTGTCTGAATTGCTAGTCTAGGTGGAAAACAAAGATGTTATTGTAATGCACTTTCTGGTGAGACTTAGGTTTAACTGAAAATTAAGAATGCTTAATGTAAAGTTAACCATAAGGGCCCTGGAAAGAGACTATTTTAATAATTCTGAGCCCTGCTATTCTGACACACAGAATCACTGATGAATCACTTGTTTCTGTTGCTGGGGATAAAGGCATATGAATTAATATTTGTGCTGTGGTTTTAAAAATGTTCAGGCAGTTGTTTTAACTGTCTTTTCTCTAGCACATTGCCTATTAGTCTAGGGTAGGCAAAGAGTCTAATGACTCTCTTAAGCCTTAGGATCTATCTGTGATGCTGAAGTGGCTAAAGACAATGTTGGTAGAATGATTGTCTCTTGCACTGGTTTCTGACACTGCAAAGCCACATTCCGATTCTCATTTGATAAAATACAAGTAAAAAAATCTTTCTTAATTCCTGTCCTCTAACAAAAGCTTCTCTTTGTGACTTGAAGACCACTGGCTGCTGTGTTCCCTGAAGGCAGATGAAGGTGGTGGGTGCTGTGCCAGTCAGTACGCTGTGCCAGGGTACCTCTATGTGGAGTTATACTGTGAACAGCATGAAGAAATAGATCCTCTTAAAAACACTTTTTTTGTCTTTGAAGTACCTGTGGCCACTTACCTATTAAGGTCCTGTAGGCACTCGTCTCAGTGTAACTGAAGGTGTGCAATGAGTATAATGATGTCGGGAAGGAGGGAAAAGGAGGATTGTATGTGAAGAAAAAGGTTCTGGTTTATCTTTTGAATAACAATTAAACATAGGACCAGCAGAAGAGCTCTGGTGGATTTGGCCTCAGTGGTTTAAAGTGTGTCCATACAGCTTTTTGTTAGGTTAGTTTTCTAAGAGGTCACAGGCTCTCTTGCAGTTTGGAAATGGACTGTGGCACAGATGTATAGGTATCTTCACTAGCAGTCTAAACTTTTCTACTGAGGGCTAAGATACCTGACATGCAGCACTTCACTGCGTTGCCCTTGAGTGTGTCAGGAGGTGGAAAATTCAGGGTAATAACCTGTTAAAAACTGGAGCTCAGTCTTCCAGAGCTTGCTGTCAGACCTTACTCTATTGAAAAATGATAATGGATTCTGATACACTCTGTTGGAATTGATAGTATAAAACAACATAACAGTTGTGTAGACCTACATTGATTTGCCAAAAGCATGAGTTCCTGAATACAGATCTAGAGATGGGTAAGAGGTGAAGAAGTTGCTGTTTGTGAGAGAAAAGAGTTTCTCTTGATGAATATGGGTACAAGTTCTAAACTGCTGTTACCCTGGCCCCTGGAGACTTGTACAAGTGATGTAGTTTTGTCATAAAACTTGGTCAGAGTTTGCAGACTCGCCTGAATTGTCCAAGGGAGTAGCAAGATTTTCCATTTTGTCTTCCATTGCTTTCCTAAGTGTCTAGTGTTACACTCCTTCCTTGAAGTATTAGATAAATCTTAAATGCTGAAGAGACACCACTGCAGTTTTGGCATCATAGTTTAGCTGCTGGTAACAAAACAAAACAAAACAAAAACAACAAAAAAAGTGTAGCTAGCAACAAGAGCGAAAACAGATCCAGGTTCTACATTTGAATCCCTGTCCTTTTTGCCATTGTTGTCTGTTGTTTCAAATGAAATTAATTGTCTGGGGGAGGGACTTGTTTTCTTCCTTCACTATCCTTTCTATAAGTGAGCTTGCAACTAGCTTTTTTCAGAAAATTCCACTTTTTTTCATTTACTTATAGCTGGCAGGGAAAAATTGTTTTGCAACTTTATTTAATCTGAAGGCAAATTATATCAGTACTGGAGTTTGAAGAAAAATAGTCCTGCACTAGTGGTAAACACTGAATTCTGATACTTAATTTGAGTTCTTTGTATTTGTCTTTCAAGCTCAAAATCGTTAAGTGCTCCTAAAATAACTTGAGCAAATGTGATATTTTCCTTTGAGTACCCGTAAGAATGCATTGCCTGCAGTGGGCAATCTGCCTCTTGAGAAAACACACTTTAGTCTTTTTGTAGGATGACTGTTGACAAAGCTTGTTCTTCAGCTTCAGATGTAAGGTTGCTGTGTTGTAATTGTTTTATTCCAAAAGGTTAAAACTAAAACCCAAAAACCAACCACAACAAAACAACTGTTTTGTTGCAAAGATGTATCACCAATATTTTCATAAGAGGAAACAGAATTGCGTAACTACAAATGTGGGGAGCTCCATTGGTTTGTGAGGAAACATTTCTCAGACTGACTTGCTTCTTCTGTGTACTGTGAATTCCTTGTAGGAATCAGGCCTGGTTCATAATTTCATGTATTTGTTAATTTTGTAGATTTAACTTTCCCCATTATAAAGACTTTTTAAAGAGAGGGCTTTTTTCCCTGCTCCTTTCATCAACCTTCACTTTTTTTTTTTTTTTTCTTTTTTAGAAGCCCCAAGTTACTAAAGAAGTATTCAGTGCAAACACTGAATATTTTAAAAATGGCATTTGAAATGAACGGAGCTGTTGACACCACACTTGTTCCCATCTCTCTACACATGTTGGCACCTTCAAAGATGTAGCTGTAGCTTTAGCCAAGGTCTTGGGTGCTCAATTACAGGTGAAACCTGAGGATTTAGAGATTTCTGGTTTTAACAACAATTTGGTTTACTTCTGGCCAAGTTAGGTGCTTGTCTCCCCTTGCCACTCACTGCATTTTGATAAATATTGCTTTATGGCACGGATGAGTCCTTTGATTCCTTCTTGCTTATTTGGTGACTAAAACTTTCTGAGCTTCATAAGAAATAGCACACAAGTGTTGAGTGTTCTTGCTTCCACTTAAAGTTATTTTCCACATTTTAATTTTCATATAAGAACAGTGTTTCTGGGTGTAGCTGTATTAATATTTATAGATAGTTGATAACTGGGAAAACTGTCTGGCTGTTGCTGAATTTCATTCCTGTTATCTTTCAGGTGTTTGTAATGCCACACAGGCATTACAGGAAGTGATGAGCTAATGCATCGTTTCTTCTGCCTCAGTAGTGGTAACTGGTATGTTAACTATTAGGATTTTCTGAAATGTTGTTTCATTTAGCTTCTTTTTGCAGCAGTAATTCCCAAGACATTCTCACAATTTTATCAGTGTTTAGGCTGATATGTGTTCTCCTTATTGGTTTTGCTGGTGGTAGACTTTGCTGTTCAAAAACGAATGGAAATACAGAATCCTTGCCCCAGCACATTCACAGATATGGGGTCTCTGTTCACATAGAGACATCTATAGTTCTTTTAGTGGAATGGTCACTTCTATAGCTCAACATGTGAAGTAAAGCATGCAGGTTTCTCCATGCAGAACCATCAAGATGGTGAGATTTCTGGTCTCTTATACAGTGTGGCATGAAGTAAGTTGGAGCCTTCAGCCAACTGCTTTTCTTCTGTTAACTGGAAGATGCCTGTATTCTGCAGGTGGGGTGTTTGGTTTGCCTGAGGTTCTGAAATAGTAAGGAAAGATAAAGTATAATGCATTTGTATAGTAAAATTAGAGTTGATAGATACTTTAATAGTGTGTGACAAATGTATTTCAATTAAATACGGGATTTAATATAGCAAAGCTCATTTGAGCAGTAATTTCTGTGTAGGAGATGTTGGGTGGAGCTCAGTGACCAAAATAGTTCTAGTTAGATGACTGGATCATAGCAACGCACCCTTCTGACATTAGAACCTATGTATAATTTGAAAGCTTTATACTTTAAATGTATCTGTGACACTTGTAATTTTTAAAAAAAATATTTCCAAACAGTATTTGTAGATGTTTTCTGATTTACTGTTTGTATGGTCAAAATTAACCTTAGCTTGCAGTTCTTATATGTTTATAGGGGCACATGGGTGGATACATGTACTTTTTTCTCTATAGGTACACACTGATGCATTCACACACACGTTTTTGCAGTCTATCCCAGTCTGTCAAACAGTGATACTGGCTAGATCATGTGCTCCTTGTTTGTTTAGCTAGAATACTGCTGTAGCATCCCAGACATGTAGTGGAAGGACAGAGACCTTCTACTGGGAAGAATTTATCAGTATCCGTACAGTGGTTAGAGCAAGAGATACTATGCTGAAAGACAAAATGAATTGAAATGGAGTTCAGGCCACTGTTCTGATAATTGGTATTTTTATTTTGAGCTCTGAAGAATTCATCTCTTTGAAGAGCAAAGAAATGTTGGCATCAAATATTGATTATGTGGACTATCTAAAATTCATAAACTTAGCTTTATTCTGACAAGCTGGACTGAAGGGAAGAACTTTGAAACCTTTGCTTGAAACTGAAAAAAATTAATAAAAGAAATGCAATTTAAATATTTTGTGGTGGCTATAGTGGGATCTTTTAGAGGCAGAGATCATAATACGATTTGACTGGATTCAGAAGATAACGATTGAATCAGTATAATTTTGGTCAGTCGTGAAGTTATATTAAAATAGGTGGACCAGAAACATGGACAACCTAATTGGGCTACAGTAGAAAGAACATGCACATAGGTCTAAGGTTTTTAATATTATTTTATTTTCTGAAAGCTGCTGAACACTTTGTAAGTGCAAGTGTTTCTTTATAGTTTGTCTGTCATTGCACTCTTGCTTCAGACTGTGATTGATTCCATGTACTGTGTAAGATTTAAGTACAGTTATTATGTTTTCACTTCTAAATCCTTCGGATTATTTCCTCTTCTCTGCCCTCAAATTGCAGCTGTAGTTCCAAAAGTGGGATCAATAGGTCCTAATATGTTATTTGAGGTAATGTACAATGGTATGTTGCTTTTGTAGGTCCAAAGGCATTTTGTACAAAATGTTTTACAGAGTTTTTTATCTACCTTTTAATATAGTGATGTTAATAAAATCAGCTCTTATGATCTGCTGAGTTCCTTTTTGCTTTCTCTACATCTTAGGGAAAAAAAAAATAATAAAAAAAATAAATCAGAATAACCCTTGCTTTATTGTTTAGTAATTTGACTTAATTCTGCTAGATCCACCATGTGAAGGATGAGGCCTAAGGTATGAGGCAGGCCAGGGTACTCTGACGTTCTCCTAGTAGGTTAGATGTATGTAAATGTGTTAATAAACAATTGATTCTTTAGGTGATTCATTTATGCATGTAAATAAAAAAGGGTGAATTACAGTTTTGGTGTACTTTGCTGATCCCTCTCCAACTACTCCATCAAGGACGAGGGTCTGTTGTGATTTTTTTCATCTAGGTGGAATTACTCCTTTCTCTTTCACTCTAGTAAGTCAGCCGAGATGGTGTCCCAGCAGGTAAAATTGTTTCTGTGAGCAAGCCATGTACAAACTCAGCTTTCAGTCAGCCATCAGAAGATGTTACCTCAGTCACACCTGAGACACGCAAGTCACCATTGCCACCTTCCTGTAGCCCAGGCTGAATCTATTGCAGTTGCTGGACTCTGGCCAAGCAGGGCTACTTGGCCTGGCAGGAGTCGACTGGCACCTGTGTGGCTGTCTGGTTTTTTTCTGGCTGCTTTGTGTCCTGAAGCTTAGCACAGAGAAGGGCAGCTGCTCTTGTGTGGGTAGTTGGTTTTACTGATTTTTAATGCCTAATTCAAGAAGTAAAGATAAGGTGGGTTGGTAGCAGGAAAGATGAGAGAGAGAGCTGGTAGAAACAACAGGTGGGAGAGGGTGTTTTAAATGAGTGGGAACTGAAAGCTTCAGAGGAAACCAGAGCCCCTTTGTCATAGGAGAACAATGTCATGGGAGCTAATAGGTGGGATATGGGCAATTGTGAAATTGTGAAAACCTTTCTTCTTCCTTCTTTCTCCACCCCACTGGGACTCACAGCATTCTTCTCTTCAGCTTGCTCTTCGCAGGGTCTGTTGCCTTTTGGACTAGATCAAGAAACAAGGTGCTAGCTAACCATATCCTTTGCTGCTGTGCTACTTTTCTGAAATACATAGAGGCATAAAATTGGCTAATGAAATGCTTAACAGAGTTTCTCATGCAAAACTACATGAAACTTGATGATTGTGTTAATGCAAACAATTGGGCTGGCAATAGGAGTTGCTATATAATATGAATTGTAGAAACTGTATCTCAGGTTGGAAAACTGGGTCAGGATAACTGGGGTAATGTCACCAGCTCTGAGGGTGGACACTGTTTTTGTTTGCATGTTGGTCTGTGGATCTACAGGACTTTAAGCTGTTCTCCAGGTATGAACTTTCCATGCAGCTTGTCTCTTGATTGCTCTGCGTTTCTTCTAGGAATTGTGATGGATGTGCTTGGCAGTAGAACTCTACTATGGATTATATGATTCTGTGGACATGTTGTGGAGATAAGCAAGCAAATTTTTCAAACTTCTAAAGTGCACACTGACCATTTGCTTTGTTTATGGGATGGCTGTGTTCACCTCCTGAGTTCCAGAAGTAAGCGTGGAATGGAAAGAACCTTGTTTTAGCTTTTGGAGAGAGATCTTTGGTTCAGTGTTGTTCCTTCATAACTCGAAGGCGCATTCTTTACTCTCCATTTTCTATTCCTTTTGTTATTAAAAATTTTAAAAAGGAGGAAGAATAATAATAAAGAAGCAAGCAATATTTTTAATTAAAGAAAAAAAAAAGCCAATTCTCTCAGTTGTCTGAGAATTCATGATCAGCAGAACACCTATGAAGAATTGATTCATTTTGCTGTGTGAGTGCAGTTCAGATAGGTTGGAATATCATGGTTTCCATTAATTATGGCAAATATGGACCATAAAATGTTTGCTTAAATTCTCTGTAATACAAGGTGTACTTGCAGATAATACTAAGAATTTCAGTATAGCTTCATTATTCCACTGTCAGCACATCCAGATTTTTGTCCCTCTATTTCTTTAAATATTTTCTTGAAAACCTTTCAAAGGTAGTTTTATTAACTTAACATATAGCAGGTGTCACTAGTTGTGAGGAGTAAGTCACAATGACTTGTAGTGCTGTGTCAAAAATATTATTAAGAGGCTTAGGACAAAAAGAGCAATTAATGAACTGTCTTCACTATGGACAAATGTCAGAGACTCCTCCAGGGTGAAGCTGCTTCTATGCCATATTCATTAATTGCTCTTTTGAACAAAATTGGTTTTGATGACTGGGTTTAATTAAGCATACCTGAGAAAGTCCACAAAATCAGATCAGAAGTATTAGAATGAAAAAATTGCCTTTAATTTAATAATAAAGATACTTTCCTTCTCAGGTGTGTTTTATGCTTTATGTAACTGTCTGGCTGACATTTCCCCTATTTGGATTGTCTTCATTGGAGATTTTGACAGAAGATACATTTTATTGTTTGCTTCAGGTTGCATGCCAAATACCATGCTCACATTTAAATCTCTGTGATTAAAAATGTATTTAAAATTGTCCTAATGAAAGACAGCTCTCAGAACACTGTCTATATGTTGAAATGTGACAGGAAAGGGAAGAAGTACATGTGAGCAGAAAGGTAGAAATATTAAACCCTACTTGGTAAAGCTCATTCCAAACCTGCTGACCCTGTACATTGGTGAAAAAATGCCTCCTTGGGAAAACTAGACATCTGCTCTGTAGTATAACTTTTAGGTGAAACTTGACTGGCCATTGTAGCCAGTGACTTACAGGTGTCAATTGAAACTCGATGGTGCTGGTCCTCAACATCCATGTAATTGCATGGAATATGGTACTACATTTATCACCATGTTTGTTTCTTACATTTTTGATTCTTTTTTGACACTTGGTGAGACAGAGGCAAGGGTAGCCAGAGTAGTGCAGATGCCTGGAAGGGTTTGCCTAGAAGATGAATGCAATTTCTGTATGAGCCAGGTGCATTGAGATGAAATTTGCAGTAAAATATGTAAAATACTGTTGTTCTGATTTTTTTATGAGAAAGACTTTGGGGAGAGAGGGAAGACATACACACCACAGCTGACCTCTTCTAATATACTGTTCCTAAGTATTTATTTTGGTTTTAGTCTTAAGTTCTCTTGTGTAAAGTAAATCAGAATAAGAAGAAGGGTTTTGCAAAAGAGCTTTGTAGTAGGTTGCAGCTTTGAGCCAAGTGGTAACTGGAAGCTTTAATAGCCTTACAGTACCACTTCAGAAATGGAGATGTGCCATTGGATGGATATGTCAGAACTTAGGAAAAATAGCAAATCCTATAGTTGGCACTCATCCAGAAATCTAAAATTAGCATTGTGTCCTGGGAATGATACTGCAGGTGGTCAAAAGCACCAAATAGTATTCAGCACCCTCTGTTATTCAATCAGGTCTTAACATATTGATTTGGAATATCTTACGGCTTTTTGCAAGGCTGACTTGCTCTTATTTTTGTGTTTCTTTGTAGGACATGAAAATGTGCAACGTGTTTCATAGGTATTAAAACAAAGTCTTGGCCAGAGATGTATTATATGGCCTTGTGTGAATGGAAGTTCGTGGCACAATTCCAGCTGACTTCAGCTGGGATTTAAAGTAGATCCTGCCTTATTTCTGATAAAATATATAAACATACAGTCAGCTGGCAGGATTGAGAGTGATTCATTTCACGTTATGCTGTTTTACTTGTAGCATTCCAATAGAGTTTGGGTGAGTAAACTTGAGGAAAAGTGCTGTCCCCTGTATTAGGGGGATGTAAAGCTTGAGGAAAACCAGAACCTGGGTATTATGGTCTGATTAATTGCTTGGATATTTACGCAAGTTACAGTAGGTTTTGATAAGTTGTATGGGGAAAGTCTGTACTGACTTTTTCTTTGCATTATCCTGCCCTCTTCTGCCCCTTTCTGGAAAAATAGAGGGAATAGACTTTTTAAAACCTATGGGAAGGAGGTTTCTTTAAAACTCATTATCATGACCTGTAGAAATAGGATACGATTTTCTTATGACTTACTTATTTAGTATAGGTGTTATTTCTTGTGTTTGCTTTCAGAGAATGGTAATTGGAACATGTGATTCTCTCTCTTTCTTGCTCTCTCTCAGTATGTACCTCTGTGTGTATGTGGAGAGGGATAGAAGAGAGACAACAGAACTGTGTGTATATGTAAGTATTCTCTTAAAGAAAAAACTTTTAGGGAACAAAAAAGGGGTTTTCCCTTATTTGTTGTATTTTAGCTATGTATGACCATAATTTTTTTTTTATTATTCAAGCAGAGTGTATTAATACTAGAAGTAGTGACACAACAGGTAGAGTAGGTAAGGCAGAAGTATAATTTGTCCAAAGTTTCATGTCAGAGGCTTTTTCTGTTTGTTTGCTATAGGATGTTAGTGACAGGCTTTGAAATAGTCATGAGTTCCAAGGCACACTTGGGCTTTGAAAGCTGGTGATGGGAAAAAGCCCACATATGAAATGTCTAGTAGAGGCATTTTTAAGTGATTGCATTTTTTTTTTCTCTCTCCTGGCATTATGAGGCAGTTTTTCAGGTGAGTATTAAGAATGGTGTTCTCTTTTCTCCTTTATCTTCCTCCATAAAGCAGCCCTTAGGAAAGGGAAAGAGATCTGGAAGTGTAATGGTAGCCAGCATCTGTACAGTAGCCTACCCTTTCCACTACATGACAAATGGATAAGCTAACAACTTTTCTAGTTCCTCATCATATATAAAATATGAAGTTTCAAATGCTTCATGCCTTTATGGACATGGAAGTGCTATGGCACAGTAAAAGTATACCCACTTGCCTAAACAATTAGGATTTTTATTTAAGATAGATGTCTTTACTAAATAAATAAGTGGTTTCAGGAAGAAAAGCAGACTTATACCCACTAAAACAAACCTGACCTTTACATGCCTGTAGTATGGCATGATGCCACAAGAATCTTGGTTTCTTATTTGCATGTCAGAGGAACAGATGTTACAACTGTAAAGCTATAGAAGCAAATGCCATTACAAGAGCCTCAGCCACCACCTAACTCAGTTCATTAGCTTGAAGCAGAAAGGAGTGTTGCAGATCTGGTTTACATCCCAAGTGAAATTTGTGTGTGTTTCTTGTTCTTCACCTTTGGGGAAGCAGTAAATGCCATCACCAAAAAGAATATTTTAAGAGAATGTAATGTACAGTGTGAATTTTTTGAATGCATAATACTGTGTCATGGGATCTAGTGAATTTAGAGTTGTTACCTTGATGTGATACTTATAGGAAAGACATATAAGTAAAGAGAAACACATATAATAGATTAAAAACAAAAAAATCACCCAAAAACCCCATCCAACAAAAAAAACCAACAAAAAAACCCACCCCAAAATAAAACAAACAAAAACCCAAACAAAAACCCTAAACCAAAACAGGCCTAAAATGCTTTTTTTCTTGTCTAGGGGCTGAAATCAATTTGTACATGCCATTTGCAAAACATTTTGTAAGCAAGGTCAGACCGCTTCAATGGAAGGTGCTCTATAGTTAAATAGGTCAGTTATATCCAAGTTCAGTGAAGTTTGTTTTGTTTTTTTTTTTTAATTAAGCACTTAGGAGTTACTAATACCCTGATAAAGAAAAAATTCTGATGGAATTCAAGGGCAGTAATTGAAAAAAACACATTTAAAATAAGAAAATTCAAAACAAACATTCAGTCTTTATTTTTTAAAAAGGTCTGAATGTTTTCTACAACTTGCTTAAAAAACATCATCAACAAAAAAATCCCAAAACAACACCAAGCTCCCCTCTGAAAATTAACAATTTAAAGTGTATTATAATTACAAGGATTATAGTGGCCTAGCTGGAGTGCTGGTGGAAACTCTTGAAGGCAGAGCTCATTTCTGGACTTTTTCTTTCTCTTGACCTGTCAGGTGCTGCACTCCTCCCTGTGGGAAGGAAGTGTTCCTGTTCCTGGTGCATCTCTGTGAACAAGCCACATCCATAGTTGGAGTGGTTCAGCTCTTATATGAAAAGATATAAATATTCCCATATTGTTGCTAAATTATCACTAACTTCAGACAAAGTTGCTTTAGATGTGGACAGAATCCTGCATCTTGCTCGTTTAGGTGACAGCTGGAGCCTCTCATGAGAGCTAGAAAACATGACTAGTTCTTTTTGACATGACGTTTTAGGACAGATTGACAAACAGCTTGAATGACATTTGAAAATGCAAGATGTTGTAAGAACTCACTGCCTTAGCTGAATGTAAACACTGCTGGGAGAAAAGCAAGCTTTTATTTCAGAAAAAAAAAGGTTC
>JAAWXA010000005.1:46115997-46235537 GCA_038090715.1 Florisuga fusca | reverse complement strand
AAAAGGGGGGGGGGGGGGGAGGGGGAGAGGAGCAAGCTGTGCTTTAAGCTGTGTGGTTAACACCTGGACTGTCTTCAGCACATGGCATGTCTTTCTGCTTTTACAGTTTCAGAGTGGCTATTGACTGAGCAGTAGGCTGCTTTTCTTTTCTTTATCTGATGCCTTACTGAGTTCTTTGCAGTCTCCTAGCTCTGCTAGGAAGCTAAAATTGGCATTTTTAGCTATCAGACATAGAAATCATTAACAGCATTTATTGACTTCTAAACACTCTTCGGTTATCTTGACACCGTCAGATCACCCTTTATCCACTTTCTGCAAAACACAATTGAAAACAATGACATTTCTCAACTTTTGTGGACAGGTAACAGGCTGGAGAAGATTTTTATCTGAGAAAACATCATTCAAGATGAAGCTATAAAAAGCTGCATCTGCTTGCAGCTAGCAGGTTCAACAAAGAAATCTCCAGTGAAAAGGCTGTGTGCTTCTTCCAGTTTGTCCTTCAAATTAAACGAAGAGATGTTTTGCAGAGGTCAGATAAGAAAGTTGTAATGGAAATGACACAGAAATCCATTAATGCTGACTTCAGATTTTTAGATTTCAGTATCTATAGCCTCTTTGCATAGTGAAGTTAAGGTTTTATGGTAACAATTAATGCTCTGGTTTTGAGTCTTAAAAATTGATTTATGTATGAAACTCCTTCAAAAGAAGAGGTGCTCGATGGCAAATTGCTTCAGGGTGAGGAACTAAGAGGAATTAAATGCAACTTTAAAGTAGTGGTCCTATTTACCAAAGAGCATTCCCCATAAGGAGTTATAATATCCTGTCATGCTAAGAAATAAGAAAGTGTAAAGAGTGGATAATTAAAATTAAAAGCAAAGAATTCTTTTAGTAGACCAAAAAGTAGGACACAAACCTTTAAAGCTAAAAGGGAAGCTTACTGTAAAAATGTAAACTCTTTTTGTAGTACATTAGCAAGTCAATATAATTTCCCTGTGTTTCACTTTGTATTTGGAACCAGAGCAACATACAGATACAGCTTGTTGGAAACGTACGATTAAGTTTCCTCAGAAACTTGCAAGTTTATTTGCATATTAAATACAGCAAGGGAGTTTGTAAATTGATAAGTTAGAGAGAAATAACCTAAAAAGATATTTAGATGGTTACAGTAACTTTATATTGATTTTTACAGCCTGGGGATGGTAAGTTCTCCCATGTGTACAGGTTAAAACCATTCTGGAGGTGAGCCTTTTTTTTTTTTTTTTTTTTTTTTCCCCCTCTTCCTTCCCTCTCCCCCCTTCCCACTTAAGTAAACACAGTCAAACAAAGTAAAATGCAGCCCCAAATTTCTCTTTGTCACCTTCATGTGCTTTTGGTTTCATACACAACCCCTTCTTGGTAAATTTACCACCAGATGATATCATCTACTACTCAGACATCCTGTGCCAGCAGACGCTTGGAGAATAAAATGTTCATCAGATCTTTGTATGTGTATTTTATTATACTGTGTTTATCTGGAAATTGTATTTATTAGAATAATTTCTGGATGCTGATTGCATCCTGCTGCCAAAGGAAAATAATCCTCCCTGCCATCTATTGTGTTTTGTTCAATTTAATAAGGTTTTGCAAAGTTTTCATTAGGTTATAGAGCTGTGGTTATGTGTAGGATAGTTGCTAAAAATTTGTGAGAGAAAGATAAAAGGAAGTTTGAGATAAGTGGTCAGGGAGTAGCAGGGTGTTAGGAGATGGGTTTGAAGTGAATTCAGAGCAAAGAGGGTGTCCAGGATGTGTGGAAAACAGATACTTAGTTCTCTGTCATGAGTTGTGGAAGGCTGGCCTTAATTTGCTGGGAGGAATGTAAAGAAAAATGAGACTCTGACAACTGCCTGAAGGTTTGAAAGCAATCTTTGATGTGGTGTGAAATACATGGCCAGTTACATTTTCTAAAACCAAAGATGGCCTGCTGTCCGCTCTGCTTTACATGTTTCCAACTTCTTTCTCTTTTTTTCAGTACTCTATGATAATGGTAGCAACAGACGATGGTCATGTTATGGGGTACACTGGGAAGGTGATGCAGATGTGCTGCAAGTGGCAGTGGAGGTTGTGGAGTGTGGAGGCTCAGGGAGCTGTCTGACAGCCAGCCTGCGGGGCCAGGAGCCCAACTGGGACTTCCCAGTGAGCTGGTGGCATTAGCTCAGTAAATAGCTCTGAGGCATGGTCCTGTTGCATCACTTTAAACGTAATTAAAGTGATCATCAGGTCATGTTCAGAATGGTACTACCCCTGGTTCTCCTCGAGCAGCTATTTGCCATTGGCTTTGCTGAAGAGCATCTCTGGGTAGAAACCACCTGGCATCTGTCTGGGACTTCTGTGGTACTTGGCTCTGTCACTGAGCATGTGTGGAGCACAAAGGTAGCTTGTGGGTATTGTGGCTTCAAGTTTTCTACTGAAAGAACACTAGACTCACATTTTTATAGGCCACCTGATATTTAAATAAAGAAACAAAAAGTCTCAGCTGTGATAATTCACCTTGTTGCATTCCCACTGGTCAAGAAATCCTACAAGAAAGCTGGGGTAGGACTTATTGCACAAGTGTGTAGCAACAGGACAAGGGGCTATGGTTTAAAACTTGGAGAGAGGAGATTTAGATTAGCTACTAGGAGGAAAGTGTTTACTTTGAGGGTGGTAAGACACTGGAACAGGTTGCCCAGGGAAGTAGTGGAAGCCCCATCCCTGACAGTATTTCAAGGGCAACTTGGATGGAGCTTTGAGCAACCTGATCTCTAGTGGTAGCTGTCCTTGCTATGGCAGGAGAGCTGGATATAGATGAACTTTAAGGTCCCTTCCAACCTTAGCTATTCTGTGATTCTGTGATTCTATGATTTTAGTTACGTTCACACTAATTGTTTTGATTGTACAAGAGAGGAAAAGAAAACTTGCCTTGACATGAAATGTACAGCTTTACACCAGACTGCAGAAGGTGTTCTTAAGCGATGCTGAACCTGCAGTTTGCAGAAACCCTAGGTGGGAGGGGTAAAGTGCTGTTTGGTTTTGAACATGAAACTTGCAAATGCTTGCTGAGACTCCTGCTTGGTGACTGTAGTTGCTGTTGAAACTATGAAACATACAGAAGCACGTTTGCTATACTGTGATGATTAGAAATTATTAATTTAGTTACACACAAAAGTCTCTAATGATAGTCCCTAATGAAAGGTTGACCCTTTTCTGCCACTGTTAATTTCTTAACGTTTTGCAAATTAAATTGTTGCCATGATTACATAATGCCAAATTGAATTTGGGGACATATGCAATATTCTTTTACCACTAGTCTAGTCCAATAATTTTTAATGAGACAAAGAGCTAGTTGAACATCCAAATTATTTTGTTTACTTCAGTAGCCTGACTGCATTAAAATCAAAGAGCTTGCATGGGCAGGGGGTAATCTGTGTCATTGCTGGACGTCATTAATCATCCCCTTGACTGAAGGAAAGAATTTGGAAAAGTGACTTGTAGACGATTGAATAACTTTACTCACTGCACCATTAATGGTTCCCAGCAGGCTGCTAGTGTGCAATCATAAACATCTGTGCATTTGAAAATTTCCACTTCCCTAAACAGAGACATATCTTATGAAGAAAAAGAACAGAAATGCAAAGGAGAATTTGTCTTGGAGTGGCTTTTTGGAATATGGACTAACTGGAGACCTTCCTGCTTTAACCCTTGTATGTGATCGAATCATCTTAGTTTATCATCAGATCTTTATGCTCTTGTTGGCATTAGAAGACTTTTTTGGGTTTTAAAATTTGTTTTCATTGCTTTGGCTCCGTGGGATCTTTCTGACATTTGATATCCAGTAGAGAAAGAAAATGTGTTCTGCTTGCCAAATAACTCATGGATGTTTGTGTTTTAGCAGTGTGTTTAAAGTAAATGTAGCCACTTAACCCATAGACACTACAGAGTGTGCATTACTTATTCAAAGCTGACAGTTCCATTTCTTTCTGAAACCAGCTTAACACAACGAAGAATAAAAATTGTTTCTCCAGGCTATTCTGCTGCTTCTAAATTGGTCTTTTGGACAAGCATTTAAATATACAGAAAAAGGGCACTGGGCAGTGGCTAAGCTTCCCCTCTGTATTATCAGTATTTCCCAGTGCTGCTTTGGTTGCTCACCCTGCCCCAGCTGGGTGCTGTGTATTTGTTGACACCCTCACAGAATCACCAAGAATAGGTTGGTTGGGACTGGTGGAGATTGTTGTCTGGTCAACTAGCCCTGCTTTTGAACCATGTGCCTCTACTAGCATGTTTTATGGAGTGTCTTATGTTTAGAAAAATATCCCGTAGAGATTTAACCCAAGAACAACATTTTGAAAGAGTGAGGTTGGTAGATTACCTCAGCTAAGAGCCCTTGGTAGGTATATAAAAACATAATAGGAGAAACAGACACCCCCCTTCAAAAAAAAAAAAAAAAGGAATGCCTCTTCCATTGGTCAAAGGTAAATGGTTCTGTACTGAACATATGTTTTATTCTAACTATGGTCAAGGATATGACCATGAGTGTTTCATGAAGCGCTCAAAATTTACTGTGTAATGAAAGGTGAAAGGTTTGCACCATTATTCAGATTGCTGCTTGGGTAAAATAAAGATATTCTTGAATTAGAAGTCTAGCAATTAATGATAAAGAGTGAGATGACTTGTGTTTGTTGTTCTCTAACAGCTATGCAGAATGGGACTACTAGGTAAATATCTGTTCCTCCAGAATATGTTCAATAAAAATTAGTGTGTAGTGGGAGAATAGGATATCTGAAGTTTCTGTTAAATACCTCTTTGATGAAGCTAACTGTGATCTTAAAAGACAGGGCTTCTTTTCTTACTTCAGTGTTGTTGCTTGGTTGGGAAATGGTACATGGATTCAGAGTCCCTACTTTACTATCAAGTGGGGAGGGGGATTTTTCATGTGTCTGAAATAACTTGCCCAGCTACTGAGACACCCTTTGTGTCACCGAAGACACCTTCAAGACACCATTTGACACCTAAGATCTGTGAAAATCCTCCAAATCAGTACTTTGTGAGCTTCTAAGTTGTTTAACTTTTGTGGCCTGTGGTTCTAAATGCAAGGAAATGTACTCCTGCCCAGTGTCACCCGCAAGCTGATAGCCAGTTTGGAGCAAAATTCCCAAATTTTTAACTCCTTGACTGTAATCCTGTCTTGTCATCTGAACTGCTCATTACTATTGCTGGTAAGGAAATGGTATAAAAAAGCGTGGCTGGCAGAGGGTTCATGAGGTGCCCCATGATTCATCCACTTGTTTCCTTTTCTTTAGATACAGAATGTTACTTTGTGATTAAAAAGAAGTCCACACTAACAGAGGAGGTGTCCCATATGCAAACACTTGCAGAATTTCTGTAAGCCTGAGTATTTTGAGCAGCTACAGTAGCAGTAAAGTGGCAAGGGTTGCTTGTGGCAATACAAGGGAAGTGTAAAGGGTAAATTGTGAAATGGCAAGGGTTCCTGTGCCACAAGTGAATTACAGGTTTGGTGGTATGTTTGGCCATACTGATGGTCCTGATCCTCATAAATGCCTTCTGCTTCTGAAACTATTTATAGAAGTCTAAATTTGTAATAAGCAAGATGGGGTCTCTGGATGTCAAGGAGAATTGATAATAGGAGGATCATTAGCTACTGGCACTTGTCTTGGAATATAAACTGCAGATGCTATTAAAAGCATGTGGCTGTAGATTAAACCTGTCTCTAGCATGAGCATCCAGTAGATCACGAGGAGGCAGCATAAATCATATTGAAGTTTTACAGTGCTTTTACTTACACAATAGAAGAAGTGAAGAATTCTTATTTGGCCTGTGTGATAATCTTCCTTTGGAGCAAAATTCCCAAATTTTTAACTCCTTGACTGTAATCCTGTCTTGTCATCTGAACTGCTCATTACTATTGCTGATAACAAAATGTTATTAAAAAGGGTGGCTGGCAGAGGGTTCAGAGAGTTGTTTGGGGTTCTTTATGCTTCAGTGCTTAAAAGTTTGCTGATACATTTAGTGATACAAAGCTGGTACACTGCCAGTGCTTTTGGTAGGTACTCAACAAATGGTGATGCCAACTAATCACAACAAACTGAGACTAAATCCTCAAAGACTCTTCTAGGCAGTCTGCTTTGGATACTGTGTTCACCCTTGTGAGTAGACACAGTTGCTGTTTTATGTCAGCTCTACGTTTTTGTGGTGAAATTTTTCATCACAGATTCAGAGCAGCCATGCTCTCAGGGGGCTGTGGGAATCCATCGAGATCATCACAGAAATAGGAGGCTGCAATAGGTGACACATGATCTCCTTGGACCTGCAGATTTGGTCTCGTAGATGTTCTGTATTGGAGACTGTCTTTTGAGATGGTGATAACTGAAACTGAACAAAGCCAAGCATCCTTTGCAAGAGGTAATAAAAATAAACAAGCATGTGCATTTCTCTGCCTAGATATCTTCATTACTATAATGGTTTTGGACCGAGGCTGTAATCTAATCCTCTAAAGTGTCAGCTTCCTTTGTTTATGCTTGGCTTCTCTTCTGAATTATGGAGTCCCGCCCTTGCTTGTGCTTCCAGGAAAGTTTTTTGTTCTTTGGGTTTTTTTTTTTTTTTTTTTTTTTTTTTTTTTTTTTTTCTCATATAAGTTGTTAATAAAAAAGCACAATCTATTTTGGACTCTTGCCTGAGTTTCTTCAGCATCTTCCTTTGTTGACACCAAGTGTTACTAACTAAATTTCGTTCTCCAGTTTTTGTAGAGAATTTTGTAGCTGAAACCTGGGCTCCTGAAGAGAGCCAAAAAAAAAAAAAAAAAAAAAAAAAAAATCCCCTCAAACTCATAAATGAAGAAATTGCTAAACAATCCTAACTACCTAAATTTTGTGCCATAATTTTTATAGTGTTCCCAGTCCTTTCTCTTTCTTTTCTGACTTAGGTGTGGCAGCAAAATCTGTTTGCAATCTTGCACCACGGCCCATGGCAAGGAAGTGACTTGAATTTAACAGTTTTTACTGTCTCTGCTGCAGAGTTCGACAGTACAATATCTTTTTAAACAGTAGCTTTGTGTTAGTACATGAGTCAGGTTCTGATAAAGCAAAGTGCAGGAAGGAACACTGTGTTCTGGAAATAGTCCCCTTGAAGAATCAATTGAGGATTAAAGTGCTAATCTGCAATTTATAAGAATGATGACTGAGTAAGAGTTGCCTCAATAAAATACAATCATCTGTGTGAGGCAGAGGCAGTAAGGTCAATTCTGGATCTATTTGGAAATGGCAAAAAATCCCCTTTCTTTTCTTATACTTCTGCATTAATTTTTTTATTTATTTTGAATACTTTTGATCTTGTTCAGAAACACTTGCATATGCAATTATTTTCACAGACTTCGCTGGGGTTACTGTGTGTATCACATTTACAATGTAGCTCTGAAGAGTTCAGGTGTTCCTAAGTTATTATAGGACTTTTTTATGCTTTTCATCTTCAGATGTGAATTTTTAGCTCTGAGTATTAAATACTAATATTTTTACTCAGAGCAAAATGTATGATTGGTCAATAAATTAAGGAATTATGTAAGGTGTTTTCGATGCTCTGAGTTCACATAATTTACAAAGATATTGTGATTAGCTTTGTATGAAAAGTATATATACTTCTGTTTGCTAAAGGAAAAAGATGAATTTCTAATCAAATCTACAAAGAGATAAATTATTTTAAAAATCGGGCAGACTTATTTTGCTGTCGGTCAGTTTATTTTATTTTATTTTTGGTGGTACAGGTGGCACAAATATCACAAAGACTCTTCAGCCGGGAACAGTAACATTGTTCCAAAACCTAAATGTTCTTGTATATTAAATTTAATGCTTGACTTTCCGTGTCACATTAAGTGTGGGGAGGTCCCTGTACATGGGCATCTAGGGTAGTCTGGCCCATGTGCAGCATGAGCCAGCAATGCAGAGTGATCTGCAGCTGTGATGCAGGGTCCTGTGCAGATGCTTTTGGTGTTGCAACCACCATTGTTCAGCTGCTGTGTTTGAAGGGGCTGGTGATAAGGGAGCTTGAGTCCTGGCTTTTGGGTTTACACATGGAGATGTCAATATGAGTTTTGTGTTACAAAAGAAGTGACTCTTTCTGGCAATGCTTTAAGTGGGTTTCTTATGTTTGAGTCATGTAAATTGTGTGAACTGCAGTGTAAAAATGGGGAAAAAACAGAGTGGGATTAATATTCTCTGCTTTGGTAAAGGGCAGGTGGTGAAAATGGCACACCTAACAATTTTGCACTGTTCAGAATTGTACTGTTACCATTTGGTTTGCATTAGAAACTGTGAATGATGCTGAAAAAAGAAGTGAATAGGAGAAACTAGCATCAAAGCTAACTACTTTTCCATGTTTTAAGGTAGAGATGAAAAGTCCACTGACTTTTTTCATGCTTGCAACCATAATTACATCTTGAATAGTATCCTTATAGAAAACAGATTTTCAGCCTTGGGATTGTGGGAGATAGGCTTTCAAAATAAAAACAAAACAAACAAAACAAACAAAAAACCAAACCCCCAAATAAAAAACCATGCTCAAGCATTTTTCAGCTTTACTAAGAACATGTAATAACTATTCTAAGATTCAAGACTTTGGAATAAACCAGATAAAGCAGGGAGCTGAAAAACACTACTCCACCCTGACCACTAGGCTGTTGTCTGCTCTTCATACTCAGCTGTGTACAAGGAAAGATGTTGAGAGAAGCCTTTCCTTTTCTCAGAAGATTTGAAGGGTGCTGATCTTTATTTCCAGTGGGCTAGAAAGACTATTACTTATCTTCAAGCCTTGGATGCCATCTCTTTCAGAATATATGGAAATGTTCCCTGGATTTAATGAACAGGCATGTGAAATCTATGAGATGAAGAGTGCCTCTTAACAACTCCAGTCCTAGTATTGAATTGTGCACTTACTAATTTATATTTTGATTATAAATTGTTTGTTTGCAAAGTACCCAGCATAATTTGTTGCTAAACAAGTTATAAACTAATGAAGATTTTTTTTTTTTTCAGCAAGGCATGTATGATGCTCTTATCTATTTATGTTGATACCAAATACCATCTGTGTTCTTCATTATAATACTGCAGCTTTAGCAGTTTGTTCTACATTGCTAGGGTATACCACATGTTAATAATTTCCTTACCAGTTGCCATTGATCTCTCATTCCATGCTGGTACTTTGGAAATTTGGGGCTCTGTTGCTTACCTCTAAACTACTGATTCCTCAGCCATGAAATATGTTTCAGGTTGTTTTGATACTGTGTGGTGTAAGCTTAGGAGATTTTAATCCTAGCACTGGTGTGTTCATTAATGTATTTATTTATTATTTAATTGCAACATAACTTGCCTAAGGCAGTGCAACTTGTTCAAATACAGAAGACATTTACCATGACTTTTACACTGTCTAGGAGTTACCTCTCCTTGAATAATTACTGTAGCTTCATACTTTGTGTGTGTAGAACTTTTAAACAAGAGGATGTCTCATGGATTCTGCATCAATGGCTTCCTCTGACCAAGAAAGAAAGGATACTGAATGTGGAGAGAGAATGGCCATAACATCTGTTCTATTCTGACTTGACTATAAAGTCAGCTGAAGCTAATTTTATAAGCATAATTCAGACCTCCTAAAAATTAATTCGAACTGGTCAGAAAAGAGGACAGTGTCTAAATTGTTCACTCATCCTACTGTCCCACTGAAGATGATGGCATTTTGTTAAAAGTGCTGCCAGAACTCCCCTGACTCTATGTTGTTTGCTTTAGCCACATTAAATGTGTTCTGGTATAAATTTAAAAAAAAAGAAAAAAGAAAAAAGAAAATACTTCTTTCTTGGTGTCCTTTTGTGCAGCTTGTTCTGATGTTCTGCATGTGTCCGTACAACTCTTAAAGGCAGAAGTAAGCTTCTTCTGTTTGCAGTTCAAGCTGCCTGCCTGGTAGCCAGCTGGCACCTGAAAGCAAGGCACCTTTCCAGTGCAGTGATGGACTTCAGTTAGCATCACTTTGCTGTGTCTACAAACCTTATTTTTTCCTGTGGGCTTGTTGGACAACTTGGAGATCATGAGGTGTAAGCTATTCTGCAAAAGATGACAGTTCTTTGTCATTTATGTCTGCTGTTTATTTGGCAAGAAATGACTTCACATTCCTGGTTAGAAATTTAAAGGCCGTTCACAACATTTACTGCTTTTTTGTTTATTTTGGGGTTTTTTGTTTGGTTTTTTGTGGGTTTTTTTTGGTGGGTTTTTGTTTTTTGTTTGTTTTTGCTTTTTTGTTTTTCTTCTCAGTTGCTGATTTTCTCACTACTTCAAAAATGACATATGGACGAAAACCAAAGTCAAGAATTTGCAAGATAGGAATTTTGTTGCTAACTTTAAAACTTGAAAAGCTAGCCCAGAGTTATGGCTCTTTCTTGATAGTTTAATTCTCTTCCTATGTGCAGTCTAGGAACCCAGAAAACAAGGGAGGTGATGGTGAGAAGTTAGCATAAGTGACTTGTTAATCATAGCTGATTGAAGGGATAGTGCTGCCCCCAAGCATTGGCTGGAAAACTCAACTCCATTGTTGCCCATAACCCTCAGTGTCACCAAAGTAAGACCCTACCTGTAGAAGACCTCCCCCTCCAACTCCAGCTTCCTCAGCTGTAGAGGACTGCAGAACAGAAATTGGGCTGAACACAGGAGATGCTGGAAAAGGACAGAGTAGTAGCAGGGTTAGGGTTAGGTGAATGAAACTCAAGTAGCTTCCAGTGCTGGCTGGTGAGCCTGAACATGTGAGGCAACTGAGTCCAAGCAGGCATCAGATGACAGAGCAGTAGTGGCTGAGTAATGTGGAGTGGAAGCAGGAATTTGAAGTACCTGTGGTCAGCTTGAGCTCTGCAAGGGTCATTGTTTAAACATGTTATCCTTTCCTGGAAAAAAATTCTGGATTTGTTTGGTTTGTTGAACTGTTTGTGTTTTTATCTCAATGGACCACTTGTTGCAGGCCACCAAATTCCTTTGAACCTTTAAATGAGTTGTCAAAAGAAGCTAAAGTGACATTTTTTGGTACTTTTTTCTCACATCCCTCTAAGGGAGCCATAATACTCTTGAGAATACAAACAGAATTAATTTCTATCATCAGCACTATCTCTCTGCTGGTTTCAGAGGCTTGGAAGTGATCTTTATCAGAAATTAAAGGTCAGTCCTTTTTAAAAAAAGGGGTGATGAAGTCATGAGGGTACAAACATTAATCAGGACTCTCTGCTGTCAAGCAGGCTCTGTGTTCCCTGGATAATTGGAAACCTTGGCTGCTGCTTTGTCATTTAGAAAAGCTAGCATGCGTTTACAGTGTGCCTTTTTTTTTTTTTTTTTCCTAAAGATGCCCCTTGATAGCTCTGGTAATTTCTGTGTCTCTTATCTAGAACTGAAAACCACAGATCAGTGGGCAATGTTTTCTCTAGCAAAGAAATCTGATCCATGTTGCAAGATTGAAGTGTGACCTTCTCTTTTTTAGCACCTGGCCATTATTTCAATATTTGCAAAAATCTGGTTGAAGGGCTTGACCCGATTAGCCAGTAAAACATAGGTTTCTATAGTACTTGCTTCAAAATCTGGTAAAAGTTTCTTTCCCTAAATATGCAAGGCTGTGATTTACAGCCCTGGCTCTCCTGTCTCAGGACCTATGACTTGTTTCAGTACACAGATGGGTTGGCAGGTTTGAACACAGTGCCTGGATCTTCTGATTTCACAGGAGTCTCTTGCCTATCAAAGGTGGTATTGACCATGAGTTTCATTATCTAAAAATCTTTTTTGGGTGCGTGTCTACAACCTTAACACCTTAAACCTTGGGCTTTGAAAGGTGAATTGTTGTTATTGCATTTATTATTTATTTTAAACAAATCTTTACCTGAGATGAGGGGTTGTTATCTAGTAATTCTTTTAATTATTAATGGTCAGTATTGATTAGATACTCTAGTGCAGATGGCCCTTATGTAAGTTATCAGCAGATGTGATAGCAAACTCATGTGTTGCTGTGTGAACTGGTTTTGGGATAGACCAGAGCATGGCCAGTGAATTTCAGAGCTGTTTGCTAAAGGGAGGAAGGGTGGAGACTGGAAGTTGTCATGGAGCTGCAGAATGGTTTGGTTTGGAAGGGACCCTAAAGATCACCTGGTTCCAACCCCCCTGCCATGGGCAGGGACACCTCTCACCAGACCCGGCTGCTCAATGTCCCATCCAACCTGGCCTTGAACACTTCCAAGTAGGGGCAGCTACAATGTCCCTGGGCCACTGGTTCCAGTGTCTCAGAACCCTCATCATAAAGAATTTTTTCCTTACATCCAATCTAAATCTTTCAGCTTAAAGCCATTACCTGTTTTGCTATCCCCACCTACCCTGGTAAAAAGTCTCTCATTCTTACAAGCCCCATTTATATGCTGAAAGGCTAAAATGTTGGTTTCCAATATAGCATCTATATGGGTTTTGCTCTATTATTTTTTTCTTTGCTGCCAATGCAGACCAGTAGGTGTATTTTACCTCCTCTGCTTCTTAGCCTTGCCAGTCTTGCATGTTTCCCAACAGTGCCTTGTTTCTGATCATCTAGTCATCCCTTCTTGTCTTTGCAGGCTTTCCGTGCTGTGTCTGTTCTCTCTGCTGGTCAGTCCTGATCTCTTCTGAAGCCCTGATGTCCTGTCTCCTCACAGTCATCCTCCCTTCTTTTTTTCTTCAGTTAATCCCAAACATATTGCACTGGATCATCTGATTTTTATTCAAATTCTTTTCTGTACCATCTCAGGTTTCTTGTAGAAGTTGTGAGTTTTGTTTGTTTTGTGGGGTTTTTTTATCCTCCTCCTTTCCTTCCTTTATCTCGGGCCTAATAGACCAGAAGATCCTGATTATTATTTTGCCCCCATCCCCTTATGTCTTTCCTCCTTAGCCTTATGTGGCTGTGATAGTCTCTTCAACCAGCCAAAAGAATCAGAATTTCATCTTGCAGGGGTAGTTAATTCTCTACTCTTGGTATTTTTTATTTTTCTCAGGACTTGATGCCTCAGCTGGCCCATTTCCATCCCTCTCAATAGACTTCTAACACTCTCCTTTCCTTCCTTTCCCACCAAGCAGCTTCTTTTGCTCCTTGGGTGTCTCAAGAGACTTAGTGCTGTTGCAGAAGCAACTCTGCCTTCCTCTCCTAGTCTTCTCCTCAGCACAGCTGGATCTATGGTCTGGCCACCAGTTCCTCATCTGATGGAGCATGCTCTGCAAGGTCCATGTGTGAGCAGGCTGGCCAGCTCTTGGTGTTGAAGGGTATGATTTATAATATGTGTATTTGTCTCATGGCATTTGACTTCCATGTAAAGAAAGTGGTAACTGCAGAAAGCATAATCTTAGCTGAAATAAAATATTCTGCTGTTCTCCAAACATACTGTGTTTATAATATAGCATAATTTAGCTAAAAGGGTCTGGAAACTTTCAGAAATAAAATGTGGCATTTAATGGCTATGCTTCTTATTTTCTGAAGCAGTAGTAAGAATGCACCCTCTCACTTCTTGACAGATGAACCAACTAGGGCTCAGGGGATTAGAAAGGCTGTTCTGTAAAAGGAAAAGATTTCACTGAAATTTGGACAGCCTCAATTTGGCCAGCCTGTATTTCTTCCAGGAGCTGGACCATACACCTGGTGGACAACAGCTTCTCCAAAGGAGACAGAGTTTTGCTGGGAAAGATTTCACTTCACCCTGTGGAGTGAAAGTATTGTACTGATATGGGAAAAAACGTCAACCTGATAGATACCACTCAGGATCACTCTAGATATTTTTGTTTTCACCAGCAGATGATGAGGGATCAGATCACAGTGCAAGGGGCTGGAACATGGCCAGGACTGTGGAGATTGCTAGACAAGTTACTTATGTGACTGAAATGCTTGGCCTGAACCTAACATAGCTTTTTTTTTTCTCCTTAACAACTACAGGGCAGAGGTGATGTGCTTCCTATTAATAGTGCACTGTAACAGCAGTACTTAAAGGAGATAAGTAGCATTTGCACTCCCATCCCTTAACACACTCAATGCAAGATGTCAAAATATGTGACTAACAAATGGTGGAATGTCTCTGTGAAGAATGTCAATAGGTTTTCTGTTTTCTCATTTCCATTTACAATTTATTCATAATATTCCAAATGGAAAGCACTGTAAATGGTAGTAATTTTTCTGTTTGTTTACCAGAGAACTGCAAGATCGTATCTATTCAGTAAATAACAGTCAACATTTGATCTCAGGTGTTGAAGTTTAACCCTGTGTAACACTGACTAAAGTGGATTATCATCTCTGGCCTGTGTGCCAGAGCAGAGGGAAACTAATAAAAAAATGACATCAGTATTACTCTTTGTCTTTATACAAACATGTGCAAGTTAGATGGTGTTGCAGATAATGCTCTTTAAGGGTAGTCTAGCAATTAGGTGGAAATAGATACTGCTTTGCCTTCTCCAGCCTGACTCAAGATGCAGCCTGATAACATGTTCTCATCGTTATCTGTGTGCACGTTGCCACTGAAAAGCAGTCTTAGTTATGGCTATGTGCTGGAACTGATTTCCTTGGCTGGTGACCCCACTCACCCAAAAAATGAGAAAAATTTTCTGTTGCTCAGAGGAATGAATTGTCATGTGAAGCATCACAGTGAAATCTGAAGAGAGAAAAAAGCGAAGGTGAAGTGGGGGAGTGGGTTCATGTTTTCTGGCAGCAGTAAACTCTTTGCTTAGCTCCTTAGCTTTGTTGACCATACAGCAGATTTAGGCGGACTTCAGAGCAACATTAGGGAGACTCTTGGTGCTCTGTCCTTCCCCTTTGCGAAAGGCAGCAAAGTGACTTTGACAATAGACTTGAGAAAGGTTCAGGATAAGCAAGACTGTATTTTCCATAACATTGGTCCAGTCAGTGACTGCACTCTTCAGCTGAAAGTTCCCCAGACTCCTCAGTCTGCAGTTGCTGTGAGAGGCTTCAGTCCAAGTGGGTGAAGACAGAATCCTACTGTGTGAGGTGTCAGACAGTGCTGAGAGCTACCACTGACATCCCACCAGCTCCAGTACCTCTGCTAGGGCAGAGCACAGGATGGGGTGGTGATAGGCGAGCAGAAGGGGGAAGTACAAAGAGGAACATGAGGCAAGGAGAATAAAGAAAAGGGTGAAAGAGAAATGGAGTAGTAATAAACTCTTGCATGCTTTTTATGTTGTTTCACTGTTTTATAAGGACAACGAGGCTGAAAAAAAAAATGATAAGAAAATACAATCATTCAGATCCTCGAAACTCTCTTGTCTGGTTGCCCTACATGATGGTGTCTGAAGGATTCTTCTTTGCATTTCACTGAAATAATTGTGTTTGGTAACCTGAAGGTGGCACCTTGGTGTGAGGTGATGGTCACGCTAGCTGGGGGAAGCTGGCAGAAGCACCATCTCTCCTTCAGCCCTGAACTGGATGGGAGGGAATGTGAAAGTTGCTCCAGTCTGTCTGACCTTGCTGCTTCCTGGTCTGTGGGCCAGTGTGGGAGCTGGGCAATTGAGATGGTTTTCCTTTCTCCTGGGGTTGTTTTGTACATCCACTGGCTGTAACTGGGAGCAACCCCTATGCTCACAGTCAGGGGAGTACCAGACTACACTGGTGGGGGGGAATGTGAAGCTGAGGGGGAGTGTGTGTGTTTTTAAACACAGTAAAATGTGAGGTGAGAGGATGTGGTGTGCACCAGTCTGACCTGAATAAAGACTTGAGCTACTTCTGTTGGATTTCAGGGGAGCAATTTTTTTGTGCAAGCCTTCTGAAGGGGCATCTTCATTGCTGTTATATTCTTAGGCTGCTTAGCTGAAGAAAATCTCTTGATTGTTACTGTTTTACCTTGCGTTTTCAAGAAACTTTGGATCATAGACATTGGAATAATTTCCAATAAAACTTAAGTAAAAATATGAATGGACGTTCACTCCAGGAGACTAGACTAGAAATAACCTGAAGTGAAACACTCAAAAATATATGTAGTCTAGTTATAGACATTGTGTCCTAAATTTATTATTGGGGAAAGATTTTATTCAGAAAAATAACCTTTAGATATTCAATGTTGGCTCATTAGTTTTGAGTGATTCAATGTCCCCCTTCCAAGGGTATGTGGCTATAGTTAGAGGTGAACCTTGGGCTGGGCAACAGTCTGTAGATGGGCCGGTGGTAAAGGAAGTCTGTTTCTGTGTGAAATGCCCATTCCAAGTGGATCCTCAGGGATCAGCAGCTTTCTGTAGCCTGAGCTGGATGCAGAGGTGATTGAATCTTGTGCCAGATAGCGACAGTGTAGCCACGTTAGCCTGTGTTTATACCATCATTAAAGTTTTGACTTCTGTTGCTATAATTATTCACTCTTCAGCCAATCGCTGTTGCAACAGATGGCAAAACTGATCATGCCATGGCTCCGCTTTGCCTTGTCTGAAAGTTCTCAGCATCCAGCAGTGTCCACAAAAATCTACTCACTACTGAGCACTTGTGGAGATTTGGCTGCTTTATTGAGGTACTTTAATCAGAGCAAAGTTCCAAAAAATCTAATTAGATTTTCAGCTGTTTGTACTGTATTGTATGAAGTTGCAGTACAGATGAATTTGATCTGTAGATGCATTTTGGAAACTCACATCAGCTGTTCTGAGTGTACACACACATGCATAAGACCTGGCCTTAGTTTCATTAACATATGATGTATGTACACACATATACATAGGTTTATTTTCCTCTCAGTATTTCATTCTGGAGAAAAAAACGTGGAGAAAACAGAGGAAATTTTGTTCTCCATTGAAATGTGTTCTATCTTTAGAGTGAGTTAAATGGGTGGACTGCAAAACATCTCATTGTTGTCCAACCTTCTTTTCAAATAATTGATAGAAAGAGTCCAGTCATTTTCTCCTCTCACAGCTAACAATTTCCATGGAGGGAAAGTTACAGTGCTGCAAGCAGTGCTTTAGTATGTAGTATCCAGGTCATGAAACAAACTGGTGAGTTTAAAATTCCATGTAGATTGCTCCTTGGCATGCATGGTTATTAGAATTCTGTTTTAGTAATTCCTAGCATTCCACATCTGTGATGGCTTTTTGGACTGGGAGATGTGTTTTAATCTAATGACAAAGAGCAATCCTATCTGTATTTGATTATAGCAAGGAAGTTGTAGAGGAAACAATTCTTTGCTGTATGCTGAAGGGTCTGCCACTTTAAGGTGATGTGGTTTTTTTTGTTTTTTTTTTTTGCCTACCTTTAGGAGAAGCAAAGGCTTGCACTTTTTACTGATGATTTTGTACAAAATACAAATTCTTGAAGATGCATCTCTGCTTATATGTCAGGGTGCCTGGGACCACTCTCACTCTGTTGCCAAACTACACAAGACCTGCAATGATACTGTTAAACTTTCTAGCCTTCAGAAAGAGAATTTCTTGGATATTGATGGCTTCTGGACTATGAGTAGGAGGTGTTGGGATGAAGGATAGCTAACTCTGATAGAAGCTGTGCTTAGGGTTATTCTAACAAACATTATGGATAATGAAATTTCCAGTGTCTGGGAGTATTTATTGGTACTATTTAATCAGCATGTGCAGATGTAGCCTTGATGGCTTCTAAAAGAGCACATAGAGCAAGGTAAAAATGTTTTGGACAAATGATAATTACATTCTGATGTCAATAAAATGGTGATTTGTACCGGTAGTGCTTTTATATAATGAGGTAATGAATGTGGATGAATTAATTTGTGCCCCATGCCAACCTTAGAGCTGTCTGCTTTTAGGTCCATTTTTTAATATATTTTCATGTATGTACTTTTAAAATATGTTCATGTGTGGCATTTGTGCTCTGCAAAATCTTGTGATGAAGTAGGTTCACGGTGTGACTGAATTCTCTGCAAATGTTGGTGTTACCTTTAAATGAAACCACGCTGTAGCCTGTAGTTACACCAACTTCATTCTAAATAACTAGCTAGGAGGTTCAGACTGTGTGTATACACAAGCTAGTCTTCATATGTTTCACAGGACTGTTTAACCTATTTGTGTGAAAACTAAAATCCAGCTTATTTTTAATCTTTGTTGAAGTGCTTGAAAAAACATTATCAAATCTGTAGCATATAGATTTGGTTATGGCAGAGAGAGGATCATGGAGAAAACATTTTTTTTATAGCTGTTGTCCCATTGGGAGCTTTAGAGAGGCTAAATGAGGACTCTCTGCTAGGCCTCCATTTAGCCTGATAAAAAGAGTGTGAAGACGCTTTGAGTGTCTCCACCTTTCAGGAATAGGTTGCATCATGGGTTTTAGGGAGAGATGCTGGAGATATCCCTTTAGCAGAAGGGGGGATGTACAAGAGAGAGATGAAGGACTTCTGTGTTTGCACTCAAGAGGTGCTTGCTCTGTTCAGAAGAGCTCAGCTTTTACCCTGCTGAACTGGCTATGGCCTTTGTTAGCTGTATCTGTCGGTTTTGTTGACGAACCAGGGAGAAGAAAGTTAATCATGGCCAGTGCTCTTCGTTGTGGTTTGGGACTGTCCTTCACTTTTTAGAGTGTCTCCAGGGCAGCTTTGGAACAGTTTCCACAACAGCATTTAAAGATAAAATTGGTTAAATCTTTTAGTAAAAATGGTGTGCAGTAACAAATTTCTCTGTTTAATTGATCAAAATTTAAGCAGGTATGTATTTTAACCAGTAAATTAATATATTGATTTTTTTATATCCCTGCTGAGCTGTCTGAGTGGCTGCCTCCAGGGGCAAGTTGCACATTTTGTAGTTGTCTCCAGGCCACCCTTGCAATCAATATTTATTGTAATTACAAATGAAATGAGGGAGCCTTAAAGAGGCAGGTGCATTTAATAACGTATTATAATAGCATTGCAATGAATTGAGGATTAATCCAAACTTTCTAAACTGGTGATGACTTGATATAGTGATTTGCATTTGGATTAGTGCTATATGTCTGTTGATAATAATTTACTTTAAAAATTGCATTGCAGTTTTCTCTTAATTGCACATTGTATGCTTCAGGGTGACAGTGAAGATATTAAAATATGAGTAACAGATGTGATTTTTGCTAATGGAGCATCACATCCCATATATTTTTTATATTTTTCTCATCATGTTATTTATTTATCTGCAGATGAAGCCTTTGAGTTTTAAAAAGAGAAAATCTACTTCTTCCTATGAAGCTTCTGGTGGGGTTTTTTTGTTTGTTTTTTTTTTTGTTTTCTTTTTTGTTTTTTTAGGGTTTTTTTTTGGTGTGTGGTGTTGCTGTTGGCGTTTTTTTTGGTGGGGTTTTTTTTCGTTTGTTTGTTTTCCAGAGGGCTGAACAGGATTATTAAGACTCAGTTATTACTGCAGGATTATTAAGTCTCAGTCTGGCCTAGATGTGCAGTGCAGTGTTTGGGGTGTGAGCTTAAGATGCCTGGAGTTAGAAAATGCTTTTGCATTCTTGTCAGTGGGTTCTGTAGGAAATCCCTTGTAGCTGTAGCCTGCCAGGTATTCCAGATGTGGAGGGGTAAACTTACTCTTGTCCTAGGTTAAATCTAAATAATTTTTCCATAGGCATAGTTCTTCTAGTATTGAGTAGGAATGACAGTGTAAGGACATGTATGTCATCTGTATCCTGGATTATTAAATTGCCACTGACAGCTGTCTCTGCCTTCTCTTAACTGCTTCACACTGACATTGTCTCTCTCTTGTGCCATGGAATGATAGAGCGCTTGAAGAAAGCCAGAGGTTTTCAGGTTTCTCTAGGAGCAGGTACTAACGTTGGAGATCCAGTGTTGGGAAGGTAGTAAGCACGATTCCCAGCTACATCTCTTTCAGCCAATTGCCCTTTCCCTCAAGAAGAGTGGTGTTGTTAAAGGCCTGAAAGAAATTGCTTCTTTAACTCATTGCTAAATCAACTTGAATTAGATTTCTTCTAAAAGAGATTGCATATCTTTGCTGAAGAGTAAGTATGACAAACTTCAGATGTCAAAGTTTTTTCCCCCACTTAATTATGCAAAGGAAGGGAAACCCCCCCCACAAACTCAAAAAATGTATTTTATACCAATAACTGTTGCTTGTTTGTTTAATTCTTTACTCACCTGTCAGAAAGTTTGAAAGAGAACTTTTTATAAAAACTTTTTTATGAGAGATAACTGGGAAGGCATAGGAAATTTAAACCCCTTCTGTTTCAATATCCTCTTAGTTTTTACCATAGTCCTGCTGAAGATGAAAATGTTCTCTAAGCCATGTATCTATTCTTGTTGTGGTGTAATATCCTCTTCTTATTCTAATATAGCAGTCGTCTTTACAACTTCTGCTGAACTGCAACCCAATATATTCCAGCTGTGAGAAGCTGGTGTTTTTATTTTGTGACAAGTAGTCTCAGTCTGTTACAGACCAACTTTATGGTTCATGTAACTTCTTGCTAAGAACACAGGTTTTAAATATTTTTAATAACTTAATTTAGCCATTTCCATGTGTTTCCATAGAGGCAGAATGTAGCTTTCTGAGCAGAAACTTTTCATAAAGAAATGTTGCAAGGTATTGTGTTCTCTTTTGCTAATAATTCTGTTTAATTCCTAATAATTTCTAAGACATCATCCTGGTTTTCTGATTTATTTCCTTCCAAGTTTTACTGCTCAAATTATCATCACATAACCAATTTCTTTACCAAACCTTAATATTCCCTCTTCACAATTTATGCTTTAAATATGTTTAGGCTGCATATATACAAGCAAGTACCAGAAAATTTTTTTTATGCAGTGCCTGCCTGGGAAACACTCACCAAAAAGATAGTTGCTACCTCTGCAAATGGAAAATAAAGTGCTACTTTTTCATTTCAGTGATGTTCCACGTAACTTTGCCTGAGATGGATAGGGGCACTCCATGCTGAGGCTAATATTCTGTCTCAGGATAGTCCACTGTAATCACAAATTAATTACTGAGGACCCTTCACATCTGTCGCAGATGAAACTAGCGTGACAGTTGCCAGCCTTGAGCAGATGCCGAGGATGATATGAGTTACTTCCACTCCTGGTCCTTGAGGGAGAGTTAGGGTAGCTCATGCCTGGTGCCTGGCTATCCATAGAGTCTGATAGTATGTCTGGTCTGTAAAGCACAATGTATCCATTGGGTACTGCTGACCAACTTCATTGTGTTTGGTGGGATGCATCACAAGTGATGGGATAGGCCGATGTTTATTATCAGCTTTATCTACCTGTGTGACCTCTGTGTACCCGACGTATGCTAGGATTGATGTAGTTGTGCAGAAGGATGGGAAGGTGTGATAGGGCACCAATAGATTTTTGCTAGGAAGAGACTTCAGAGCATTAAAATGGAACTTAATCTCTGTCTTTGCTGGCTTGAAATTACAGTTTTGCAGTATTGGTGCAGTGTATAATGCAGAATGCAACCTCCCAGGGGATGCTGTGGGATCTCCATCCTTGGAGACAGTCAAAAGCTCTCTGGACATGATCCTGGGCAGCTGGTAATGCTGCTTGAGCAGAGGGGCTGGACTAGGTGACCCCTCCAGTGGTGTTTCAAACTCAGTCCTTCTCTAATCCTGTGGTATCCTTGCCACTGAAGTTGCCTTTAAGTTAAAGGGGTAAAGTTGCTATACTGGTAAGGCACTCTTAATGTAGACATGGCCAATAATAACTTTGCTTGTGACATGCTACATGTCTGTATTGCTTTGCAGTTGCTTCTGGCAAGGATTTAGGCATAGAGTGAGGGTATTGTATGGAAAGATGCATTTTGGTTGTCTGTACATTCTCTGAGCTGAGATTTAAAGATTTCAAAGAGCTTCTTGTTCAGACAGTCTGGAAATTTTGTCACTGAGAACCAGTAGAACAAAACAAAACAAAAACAAAACAAACAAACAAAAAAGGTGCATACAGGTGAATTCTTATTCAGTGTGGGCTTATTGTACTTTTGAACTTTTGATGATGGAACAAAAATTTCAGAATTTTTATTTTTTTGCAGTTCTATGGAAAGTGTGATCCATTAATGTGAATATTGGTAGCATTTTTTTATATCTGACAATACTGTTCTAAAAGCAAGCTTGCTAGCTTCTGTCAAAATAACACAATAGAATTACCAATTTGATATTTTTCATTTTTGACAAATTAACAGTTTTTTACTACATTCAAGTTACGTGCTTTTCAGCCCTTCCCTAGTGCCCAGGAGAATCTTCAGTAGCTGAGCCTTGCCAAAAGGAACAGATGTTAGTTCTTGCCTTTTGCAGCATCCTTGAGGTCCTAAGTAAATTTGTTCCTAAACTGACCAGCTTTCTTCAGGAAATGAACAATGAAAATAAAAACTCATAGGTAATAGTTATGATGAGACCTTAAACAATTTTTTGTAGAAGCAAACTGTCCTTGAAAGACCATCTGCTTTTCTCATAAAATCTTCTGCAGACTCATGTCGTGATGAGCACTGAGCAAGGGACTTGTGTAGCCATTTGAGAGCCATGTGTGTCTGTGCAATATATACAGACACAGGAGAAAATTGTATATTGTCTTCTTTTAGAACATCCATGAATTGATTGTCTAGCTGGTTTTAATGGAAATAGTTTATTAATGGAAAAATAATTTTCTAATGTTCGTTTCAAATTACTGTAGATTTCTGAGTGCCATAGGTAAGTTTGTTTATTATTTAAAAAAAACTCGACAGATGTGACACTGAACTGTCCACTGCATCATGCACTTCAGTACTAATGTGTGTAGCTCTTGTATTCACATATTCCCAAAATAAGTCACCTAAATTGACTTAAACCTTATTTGGGAGAAACCTTAGTTATGAAATGCTATGCTAACTACACAGTCATTTCAATCTTTCTGTAAATGAAGCACTAATACCGCTCATCTTTTCTAGTAAGCAGTCAATATAGTTGGTTTTCTTCACACCAGTTTAACTATTTACTTACAGGTTCTTATCCTACACAGAAAAGAGAAAAAACTGAAGTCATCATTGTGCAACTAGATATCAAAATAGGACTTTATCCAGACATTTTCAAATATGAATACATGTATTTTAATGTTCTACATGCTTTTTATGAAAGAAAAGCACATTGGGATTTTTTTTTTTTTAATGAAAAAGGGAAAAAAAAAGAAGTTTTCAATCCCTCAGGTGCTTTTTTTCAAATGTTTTTTTGTGGCTTCTTTTGGAACATCATGTGTTAAAAACTGTGCTTTAACATAAAAGTAATCTTATTTTGTAGCCTTCAAGGGGAACAACAATTTGTAATGGTGAAAAAAGGTGTAGGAATTGGGAGTGGGAATGTGACTCTGTAATGGTTTATTGAGGTACATTTTTGTTGATGAAATAGATAAAGAGATACTTGACTGGATATGGGTCATCCACAGGGTGGATCTAGTATGCATAATTTTTAACTTAATCAGTAACTTACTCTCTGAAAGCGCAGACAGACTTATACTGATAGCTTGTGAATCAAGGAAGACAAATACAGGTTTTCCAAAAAATAAATAAAAAGAATTAAGGCAAATGTTCAAAGAGGAGCTGAGTAATCAGTTTTGGATTCAGTTGTGTAACTACTGGCTCAGGACCTGTGGCATAGCTCCTTTATGTAATAAATTATTCCGCCTAATCTGTTTAATTTTTATGTATCATATTTGCATGCTAGTGGATAAGTACTCAATAAAATTAAAGAAGTTGTAAAGATTGTTCTTTAGTAATTGAGTAATAGGGGGTCATGCTGAGGTGC
Source organism: Florisuga fusca (assembly GCA_038090715.1). Taxonomy (NCBI): domain Eukaryota; kingdom Metazoa; phylum Chordata; class Aves; order Apodiformes; family Trochilidae; genus Florisuga; species Florisuga fusca. The sequence goes on along the minus strand of JAAWXA010000005.1, from coordinate 46,211,804 downwards.
CAAGTGTGAAGTCTTGGGGAGAACTGCACTGTAGTGGGCAAGTGTGACTGACGTGCACACAGATGTTCCCAGGAGAGTTTTCATATATCTATTTCAGGGACTGATGGGTTGGAAACACTGGTGACTTGAGCTTTTTGTAGGGATGTGGTCAGGTTCATGCCTGCACTGCTATTGATACCTATGCTAACCAATGCAGAACTAAATTGGTATGCCTGCAGCAGAGATAATTAAAAGAAAATTGAAAAGAAAAACTAATTTGAGCAGAGGTTTCCACCGGCAAATGGTTTGCATCAGCATATGAGGAAAAGAAAAGAGTATTTTTTTTTTCTGACCTATTTATGAGAAATTCCACAATAACCGCAGCCACAGAACTGTGTGGGCATTTCCTTGTGTAAACAAGCCCTGCCCTCTGAAGAGAGTAAGTGTGCAGCCTTTTACTACGTTACTGAGATTTCAGCCATAGCTTGTTGCAGATAAGGAGTTCTGTTTACCCCACGTCTTACATTTATCTTGTGAATTTTGAGTCCTTTACAGCTTAATGTATGGTTATTTAGGGAATGGCAACATTTGCTTTCTAATTCAAACTGAAGTGATTTCTCTGCTGCTTGTTAATTGTATGTGTTCATATAAAGATATCAGAAAGGTGATTTTGACAGGAGCTTGGAATAACCTGACTATACCCAGAGTCATAGGTGATGAAGGTACAAATGAGATTGGGTCAAATGAAATTGAGTCAATGATTAAAACAGTTCACTTTAAAAAAAGGAAATTGAAGGAGCTTGTTTTATAGAATATGGTTAAAGTTTTGGGTTCCTTGCTGGTGACATTTTGGGTTTAAATGAGTATTCTATTTCACTGAAGATAAATATTTATTCTTTCCCTGGTGCACAGAATACTTTTGTGCCTACTCCATTGCTCATGGAAAGTTATTTGACCAGAAACACGTAGTTTGCCTGATGTTTATGTGTAGAAACATGAACTTATTTCAACATCACTCATTCTGAGGAAATATGAGAAAAGTGGCAGATATTTCTAAAAACTTGTACTTGAAGCCATGGAATTTTTTGGAGAAAAAATCCACCATAGACTTGGCACATGCAGACACAAATATTTTCATTTTCTGTTTTGATTCTACTTGATGTGCATTTTCCAGCTGCCAAAGTATTTTGTGCTTTCCAGTTTCTTTTAAGGGCATGAGTATTCTTTTAATCACAAGCTGGCTGCTCGTGGCATTCCTTAAATCTCTTGCTCAGCTGCTTCCTAACACAGGATCAATAACTTCATAGATAATTAAACTAACCACCTCCTAAAGATAGATGTCATCTTCTATATACTTTACACTCCTGCCCTCCCTCTCATCCTTTTCGACAGCTTCTGCTTATGCTAATCTGCTGAGTTGAATATTAATATACTCCTGCCAGAATGCATGGCCTTAGCCAGTGACTGATCCTGTGCTAACAGCTGCGCTACAGGCACTGTAACTTCATAGCTTGAAATGCAGGGGTGTATTTATTTATCCTAAATATAACTAACAGCTATAGTAATGCATTTAAAAAATATATATATTTAAATATCAGCCCAGCTAGTATGAGAGTTTGCTTGATATTATTGTTTCAAAAGTTCTGAAGTATTTTTGGCATTTTAAAACTAGTATACGCTGACTTTTTTTTTTTACCCTTGGATACAATATTGAACTTACAATTTATATTAAAGCACAACTAGATAATAAATGCACAACCTTGAACAGCTAAACCAATCTAATATTTACAATCCTTGTTATGAAACATGACACTGTTCTGCAGCAAAAGATATTAAGCTGGTGTATAAAATTAAGTCTTGGTTTAGAAAAAATATGCATTCATTGTTCTGATCTAGTTCAGCACGGTTAGTGTACTTATTAAATTATCTTATAATTATTCCTGAATTGTGTTTTTAGGCTTTCCTGGAGGAAGTAATATATTGTCTATTGACACTTGTAGTGGAAGATAAACCAGGTATATTCCTTCTTAAGGCAATTCCTGTGTTCTTTGTTTTTCACTTTACAAAGTTTAACTTTGTCATCTTGTGTTGCCTCAGACAAGCATGAAATCCAGATGCAGTCTTTCTCTGGTGAAGATTTAGAGATTTTCTTTTCTTTTAGATTTTCTCTGTTAAAGATTTCTAATCCCTGTTAAGAATAGGGATTAGACAAATCTCTAAAGAAGTCATCTATTAAATGCAGATTAGAGGCCTTCTGGTTATGTTTTGAAAGAGTATACATACTAACCTTTTTATTTGCAAAAGTTTAGGACAGACCTTTTGCCAGATCAAAGGAAGTTTGAGGCTCAAAAAACAGTGAGGTAAATTGGTGTCAGGAGAAAAAAAAAACATTTCTATGCTTTAATGTGAAAACCTTCTAAGACAGTGATTGCTAATCAGTGGCATTTTATTTTTTATAGCTTGCTGTGATGCCTAAGATTTCTGCAGAAAATAATTTCATAAGGATGGAATTATTCTTAAAAGGCATTTATATACTTAAATTTTGTATCCATACATAGAGAAAACTTCTGCTTCTAAAGTACCCTGAAACACAGAAGGCTTTTACCAGTAAATCTACAAATTTGCACAGTTTTATTGAAGGATTTGTTTACTCTTTGTAAAAGTGGGAGACTAGGACAATAGTAATTTTCCAAGGTCAGTATCTCTGCTAAAGGAAATCCCATTTGATTTCTCTATAAAAATGCTCTGTTAAAATGAATCAGGATAGTTTATATGTGGGCCATGATGAAAGACCTGGCAGCTCTTGAGTTGTTGTCTTAAGTACTTAAAATGAACAATGAGACTGAGTATAAATTAGCAAGAAATTGTTACTTTGAAAATAGTAGGAACGTTTTTTTATAAAGTCAGTATGTGTCTTGTTATATTTAGACAAGTTAGTATTTTTTATAGAGCAATTCACCAAATGAAAAATAAAATAAAAATAAAATATGTTTAAAATGTTTAATAGCTGCACTCCCATTCCTCTACTGGATCTCTTTTAGTAGTGGAACCCTTTTAATATTCCAGAATACTGAAACTGGTACAAAAGTAATCTTTATAAATTTCCCTGTGAATACATATTAGACCATTCTAGCTGCAACAGGGTAGGTTTAGACAAGACATTAGGAAAAAAACATTCACAGAAAGAGTGGTCAGACACTGGAACAGGCTGCCCAGGGGGGTGGTTGAGTCACCATCCCTGGATCTGTTTAAGTGTCGCTTAGATGTGGTGTTGGGATATGTGGTTTAGGGAAGAACGTTGCAGAGTAGACATGATGGTTGGACTTGGTGATCCCAAGGATCTTTTCCTATCTGAAAAATTCTATGGTTCAAGTGTAATGTGAATATTTTTCTATGATAACTCTATGGTTGTGAGAAACTCTTATTTTACTAAATTTAATGCAACTCTTAATATGGTCATTTGGACCTAACCTCAGGGTTGACAGTGAGGTGAGGGGTGAAGGCAATCATTTTTCTATGTAACAGTTTCTCTGGTTTGCTCATCCCTAACTTATTTTTCTGACCCCTTCAGCTTCCTAGTAAAGCACATTTTAGTAAAAATATTAGTAACATATAGTAACTTTTAAAAAACCTTGTTTAAAGCACTAAGCTGTTAGCACAATCCTAATAGATTTAATTAAACCAGTTGGAAGGTTCTTATTGCTAAGTACCTTTAACTCAAGTGCTGGAAGGCCTTTAATAAGCTGGTAAGTAATATGCAATAAAGTAAATTTGTGATTCCCAGTATAACACATATTAAAGGAAAACAATATGATAAATAAAACCTAAATTAATTAATACGCTCTAAAATATTTCTTGTATATTTTACTACCAAAAATAATAAATATCTGTTGAGTGCTTGTGTTACAACTGCCATTAAGCTGACAGTAGCCACTTGTGGCAGATGATGTGCAGAAAAAGTGATTTCTCCAGAGACCATTATGTTTCAGCATGGTGGTGGAAGAACATCATTACAGGAGTAGGCATTTGGTTAGAGCAGGGATTCCCAGGCTCTTCTCACGTGTGCTTGGCTCTCGTTGCTGACACCTCTCCAAAACAGCTGCTGCTGTCTCCTGATCCACCTTCTGCTATCTTGGCTGGCTTAGTGGGCTGCCCTCCCTTCCTTTATCCTTTCTGCTGTGCACCACGCACCCCAAAATAATTTGCTTAGCAGAGCTTATTGGCGCAGTGATTCATGCATTTTTCATCTTGCACTTAATTTTGGCATCATACCAGCATGACCAGCAGTTGAGTACAATTGAAAGCAGACCCCAAACAAAGTTATTACACTTGCTGAATCAAGAAGAGGAACTGAAAAACATGACTGGTAGTATCTTTTTTTTTTACCTTCCCTGTTTTTTCTATGATGATCTGTCTAGCTCTACCCTTTCCTAGCTTGCAGGCTCTATAGAGGAATTTAGGTTTTCCCCTGTTCCCAATTTTAAAACCTTATCAGCTGCTTCTTTCTTGATGGTGAGTGGTTCCAACTGTGTCTATATAAAGTATACGTATTTTTCAGCCATTGAGGACTGTAGCATTCAAGTGGTGACAGCTGAACTGCCTAATTTCCTCTTATTATGGATGAACTGCATATTTAAGGAGTTAATTTAACCAGTTTAGACATGTGAACGATTGTGTAATATTTTTCAAGCTACTTTGCCAGTTAGTCAATACATTTCTTCATGTAGTCTCCTTTACTAATGGAAGTATTTTCCCTAGTAATGGAAAAACTGAAGAAAATTATTATTAGCTCAAATGTTGATGATTCAAGTAACATGTAAAAATCAATTTAGTTAAAGAGGTAGCAGGACTTGGAGCACCTGGCCTGCGATGCAAACAGGATGAAACTCAACTGCTCTTTCTGGTAGGGGAATTCTTACTCTCCCGTGCCAGAAATGACTGGTGGATCTCAGCATTTCCATTCACCTCCCTTCCTGCACTGGGCAGCAGATGTTCCTGTACTGATGAAATTCAACAGCATGTTAACAATTCCCCAAAATTTTTGGCAGCCAAGTACTGTCATATTATATTGGGCCACCAGAGAAGGCTTCTGGGAGCCTTGTGGGAGCTGCGTACTAGTGTGGTTAGGAATCCTTTTGGGATAGGTTATCTGTCAGGGGGAATGGGTGCCTGTAATAGAAATGGGAGTAATCTTTTATTGAAATCAAAGCCTTATTTAATTTGAAATTTGATGGTAATGATGATGCTGGTTATTTTTAGTGGTATGGTATGAGTTCTTACAAGGAAATAGGGAGGTGAAGAAGGAAAACATAGTGTTGTGTGATTTTTAAAAAGACCCAACCATAATTGTACAACCTAGGTTTAAATAAAATATTCTTTTGAAAATTTGGAATGTGGGCTGCAAACAAAGGGTGTATTTGCTTGAGATTACATGAATTTTAAATAGTTGCAGATTTTATAGGTAGCCTTGAGTCTCTTGACTTATTTTTGCACCTTTATAGGTATACTGTGTCTAAAAAAGAACAAAGAATTTTATTTTTTATTACATATATGAATATGTAGCTTAAAAGCTAGCACTGTTTATAGTATGATTTGACAAAACTCTGAGGGCTTCAATCGACACAGAAACCCGCAATTATCGTCTTGTTTGATATTTTGGCACCCCACCTGTGTGTCTGCCTTTGCACTGGGTGTACCGATGATGAAACACAAGGGCATAGAGCAATGTTTGAGAGTGCTGTTGTGTGATTTTCAGAACTGGTATCAGTCGGTCCTAGGATGTTTACCATGGCTGTGTGGTGGGTTGGCCTTGATGGGCTCCCACCCAGCTCCCACCCTGTCCTCTCTTGCTCATGGCATCTCACCCAGGGCTGTAGGGGCATCTCTGCTGGAGCCCCTCCTGCCCTCCTCCTGCTCTCCGGAGCCTCGGGGCTCACAGGGCTGTTTCTCCCCGTTTCCCTCAGCCCTGGCTGCCGGGCAGCGTTTTGCCCTTTCTGACCCAGGCTTTCCCTGAGGCACCCGCCCGTGGCTGAGGGGCTCAGCTCTGCCCTGCCATGGGGCCCTTGGAGCCTCCTCCAACCCCATGTGTCCGGCGGGGGCAGCCCCGGCAGGCCTTGTGTCTACCGACACTGAGACACCTGCTTCAGGTACAGCGTGCACAGGAACGTGTTGCTGGCAAGGAAAGTGCTTCATCCCATTCCTCCAATGGAAAGGGTAAGGCTTCATCCCATTCCTCCAAAGCCTCCTGCTCCCAGTGCTGTCCTCCTGGACTTCCCTGAGGTGAATACCATGGTTGGTTGAGTTTCTTCAACTGGCTGCAATGGCAGCTCGTTCAGCTACACCACTGGTATGGAAGTGGCAGTGGAGGAGGAGGGTTTTTTTTTTAATTCATCTCCAGAGCCAGGGAAGAGCCAGAAGCAGAAACAGAAGGACTCATTTCTAGCTGGATTAGTCCCTGGTCAGCTGGATTAGTCTGGCTGACCTTGTGGCTTTATGAGTGATGGCATCTGTGTGGGCTAAAGGGACTTGGCCTTGGCTGGTGGCAGCTCAGAGTCCGAGTGCTCCCATCCCATCTGTGGCAAGTGCTTCTTCCACAGGCCCTGACAGGGCCAAGGGGTCTTGCCTGCCAAGGGTAGTGGTCCCTCCATCTCTGCATAGGAGGTGACCATTCTGTTAGGAAATTTTACATCTAGAGGGTATTTGTGGATGACTCTTGTTCTGTCAGTGTTGCTAGAGTTGGCAGTGAGGGTGTTTTTACAGAGCTCAATCTCACATGGTCATGCTGGGATGCTTCTGAAGCCGTTGCAACTCATATTGGAATGTTTTTTCACTAAATTCTAGATTCTGAATTTCGAAATACATCTTCTGGAAGGTGAGAAGACTTTAAAAATGCCTTTAAAAGGGCTGATTTTTTTTTATTTATTTATTTATTTTTTTTTTTTCCTTTTCTTTTTTCAGACTTAATGCTGGGTTAGGACTATAACGTATTCTTGTTGTTATCGGATTGTGTGCTTGCATAGGTGCAATCTTTTGTTTTCATTTGTTAGGCCTGAAAACATACCCTAGTTGTCACTACAATGTGCTACTCTCTTAGAAGCAGCTAATTATTTTAGAACTGAATACAAGTTTCACATAGCATTTTAATTAAGGGGACATGCAAATATTCCCTTGTGGCTGCAGTATGAATTATGCAGAAGCACCCGTATAAATGCTTTGTTTCTTTCCACATCCATCAACGCAGGTTGCCATTAGTATCAACAGAAGCTCAACTGAGATCTGCTTTGGAGGGGCTCAGTTTTGGAAGGAGAGCACAAAGCTGCAGTGGCTGTGTGCTGGCTTTGGCTTTTTCTTCCTTTGCCCACTGGACAGGTTGCTTTTATCTTTCATCACTGGATCATGGTGTCAGGGCCATAAAAATTGCCTAGAGTAAGAGCTCCTATCCATGTTTCATATAAAATAACATGCAGTGTGTTGAAATCCTGAAGTGGTTCAGACTTCTGAAAATTATTTGCTTTTAATGTACTCAAAAAATACTTTATGTTTAAATAATTAGAGCGTAGTTAAAGAAAAAAAATCTTATTTTTTTAAAAAATAGTATTTGCAGTGTAATGTTTTTATGAAAACACTTTTGAGATGAAGATGGTGAACTGTTTGAAGTTTACCAGTCAGTGTGAAAATTTACTGTGAAAGCAGTCTGTGTGTCATATTAGTTTTTCAGTGGGTAGAAGTTCAAACTTTGCAAGTTTAAATATTTAGCATTGAGGCTGGAAGCTTCCTACGAAAAATATAACTGAAGTTTTAAGCACAGTGAATTATTTCAGCATTCAACTGGATAATTTCTATTTTTTTTAATGTGATTAATTAGTGCTCACTATGATCCAGTGAACTGTAGGCTTCTAAAATGAAAACAGAATATTTTATTTTTATTGATTAAAGCATTTAAACATACTGGATTAATTGAAATAAGAAATTACTTGGATATCCTGCAAGCATAATAATTTCATTGATGGTATTGTTTTGATCTGTTAGTTTTCAGAATATGTTTACTAAATTGTTAATGACTTGTTCAGATGTCTGTGTGCTTTGACATTCTTTGCAATAAAGAAATTGTTGTATATTAAAGTGGGAAAACACTCCAGATCGCATCAAATGTAAGTGAAAAGTTAGAAATTGGAGCTGCTTAACAATTTATGCACATACAGGCTCATCAGAAGTTTTGTCAAATATTTCAAAATTCAGGGACACTGGCAGATGATTACTTAAAATTCTGAAAATCCTTCTGCAAGTGTAGAGCTCAGCCTCTGACTGGAAGTGCAAGGTCTTAAAGTCACCCAAAGTGCTAATATGATAATTTAACATCATTTCACTAATTCTGAGCTTGCATCCTCAACAAAATCCTAATACCATAGAAGCAGAATAATGAGTTTCATGGTGCCTGTTGATTTCTTTGTAAAGCTTTCCTTTTCTTTGTTTTACCATGCCTTTGTGTTTTGGTTTGGTTTTTAACTAAAATAACTCTTTCCCATTATGTGTACGGTTTTTGTGGTTTTGTGGGTGTTTTTGTTTTGTTGAGGTTTTTTTTTTGTTGTTTTGGTTTTGCTACAGTACCAAGTTTATACTGCAGCTCAGTGTCAATTTTGTGGCTGGGAAAATCTGGATAAGCATGTATATAAATATCACAGCCAGGATAAAAATGGTAATGCAACTAAAATGACTTAATTTAGAGTTAGCTGATCTGGGGTACGTTGACAAGAGTGTAAACATGAGCCAGCTGTGTGGTCTGACAACTGACATCCTGGGTTATGTCAATGTGTCAATGGGAGTCTAGCCAGTAGGTGGAGGGAAGTGATTATTCCCCATTATTCAACACTTATTAGACCATGTGTGAAATACTGTGTTGGTTTTGCCCCTCCTAGTACAAGAGTGTTGGTAAAATTGAGAGAATCCAGTGGACAGAGAAAATGATGGTCAGGGTGCTGAAACACATGAGGAAGAAAAGTGAAAGAGAGGTGTGCTTGTTCAGTCCTCAGGAGAGGTGGCATTAGGAGAGCTAATAGCAGATGCGTGGTAGAAGAATGAGAAAGAAGTCCTGAAGTGAAGCATGGAGTTTCCAATTTGAAAGGAAAAAGAAATCACTATGAAGATAATAAAGCACTGGAACTTGTTGTCTGGAGATATTGTGTAGTCTTTGTTCTTTAAAGCTGCCAAAAGCACATGTGATGAGGCCCTGAGCAGCCTGGTCTGAATTCACTCGTCCCAGCTTCGGGCAGAGCATTGGGTTAGTGGCAGCCTGAGGTGCCTAGCAACTGGAAGGATATTCTGATTATATGAAACACTGAGTGATGAGTGCAGTGCAGGACACACTATAGCTACTGTGCAAGGGCTGTGAACTGCTGAGAAGAGCACAGTTCAGAGCTGAAAGAAGTAATGAGAAGAAGTTTGCAGGTAGAGTTTCTGTTGCTGAGGTTTTACGATATTTGAAAGTTGAAGAAATCTGAAGGAAATATTCATATTCACAATACATTTTGCATCTAATGTATAGACATTTATTAAAGTAGCTTTATCTGATTACCACAAGTTTTTATAGAAACTACCTACAAATTTAGCTCCATGCTGAAGAGTCTCCTATCTTCTGTTCTCTAAGGCAAAGAATGCATCTTTTAATGTCATACACACGTACCTTTGAATTATTTTTGTTTGTTTGCATTTGTGTCCTTCCTAGGTTTCTACTTCAGGTAATTAACCATCTTCCATCTTGAAAGGAAGTAATTTCCTGCATGCATGGCTGCTTCCAATTATGGGACACTTCACTTTTTTTTCCTCCCGCTTGACTTAAAATAGATGGCAAGTTCCTTATTTTCCACTCAAATATTTTTGTCTTGAGAGATTTTTAAAATTCTTTGCTGTCACACCAGTGACTTCACGGGCCTGTTCTTTCAGAATTCTGGGGTGAAAGCTATCATGTTTCTTCAGTTAAATCTAGTTTTGCCCTTTAAAGTTTGCTTCTCCTGTCGACAGTCCTGTTTCCAGGTCTGTACTCTCTTATCATTCATGTTTTTTACTGATGGTTAAAAAAAAAAAAAAAAAAAAAAAAAAAAAAGAAGTAGAAAAAAAAAAAGGCTTTAGATCCAGGTTCATATTCAGATTAATCAGTACTGTATTACTATGTATTTAGAGTTTCTTTTATTTGAATGGCTGAAGGAGAAATAGAGGAAGAAAACTGTGTATGCCTGTTCCACTGCAGCTGCTTAGGACATGTAGTAATAGGATCCCTGCAGAATAAGGGGTGGTAAGGAGCCACTGTGGCAGGAAGAGGACAACACTGGAAAAAAAAAAATAGGAGTGGAAAGGGAGATAAGTGGTTTGGAAGTGGAAAGGGGAATACTGCTGCTTGACACCTGGTGTTCATGGTTTTAAGCTTCAGTTACATATTCACAAGAGTTATACACTCTTAGTCTGGGCATCATTGAGAAACAGTGGGACAGAATCATCATCATTTAGCAGAACAGATGCTGAAGCTCAGTTCTGGGAGCAGTACCACATTGCCTTCCTCATGAGAGTGAAGGATAGTTGTAAAAGCCAAAAGTATCCCCTAAAACAGCTGTGTGCTTTGCTTTATGATTATATTATTGTCACTGGTGCTATTTGTTCCATCTTTTTTTTTCTGCATCTTTCTTTTTGTCTTAAGTGAAAGTTACTGTCTTCAGTTGTGGTTAGGGTCTTTATACTGCAACTATGTAATTTGCTTTCTAGATGCTAGAGCAATAATGAATGGAATATTATTATTGCGGTGACTTCTTAAATGTTTGCTATATTTCAGTCATCTGATATTTCAGGGTTGCCAAAGGACATTGTGCTTCTGGTGTGGGTTCACTCATTAATCTCTTGATGATTTTCAAACTCCCTGCTGCTGAGTTCACACCCTACACTTTCTGTGTAGATGTGGAATATATGTGGGTACTGTGTAGTTTTATATGATATCAAGTCTCTTTTAATTTTTTTTTTTTTATTTTTATCGTTATGAATTTGAGATTTGTAGAATTTCCTTGCTCTTCTAGCACAGCAGATTAATTTGAAAAACCCTGCTAAAACTGTTACTGGTCTGCCTTAATACCAAAATTTTACATTGAGGGCTAATTGAAAAGTTAATGGAACTGTAAGACAACTTATAAATAGGAAGATAATTTAATTTAAAAAAAAAAGTTCATTAAGTTGGGGAGGCATTCATTTGACTAAAGATGCTTCCTCTGTGCATGTAAGTCAATACTTAAAAGTCGGGTTTTTTTCAGGGGGCCAAAGTTTCCTTTGTTCATGCTATGCTATTTGTCCAAATACTTCCCCTCAGAAAACTGAGGCATGTGGCTTGGTGATTAAATATGGACGAGTTGTAAATATACTTTCTTGAAAATGCTGCGTTACTGTGTTGCAGTGATGTCTTAAACAATGTTTACTTACAAAACAAAGCAAACAGCAAAAACACTACAGAGAAATGAGGTATTGGTGGTTAAATATGGACAAACACACCTCCCCTCACTCTGCACTAACATTAGTAATCTTACTTGTTTAAGATACAGCAAAATAGTTTTGAGGCAGAATTTTTATTTCACTCTGGATAAGTTTCATGTGTGGGTGGGTTTGGATTTTGTTCTTGTGGGTTTTTTTAGATTTTTAAAAGGTGGTTTTTTGTTGGTTTTTTTGTTTTGTTTTGTTTTGTTTGCTATGGTAATATAGATATAAGATATAGGATATATGTTGATTTTGCAGTCACTGAATTCTCTCAAAATTACTTTGACAGATCCCAGTAGGTGTAATGAAGGTGAAATCCTTTTCTTTAAGTGATCATTAGACTGCTTAGCAAAATGCTAAGGCTTACTGCTAAGATGAAGAACGTTGAAAGTACATAAACGTTGCCTTCTCTTTTACATGAAATCCCAGTTTAAATATCAAAAGACTTTTGAATTATTAGGACACAACTTCATTGTCAGTTGTGGAAGTGATGGCCGTAACTGGGCTGGGTATTGAGTTATAGAATCATAGAACATGATGTTTTGGAAGGGACCTGTCAGGATCATCAAGTCCAAATTCTGTCCCTGTCTAGGGTGCCCCCAGAATCACACCATGTGCCTGAGGGCATCATCCAAATGCTTCTTGAACTCAGGCAGGGTTGGTGCTGTGACCACTTCCCTGGGGAGCCTGTTCCACTGCTCAGCTTCCCTCTGGGTGAAAATCTTTTCCTGATATCTAACCTAAATCTCCCCTGATTCAGATTCCTGACATATCCCTGAGTCCTGTCTATGGTCACAAGAGTGAAGAAATCAGTACCAGTCCCATCTCTTCCCCTTGTGAGGAAGCCAAATACTGCAACGAGGTCACCCCTCAGCCTCCTCTTCTCCAAACTGAACAATCCAAGTGACCTCAGCCACTCCACACAAGTCATCCCTTCCAGACCCCTGTTGCTCTCCTTTGGACACTCTACAGTACCTTGATGTCTTTCCTATGCTGCAGTTCCCAAAACTGCACACAGTACTCAAGGTGAGGCTGTACCAGTGCAGAGCAGAGTGGGACAATCTTGATGGGCTGGCAGTACTGTGCCTGATGCACCCCAGGACACATTTGGCCCTCCTGGCTGCCAGGGCACACTGCTGGATCACAGTCAGTTTGCCATCAACCAGGACCTCAGGTTCCACTTGTTCCCCAGTCTGTACTTCCCACCAGAGCTGCCCCATCCTAGGTGCAGAATTTGTCACTTGCACTTGTTAAACTTCATGTGGTTGGTGATTTTCTATCTCTCTAACCTGCTGAGGTCTCTCTGCAGGGCCTGCCTGCCCTCGAGGGAATCAACTGCTCCTCTCAATTTTGTATCATTGTATGGCCAGTAGTAAGTGCACTCCAGAGAGTTTAGTTTGTTTGTTTAACTGAAGAAGAGACCCAGAACAAGGAATTTGAGTTGGGCACTGTTGTAAGGAATTTATGGTACAGAATTAAGTAGCTTATATGGACTGTTCAGTGTGTACTGATGCACTGGAGAAAGATCAGAACTTGAAGTATTCAAAACACTGAAAAAAACCCCAGGACTTCAGGCTGCCAGCATGGTAACGGCCCGTCACACTGAGGTTTCTAAATAAACTAAAGTTGCTAATAAACAATATGTATGGTAATTCAGCATAGTGTTGTAGTTTACACATAGGCTGCATCAAAGTAAGTATGGCCAGCAGGTCAAAGGAGGTGATTCTTCCCTTCTGTTCCACTCTTGTGAGACCCCACCTGGAATACTGTGTCCAGTTTTGGAGCCCCCAGCCCAAGAAGGACATGGACCAGCTGGAGTGAGTCAAGAGCAGGTGGACAGAGATGATCAGAGGGTTGGAGCACCTCTCCTGCAAAGACAGGCTGAAAGTGTTGGGATTGTTCAGCTTAGGCCTTGTAACAGCTTTCCAGTACCTGAGGAGGGCCTGCAGGAAACCTGGGGAGGGACTTGTCATAAGGGTGTGTAGTGACAGGACAAGGAACTGCTTTTAACTGTAAGCAAGTAGATTTAGGTTAGACATGAGGAAGAAATTCTTCACTGTGAGGGTGGTGAGACACTGGAACAGGCTGCCCAGAGAAGTTGTGGATGCCCCCTTCCTGGAAGTGTGCAAGGGTGTGTTGGATGGGGCTTTGAGCATCCTGGTCTGGTGGGAGGTGCCCATGGCAGAAGGGCTGGAACAAGATGATCTTTCAGGTCCCTTCCAACTCAAAACACGTTACGTGGTTCTAAGATCTGAAGATCTGCATTTTCTTGCCTTTCTGGTAGTTAAGAGTGGACTGTGGAACGTTAGTGGTAACACGATGCACCTCATATGCATGCTAATGGATTATAACTTTTTATAGGTGCAATTTGTACCTGTCTCAGTGGATTTGAAAAGTGGTGCATGAGGAACAGATCATTAAGCACCACTAACTGAGCTTTGCTAATTAGCACATCTTCAAGTGCCAGCTCTCTTTTGTCCACTGGGAGAGAATGTAAATTATGCTTATTTTCCTCCTCAATCTTTTGGACTTCTTGAGCAATTTATATTTTTAACTGGAAGGTACTGACGGCAGATTTGTATTTTTCATTTCTCATGATTAATTGAAGAACACATGTGGTTTATTCAAAATCAGGGATGCTGCCAAAAAGGATCTAATTGGTTAAATAAATAACCCTAAGTTTTTATTGCTCAGTGTTCTTTATTGAATTACTAACAGTATATCACCCTCAAAATCAGTAGCACTTAGTGACTGATTTGCCTGAGACTATTAATACTTTTCTAATCAGTGGTAAATTGCTGATAACTTCTTTGGCTAACTAGTAACTCACTTTTTCTGCTTGCTTTGTAACATGGTGTTGGTTGTAGGAAAGCATTAATAGCTGAAAAATAGCAGCTGAATTTCAGCTGGTTTTAGGTTTTGTTTTGCTCCTGAAGAATATAAATATTTCACTCTCTTTAGAAGAGTGATTGTGAAGAACTTTTCTGTGTAGGAGAAACAGAAACAAAAAGAAGCAAAATTTTTCTCAGAAATGTTTAGCATACATGGTATTTAAAAACAGATAAGCATAGTGAGTTTATTTAGAACCTTTGCTGTGAAAAAGGAGTAATTCGAGTACTATATGATTTCATGGTGATAAGTAGTATTCCCACACATGTTCACAAAGAAGAGTGGTTGCATAGCATGGGATGGTTCTGACCAAGTGGCCAGAAAAAAAGTAAGATGAATTGGGCTCTCATCTCTGCAAAACACTAAAGGTCTTAAAAATTTTTTTTTTATCCTGTTTTTTTTTTTTTCCTTATGCAAGAGAAGAGACAGGTAACCATCTAGTTAACTGTATCAAAGGAGTATTATAAATGCTTGTGAAAACATGAGTGTATTTCTGACAACTAATTGAAATAAAAATGCATTTTAAACTGGAAAATGTTTGATGTTATTGAATATTAGTGGATGATATTACTGTGTCTGTGGTCAAAATAATGTTAGGAGCTTTTTGTTTCAAATGTTAGCTTTTGTCCAGCACATGAGGTGTAAGCCAGGCAGCTGTGAGGCGTACTTCTTCTCTACTCTTACCAAATGTTTGAAAATTTTTTTCCTTTGAAAATTTTCCAAGTGGGCTATGCTGCAGCAAATAACTGAGCCCCTTTCCCTGGAGCTATTTGGGAGTAGAGATGAATGAGTAGTCCCTCAGAGATGGATAAATGCAGTTGGAAGAGGGAATAAAAAGGCCAGGGACTTTTCATGGTGGAGAGAACAGACTGTGTGGAGTGAGAGAGCTGACAGCTTTTAGATCACAATATGGGTAATGGGGAACCATTCACTAATTTCCACAATACAGAAACTGGGATAAACTTAGTGAAGGTCCAGATGGCGATGAGCTCCTGGCACATGCTGGTGCAGGATGCAATGGAGACAGAGCATCAGATGCTTGTAGTTCCTATGTTGATTTTTTGTTTATTTGTGCTTTCCAGCCAGATCTTATAAATGTTTCATTTTGTTTTGCTTTCCTGTTCCGAAAGACGCAAAGAAAGCAAAAGAAGAGGGTGATTGCCTTGCCCATTTCTTGCACTCAGAGATGGTAGTTAGGTGTGTGGTGGGAAAACTAAGGCTGCACTTATATACTGTTAACTTTCTATACCCAATGGTATGTGTTTACTTATAATAATAATAATAATGACAAAGTCACATTTTTACAAACAAATGTACTTTAACTCACAAAACATTTTAAATTTTATTTCAATTAAATGCTGATATAAGTCCATGATCACATGAAGAATCAAGTTTGTTTTCCTCACAGAAATCTAGTCGGGTTATAAAATACACAATGTATTTTTCAGTGCAACAAAGGGAATTCTTTATTTCCTTGGCTTTTATGAGAATATCTACCCTTTGTATAAGGCCGTTATGAAGCTCATATGAATAAGCCAATCTAACTGGAAATGTAACATCGTTTGACAACCAGTGCAATATTTTTCTAGTCATAGTGTGGGCTTTGAGGACTGGGTATATCTTTTACATTTCTAGTTTTTTTGTAACTCTTATGGCCCTATGATATAATTTTCGTCAGTGGCAGAAAAGTCAAAGAAAGATAAGAGAGCGTGTACAGCAAAAGGCTAAAGGCAGAACTTGTTGTATGGATTTCTTTAGTATTTCTAACACTAACAGATCTTTGCTCAATATATTGTTTTGGTTGTTACCTTCAATGAAACAAGTCTTATTTCTGTATGGAGTAAAGGTAGACAAATGAAGTCTGTGTCCCTCGCACATACAGTTTTCCTGTATCACGTATCTGTTTTCTTGTCATTTTATGAAGAAAAATAGTGAATCAAACTAACGTTTGTTTAAAGAAATATTTTTGGATTGTGAGCCCAAATGACAACATAATCTCAACAGCCAAGTTGCTGGATGTCTATGGCTTCTGAATTGAGCTTATGTAGAATGCATTGTTCTACAGCTGTCTTAAACTGTTGCAATAGACGTTAGTTTAAATTTTATGAATTTGGTCTTTATAAGACTGCATGCACCCACAAAAGTAATTTCCATGTCCTTATAATCAGGAATTTGAGTTTCCTGAAATTCCAAAGATGTTCTCATCATGATGTTAGAGGTAAGAGAAAATCTTCACAGAAATTCTATTACTACAGTCGTGTCTGTGAGCCTTTTCTTTAAAAGCCAAACTGTGGTTGTTCATGTTGAACCACCTGCAGAACAGATTTTCTCTTTATCCTCATGAGGAGTTGGATTGTGGATCAAGCCCACAGAGTGACAGGAGTGTATACCGAGATTTATATTTTGGGGTCTGCATCAAAGCTATTGACTGAGGAAACATATCCCTCCAGAAGAGAAACAAAACATTCAGTATCAGTACAAAGTTCCGGCCAGCTGGCACCTAGGAGAGAAAAAAAACCCAAAAAACCCAAAAAACAAACGAAACCCGAAGTTTGTTGCAACTTGGTCCTTTGAAAGGAGATGTTGGGAACTTAAAGAAATAATGAGAATGAAATATTTGGCAAGATGGATTAGTCATAGCAACAATACTTAGGAATATATGAGTGAGACTTATGAATCCAAAAGCCTTGAATTTGAACATGTGAAAATAGCATGTTGCCTGTCCATATTTGCCTGGTAAATTTCATAATGATTTTCATGTGTGGCTATGCAGTTGCTAATGATGTAAGCCTCATTTTTTTTCTAATAGTTGAGCTTACGTTTTTTGGAAACATCCTGAAAAACATAATCAGACTAAAAGATGGCAATGTAGATTTTAAGTATAGTTTTTCTTCATGCTGTTAATTGTGTACCATTAAGCACACAACAGGTTTTTTAGGTTTGTTGGGTTTTTTATTTTCTTTCTTTCTTTTTTTTTTTTTACTTTTTATTTTTCTTTTAATGTGTTGGGGTTTTTTTCCAAATACTATTAAACCCAGGAAGTCATAATGTTATTAGCAGCACAGAAGAAATGCAGTATATGTTTGTGCAGGAAGAAAAGGTTCATAAATAAATCAAAGTTAGTTGCACTGCAGTTCACATCTGCACTAAATTTTTTTCAGTGAGATCAAAAGTCTAGCATATTCTGTTCTGGATGCTTTACTTCTTTAAGTGTAGCACTTGAGAAGTCATTCAGAACTTAAATAGAAAGTCGGGACTTCATTTCTGTTGCCACTGAATTGCTATGAAATGGCAATAATGCAAAACTTTGCCTCGTGTTCCCTGCTTGTATGAGTTTATGTGAGGGTAGGCACAGTGCCTCTCCACCAGCTCTTTTACTGAGTCTGTATCAAAGGGTGTGCCACGTAAGTTTGCAATATTTTGTTCTCAGTTTAGAGGAAATTATGAAGGAAAATTGCGTCAGGCCCACAGCTTAAGTTTATCTGTGGCTGCCATCTAAGTTAAGGGCCTCTCTGCTTACCTGGAAGGTTTGGTTTTTAACTTTTCTCCTCAAGTGTCTTCACAGCTTGTGCTACTGAGCACCCCACAAGAAATGGTGGTTGTATATGATCAGGATAATCATGTCAGTTAACAGTACTTGAATTTTTCTCTTGGATTTTAGCAAAAGCAAGCCATGTCTCACTTTTAGTCTTTCCCTCTGATAACTTCTTATTAGTTCTGGAATTGTTTTGTTTTGTTTTGTTCTGCACATTTACTCACTCTTCTGATTAGGGTGCTGCTGAGTAGCCAAGTTGCAAGCTGAGTGTACTGAATGCAAAACAAATCTATTAACTTAGTTCAGTGATGTGCAAATGCCTTTCCTGTTATTCTGTTGGACCCAAAAAGTATCTGTACTTATAATAGCAATGTACTTTCTAGTGCTCTGGGATTTTGGAGAAATTGAGTGGATTGCCTCCAGTACCAGGCTAGTGTTGATTTTTTTCAAAATTGTTTGGATCTTTGCTGGAACTATAAAGACCTTCAAGAACAAGGATATTTTTGAATGCTGGAAAGTGTGAAAGAAGAAGCAGATTACAGATATCTGCAAATTAAAAGCTGAAATCTGATTTGAAACTTCAAATAATAGGTTAGATTAAATTATATTAAAATACTACTTTTAAAAAAACAAGCTATGATTTTCCCTTGAACCTCTAAATCCAGTTTAATCAACAAGTTTTACTGGATGAGATTTGTAGTCATAACTACTATTTCAGTGCTGGCAGTAGTTTAGGTGTTGGCATATGTTTTACTGTCCCTGCTTGAACTGTGACCCTACCAAGACACTGCATCTCAGCATGGATTGTATCAAACTTTATGCATTCCTGCGAGCTGCTGGTCTGGCTCTTCTAAATATAAAAGGAAAACTTGTGCTTGTAACTTCCCAGTTTCTTTTCAAGTAGGAAACAACTGTTTTGAATAAATCTATTCATTGGAATTGTTGTTTTTTCTTTTTTTTTTTTCTTTTTTTTTTCTTCCGCCAGTGATATGTTGAGTACTTCATTTGATGGATAATGGAAAAGTTATCTTACCAGAATGCAACAAGTTATTAGTTTGAAAAGATTAATATTTATATTAAATAACTGGCTAATTAACTTAGTTTTTGTAATGCTCATCATGATTTTTATCATTTACAAAAGCCGTTACACACATTTTTTTAGAGTACAAAAAAAAAGGATTGGAAAATTTGATTTTAACCTTATTATTTTGTATGGAATGAGCAGCCTGTTCCATTGCTGGATTAGATTTTCTGACACTAACTTCAGCAGCTGCAGGCACTTAGGCCTAATACAGGGTATTGTTAGTACAGCCCTAATGCTTTGACACTTTCTCAAACTTAACAGCTGGAAATCATGAATCCAATGGAAATGGTTTATTACTGCCCTTTAATAACTGCCTCTTACATCCCTGATTCTTACTTCCCAGCTTCCATGATTGTGGTTCATTCATCTTTTGGGTTGTCCTTGTCTCTTCCTCAGCCACGTGCAGTGGATTTACTACTTAATATTTTTCTGAAATACCTGTTTGGAGATGTATGTTTGCTCTGATAAGGAGAAAATAAGAAAGAGTACAATTACAGCGACTTGTAACTTGTATGTTTTCAGTTAATTATACAATGGATTCATGGCAGTAAACTAGCTGATTCAAGGGGGGAATAATGCTTGTGGAATAAAGAGTCACGGGAGATTAGAAACAATTGAATACGTGTAGGGTCTTGTCCTTTGATTTTCAATGCAAAGTCAGAAGTGGTAAATTTTCATGTGTACAGTGGATGTCTGAACACCTTGAACTGATTGCATCCATTGCTCTCTCCTGGACTAAAAGGGGGTAGTAAGCACTGTATGTGGACTCAGAAGAGTATCACCTATTTTATTGTGTGCATCTGCATTTGTCAGCACGTATATATATATATTTATATATGTAAAGCGCCTATCACCATATTGATTAACATTCTTTGGAACCCCTGACAGCAGAGTTAAGAAAAGGAGTCAGATGACTTCTGATGCCTGAACTGCAGTGATATCATTATATGTGAATACAAGGGTAAGCTACGTTTGTCTGGAGTCTGCTTTGAAGCTTTAGAAGTTGAAAATGTTGGAGAAGCAAGGAATGTAAGATGATGGAAATCTTATGACTGTGGAGTTAGTCTTAAGCAAAACAAAAGAGAGCCTTTTTCTAAAGCAGTTGGTATCTGTTTGACACAAAGTTGGAGAAAAATAAAAAAAATAGTTTTATGAGCTCTAGTCTCATTAAAAAAAATAATGGCAGATTCTGTGAAATAACTAAGAGAGTCATGTTGGTTTGTGTGTGAGTCTAGAAGAACAATATATATTTAGAATAATGGAGAATAGATAATAGAATTTGGATAATACCCCTGCAAAACCTATTAAGGTCATTGCTCATGCATTACAGATCAATTTCCATTATAAATGAATGTTACTTCATAAGTTACTTTGAGAAGATTTGATCTGAAGTCAGATTTGGATTGTGTCAGGTAAATTTCTGCTATCATAGTAGATGGAAAATCCTGAATAGTTTTACTGAAGTACAAAATTGGGAAAAAACCCCACGTATCCTTAAAAAAGGAAATTACTTTTGTTCTATTATGATGGGAAATCAGGATATACATGTCACTGAGTTGCTATATCTGTATCACTGGAAATGCAGTGACATGGCTGATTTGCTATATGAGGAATAATTTATCATTTCCTTCCCATAATCTGTATGTGGCCTTTGGAGGTTGACTTGGGTGGGGCAGGAGGCTCTTTCCCCCTGAATTACTCACACCACAGGAGTGTAAGTTTCTTTCATAGGGGTTTTCTGTGATATGGTATTCCAGATTGAAATGCATGATCTGAAGACACTTGTATTCTTTCACAGATCTTTGCTTTTTTCTAGCCTGTGTACTCAAGTCCCCTGTTAGAACTCGTATTGGTTATTGCTTTGACTGGGAAGTATTAATATTAACAGCCTCATGCTGCCTTGGACATTTAATGAGGGGTATAGTAGTGGCCAATAACACTAAAGTTTTTAATGGTAAATGATAAGGGAAAATAGTAAAGCCCTGTAGTTTAAAAAAATTCTTGATGTGGAGATGTTTTCTGGGGGTTCCCTTTCCATTGCGTGATGATAGTGCTAAACACCTGAATTCCTACTTTACCTCTTCCCAGTGCTGCTTTGTTTGAGCATATTTTTTAAAAAATACCTGCAGGTAAGGAATTAAGAGTACAATGTACTTGCCCTGAGGTTATTATAGAATGCTTTTTGTATTAGAAATTATTAGATGGTGATTTATTCTCATGAAATCAAATACCGTGGGTAAGTAGCCGAAAAGATAGATTTAAAAAAATCTTTAAAAAATCTTAAGAAAATCTTTCTTATTATATGCATCTCAGCAAGTTTGTGTTTTCTGTAATTATATAAATTGCAAGGTACTACTCGGTTTGGCTCTGTGCCTTAAAAGAGCATGCCTATTCCTGTTTTTCATAACACAGCCAAGATGGGCAGTTTAGCAGGCGGTCCTAAAGCTGGCAGAACACCAGCTCTATAGAGAAAAATATTTCAGCTGCTTAAATGATGAGCAGAACACGTTTTTGATTGAAACTGGGTACTTTCAATGCATAGGAAATGTAAGTTAGAGGTAACTCAGTAGTACATTGCTCTTTGTGACCTTTAAAGTAGGCATCACACTGAAAACTCTGCTATGTTAATGTACAGGGAAACAGGCTTGATGGGGTATATGTTTTTATCTGCTGTAGGTATATAGTAGCAAACCATCTGTGACTTTCTGTGCTAGGTGGAAACACTTTGTCTTAGAAGATAGGCAGGGAATTCTTGTAGCTCTTTCTTAAAAGCTCAAACATGGTAAGTCATGAAATTCCTGTCTTTAAAAGAAAATATAAATTGAAACTGGAAATGTTGTGAGACGTATTCTCATATGTGCGCATCTAGTAAATATGTAAAATTTATTTTTTTAGTTTGAGTCACTTAAAGACAGAGGCCTACCTTTGTTTTAATATGTTGAACTTGTTTATTTTATTTCAATGGTTTTGGTTGTTTTTTGGTACTCCTCAATGCTAGGTGTTTCATGTGTGTTTTTGAGTATGTAACATACAGTAAGTGACTACACATTGTTTTATTTAGGAAAAGCATTATAGAAACAGAGTTAAGAGAGTTGCTGGTGAAAACTTTTACATTGCTTGCTTGGTTCTTGAGGAGAAAGATCTAGAGGAAGAAATTAACCAGTTTCTCTGTTACTTTCTTAGGAAAAAAAAAAACCATGTTGTAGTATAGAAATATTGGGTTGCATTTTTATGTAAAAAATTATTTCCTGAAGACAGTCTTATAAACCTTGTAGTATTGTTTTGTTTCTCTGCTTTAAGTTACACAGAGAAGTTGTACCGTGTGGCCTTCCTGCCTGCCCTTTGGGATGTGCCCAGCCACCCTCAGAACTTGAGACCGGGGACCTCAGCATCCAGAGCAGCCCCCTCTGCATTCTCCCACCTGGCAGTGAGGGCTTGTTCTCTCTTTGCTCCTCTTGTTAACGTCTATGGAGGGTGATCCTCTGGAACCCTTCTACATGCATATTTTATAGTTTATTGAGCTGCAATGAGTAAATGCCTGTGGTTTGTAAGAGGCCATTTTATCTGATGTATTGCTTATTTCTAGCTTATAACTAGATGCTTCTAATTGTACGAGCCTACTATCACTGTGACTCCACTTTCATTGGATGACTGGCTGTTTTCCTGCTATCTATCAGCTGCAATGAATAGAATATATTACTGACCTAACTGAAATCAATAAAATGACCGAAAATATTAGTGCTGAATACAGAGATGAGTTTTTTGTGATGCTTCAGAATGCTTTTCCTTGGCATATGGATAAACTTGTCTCTCTTTAATGAGTATTTCATTAATATGGAACTACTTCATCTTTGTTGTTGAGATTATTTTTATCACTGTGGGATAAAAACAGTAGCCTAAATAGAAAATAATGTCTTGTTTCTTGCTTAAAGGGATTTTTTACTTAGATTGAAAAAAGAATTATGTTTTTTGTATGAAGAATTTTACTAAATATATCCATCTATCGCTTGTTTATGTTTTTCCTTTTTAAGCTTTTCAAATAAGTTATTAGGAATTTTAATGTAAGAGGATAGACTCTGGCAAGTGTGTAAAGCATTATACTTCTTTTTATCCTGATAATTTTATTGTTGTGTCTTCTCAGCATATGCAAATTCATTTTAATCAGTTAATACAGCTTTTCATCCACAATCCAACAATATATTTATGGTGTTCTGCTCTTACAAAAAGCAAACCTTTTTATCTTAGATTACTGCACCTCTTTAAAGATAATATCATTTTAACATGAACAAAGCTAATAGATTTTATTTCTTCAACATTTCCTGGGTTTTACACTTGTGTTGGTAGCTGAGGTCTGTTTGCCTTTTTCCAGTAGTTCCCTTTAATGATGTATATCCTTTGCATTAGGTTTACTAACATATATTGCGTTGCTTATCTAGCACTGCATCTCTTTGAAATACATCCATGTAAATGGTTTATTTTCTGTATGAGTATGCTCAGTATAAATATATGAATGCAGATTTTGTGAAGGATAATTTATTATTGAGCATTTTATTTTGAAAAGGTAATTATCATATGAAGTTGTCCCTGAATGTCATACTTGTCCTCTCAAGCAGAGGACAGGAGGCAGATCTTCAGTAATGAAGAGCCTTAAGGAGAACCTGTTAACCACTGTGGAATGTGGAAAAATTTTTCTACCTTAAAACAATGGATGATGAGTGGAAAGGGGTATCCAGGAAAAGGGAAACAAGTCTGTCTCGTATTGTAAACAACACTGCTTGTGCAGGTTTTTTTCAAGGCATCAGCAAAGCAGTGCAGGGAGGGATAAGAGAACGGTGAAGGGATTTGCAGATGCTGATGTGCAGCTTCTCTTAATAGCTATTGAGTAGGGGGAAGGCCTGCTGATAAATTAGCAGGAGTGGCTGGTTTCAAAGGCAGCTTGGAAGAAAAACTAGCAGTTGCTTTGGGAAGGAAATAGTCCATGAAAGATATTACTGTTTTATGGGGTTTTTTTGTGTTTTGTTCTTTTGTTGTTGTTGTTTTGTTTTTTTTTTTAAGCACAACAGAAACTTCAGAAAAGGAGTCAAAATGGTGTTTTAGTGAAAAAAAAACATGCTAGGAAAATGCATGTTTACAGCCATGTATCTGAATGGGTAAGAACAGAGTTTAGCTGCCCTGCATATTTCAACATGAATTGCCTGCATGTAATCTTCCTCACCTTGATGCCTGTCCATGGCCTTAAGCTGCAAAAGCCTCCAGCACGTCAGCATTTTGAGTGACTGCCCAGTTTGTGGGAAGCATGTGTTTGCACATTATTCTCAATTGTTGAGAAAAGACAGTGGAGAGGGCAGGGAAAAGGGTGCTTCAGAAAAGTGGCTGCTGAGGTAAAAAGTTGCTCACAACTGCATTTGGAAAGAGGAACATCCATCTCCCTTAAAATAACCAAAAATCAATAAAAGATTTTT
Organism: Florisuga fusca; assembly: GCA_038090715.1. NCBI lineage: Eukaryota > Metazoa > Chordata > Aves > Apodiformes > Trochilidae > Florisuga > Florisuga fusca. Next base: position 46,187,350 of record JAAWXA010000005.1, on the reverse strand, counting down.
AAAAATATAAATAATTCTAGTGCTTTTAGATAACTATGCCTCCAGGAACTACAAACCTCTAGCATATTATTGCATTTCCCACTGAGTTTTCCAAAGAAGCAAAATGCTAATAATTTTCCAAAGCATCTTTGGTAAATTTGTCAGTGTTTTCAGTATGGAGTCAACTATGGGCTTTTGTAATTTAGCAATTACAAAAGTGTTCACATTTATGCATCTTTTTCACATTGATGTTAAAAACCATTCCTATTGCTGTATGCGAAAAACCCTAAAACAACTGCGAAAACAAGAAATTCTGTTGATATAATCTTCATTAAAAAAAAAAAAAAGATAAACCTCTTTAAACTGGTGCTTTCTTTAGAATAAAAATTTATTGTAGTACAAGCTAATGTGCCTTTGTTATTGCAGCTGGGGCAGTTTAAATTTGTTTCTGGTCTTGAGTTCCCTTTTTCCTTCTAACCTTTTTGTGCCTCACAGCTTGCTCAACCCATGGGAAGTCTTGTGCAAAGGAGGAGGACATGGGAAATGTTTGGACACGTGCTCTGAGTATTTCTAAGTGTCCCAGCTGCTCTTGATATACTTAGGAGGAGAAGATGACATCCAGTATTTTTTGCGAAACAATTTGCTTTTCTTTTTTCTGTCCTGTTCTACTTTTAAAGGGCAAGGAAGTTTTGGTTTCGATGCCCTTGTTTTGGTCCATTTTGCTGTAGGGTTTGGCGTTTTCAAAATCCAAATTGAAAAGCTAGTGTTCATTTTGGGAAAAGAGCAGCTTGAACACCTCCACGTTTATGTTTATTGTTTCTGTTGTTCTCCGTTGTTCATTTTCCAGATTGTTCTGAGTTATGGCTTCTTCTTTCGTATTTTTCAACTTTTCTCTGAAGGTATGCTGTTGATCAATTGAAGTGTTAATGGTGGGATCTGTACTCTCAGTTTTGCACAAGAAAGGGACTTTGATTTGCTTAGTCCAGGAACCTTTAGAGAAGGTAACGGTCCTGCAGGGTGTCTTTGTGCCTTGACTTGAAATGGTCCTGAGATTCTGAACTTCAGAATCCCAGCTGTATTCTAGGCCAAAATGGAGCAGTGCCTCTGCAGACACCCTCTATGTTAGAAGTCAGGATGATAGTGCAGTGTGTGGATGCCTGGTATTTAGAAAATTAAGGTTCTCTAAAATCTTGCCTTGGTTGTTTCTTATTATATTACAACCTTTTATTTTTAAAAGAAACACATTTATTGGTGTGAGTTCTGAATTAACTGCGTGTGGTCTTCATAAATAGGAATGAAATTGTTATTGCAATTTTCTAGTGACCGATTTTTTCCACTGTTTTATGAGAAACACAACATTTTGCTGCTGAAAGTGACCAAGCTTTCTTAGAACCTTAATGAGAATTTAGTAAAAAAAAATCCTTACTCAGCTTTCAGTGACTATTTTAATTGAGCGGGAGCATTCTGTTTAACTTTTAAACATATGCCTCCTTTTGGTTCAGGTTAATAATCTGTGACATAGAAGTGGCTGCTTGAGCTGTTTTGCAGGACTAAGTCACTGGTTTCTTTAGTGAAAAATCAGGAGGGAACTCAAAGCTTGCCATCTGCAGGATGAGGTGTTAGCATTTAAAATCAGTTTATTGTTTGAACACCTGTTGGAGCAAACTCTCTGCCTTCCAAAGTGTGGCGGATGACATATTTAAAAAGAATGTCAGAAGAGTTGTCATGATATTTGAAGTTTAATTTGACTAACCTTACTACGCAGAACTTTAGTTTTTATAGGGAGAGCAGATTTTAATTTACAAAAATTTACAAAATGCCAGGGAAAGCTCTGAACCTGAGAAAACAACGTGTTTTAAACCTCAGTGATATAACCTGTTATAAACTGTAGCAAATTCTGCCTTATAAAAAAAACAAAAAACCAAACCAAACCAAACCAAAACCCCCCCCCCCAAAAGCCCCCAAACAAACAAAACCAAAACAACAAACAAAAAATGCTGCAGAATAGGACACAACAGCACACATGGCCTACCCCTCAAATTTTTGAAGTAACTAGTTGATTGTAATAATTCTTCAGAGTTAAATTTTTTAATAGATGCATAATTAGGGCCTGAATTGGGATGTTGTCAGGAAAAGGCAGCCTGTATAACTTAAACCACTGTATCAAGAAATGTTTATTGCTGTCTTTTGTTATAAATATCTTTGAGCTGCCATTTAATGGCTAGGAGGATAAGGAATTAATGAGCTACAGGAGTATAGCTTCTGCTTTTTGTTTTTGCCAATAAGCTCCATTCTAACTACTCTGAGATATATCACCATCCTGCTATAACAAGATGTACATAATAAAGTAAAAATAGCGCACTTGTATTTATTTTTTCTGCTCTGTTTGGTCCCTGCCTCCAGAATGCTCTACCTACTTTGAGATTTCAAACACAAAGTATGAGGTGTTTAGGTCTTCTGGGGTAACACATTTTACAGCAAGGGCACAGAGAAATCGTTCCCCTTTTTCCCCAGTAGTTCCTAGTAGTATACAAAACAGCATGGGAGTTCTCTTTCTGGAAGTTGGAAGAGAAGATTTTCTACCAAATGCTGCTGAATCTGAACCATATTATTAAGGTTTTTTTTTGGGGGGGGGAATTAAGAGTGACTGTGACTTAGGTTGAAGTTGTATAAAGAACATTTTTACATAATTGGAGCCTGATTTTGAGTAAACTGGGAGGGCTGTATTTCATCTCAGAGACAAAGGTCTCCCAATGCAACACAGTTAAAACTTGTGATTTGAGTCTTGGCTGTTGTGTCACTAGAGGAACCACCTGTAAATAACTCTTTGAATAGAAATGTGTAGATACAAACAAAAGCAAAAAACATTTTTTTTCATCTTTTGACTTACTGGCAGCGGAGTCTAAAAGTAGCAGATAAACTGGTTTTGGTTTTCCACCACTAGGAAAAGAGTGGGAGACAAGCAAATAAACAAAAATGAAGGGTAGGGAAAAAGAAAAGCCAACAAAAGCATTCATTAATTTATTTATAAAATTGATTTATTTTTGAGAAGAAAAGTTTTTTCTATTAGCTGCATAGTGCAGTCCTGAGATTAGTTCAAACAGTTGTATCATTTTAAGTTGGCTAAGACAGAGCAGATCAAAGAGGCTGCTACATTGTCTGGTTAAAACATTTCTGAGTGCTTTGCTAGGATGCTGGGGTTTCCAGTAAGTCAAGATTGTCAATTTACAAGTAAATTTTCTCTTTTGATTAAGCCTTTCTTCCTGTTATTTAAAGGAAGAAGTTTAAAATTCTGTTCAGAGTATCCATTATTGCTCAGTGTCTTAATTTAGTGGTCAGGACAAACCAAAACCCAGAGAACAACTGCTATCTATTACTCCTTTCACCCTTCCAGGGGAAGATGAAAGGGGAAAAACAAAGAGAGACTTCAAAGTATGAAGTAAAGATGAGAATAGGAAAGGGATAGTAAAAAATGGGATAATAATGACCTATATAAATTTATACAAAATCCGGTTTTGGTGGTAGCTACTCTAAGTGTCTGAAAGTTCCCTAATGGAAGAGCTGAGTTGGGCAAAGGGTCCAGAGCTCCTCTCAGTGTAACTGATGGAGCTGGATGCTGCAGAGTGTGTGGGAAGCTGGAAGCAAAGAGCAGGAGCCTCTCTCTGAGGTGCCCAAGCACAGGAAGCAAAGGGAGCGGGAAGAGGAGGACTTTCCACGCTCCTGACTTTTATAGGGTGTGGTAGGAAATGGGAGAAAATACTGACCCCTCTGTCCCAAAGAGCACCCTCTCTCTAGGTCCTTGTACTGATACCATAAAATTAACTTTCCTTCCCTCAAACTATAACAGTCAGAAATTCCCAAGGGAGAGAACCGGTGGGACCCGCTGGATGTTCAAAACGATGTGCCTTCCTGGACCAGCACTGGCTGCATGGTGTTATGATGTCAGAACAAAGAGCACGGGTCCTAAACCCCTGAGAGGTGGAAGTGTTGTGCTCAGAAAGGGGCAGAAATAATCCTGTGTCATGGCAAGAATAATTAGACATTTCTGTTCATCAGTTAACAGGTAGTTCAAAAGGGTCTTTGTAGCTCATTTCTGGACGAGAGAATAAGAATGCTTCCTTAGGAGAAGTTTATAAGGCAGATGTGAAATTTATCTTTTCAGCTTGTTTAAATTACATAAAAAGCCAACCCTTGGTACATGACAACCCCCAGAAAGTGAATTATATGTAGTATATTCCCCATGTGTGAAAGGAGTGGCTTAACCATGATATCTTTTTTTTGAGCAGATGAAAACAAGGAAAAAAAACCCAAACCCCGTAGTGTTCTTAAAATGCAGATGCATCTGATCTGCAGCTAGAAGCAATATTTATATTCTCATTTAGTGCACAGTGTAAGTAAAGCAGAAATTTGAACTGGTCTTGGAGCTCTAATGTACTTTCACATTTCCTGATGCTTCTACATTTTCAGTTTCCTCTCATCTGTGCTGATGACTGTAAAATACAACAATTATTTTCAAAATCATATATATTTTTAAACCCTATTTGATATTATTCTGTTTAAATCTCATTTTAACATTGCTTTTGTGGGATGAGTTGGTATACCTTTCTGTGTGGTCTAATTTTCATTTACAATCTTTCTGTATCAATAGAGCCTCCAGCACAAAGTAATGTGAGAGCCAAATTACTTTGTTTTGAAAAAATTCAGACCTTGAGGCTGACTCAGATGTGGGGTGGGTGAAAGCACTGGCAAACGTAGCACGGACAACAAGTGTATAAATTTACTCAATGATAGAGTTTGAACCTTATCTTAGACAAAGTGTGGTTGTCTCACAGATTTATCAGCAGTGCACAATTCTCTTTTCTTTGTGTCATTGTTTCAAGTTTTCTTGAAAGAGCCTGAGGATTTTGGAACATGACAGCTTTTCCAGAAGTCTTGTTTGCATTTCTGAAGGGAAAATGAGTCCTAATATTAGGCTTTAGATATCAGGTCTGGGTGTGTCTTACTTCTTTCTTCATGCTTATGCTCTTTATTTATTGTATTTGTTCTAAGAAAAAATACAATAGGACTTGCTCTGGTGCAGAAAGTTTGTAAATCAAACTTTCTTTTTGTTCTTTTTCTGCTGCCTGATGTCAACATGTAGGACATCATTGTGGCCAAACAGAATCATGTACTTCGTGCTCTACTTAATGATTTAACGTTTTTTTTTTTTCCTTTTTTTCTTTAAACAAATGAATGTGACATACTGTTTGAAAAGGAGTATTGGTTCTGCAATGATTGGATATGCTAGAGGGGAGGGCAAGGAGGGCTGTGAAAGGAAGCTGGATATGGGCACAGTGCTGAGTGATTCTGGGATCTTCTGCCTGCTTTGTCATTGAAGCTGAGTGCACAGCAGGGGATAGAAGACTTTCTTTTAATGACAGCTTATGATGAACTAGGTGTTGTAATGTAATTCTTGACAGGCTTCCTACTTATGCACTAAACTCTTCTCCTTCCTTTATTTTGTTAATACAGATCATTTAAAAAAAAAAAAAATCTGTTGAAGAGGAGTTTGGAAATTATTATGTGTGACCTTCCTGGGATGAATCCCAAGACTGGAGTGTTTGCCTCTGTATCTTTGCTTTGCCTGAGGCATTTGTGATTGCTTTAGCACTTCTAGCATGCAGGGAGCTGGGAGTGTGCGTGCGTGTTGGGTGGCAAAGGGAGGGATCGGCTGCTAGCATGCCAAAGCATTTAATGCTTTCACTGCTGATGGGGAAAACATTTGGCCCTGGATAAGAATATTTTGGACAAATCTTGGAATATGCTCAGTACACAAGCAGCATATTTTTGCTATCTCCACAGTCAGCTAGAAAAAAAATACCAAACCAAAACCAAAACACCACAGCATGCAACTTTGTGCTGAAGAGAAAGTAGAAGAGATGAGGAGCTCGCTGGGGGAAGTGGGGAACATGTCTCAGTTTGGGAGTTATGGTACCAGATGGACTGTGCTGTGTGTTCTGACTCTGGTGATGGATACATTTTGTCTTTCTCTCAAGTATCCACCATTGAAGAAGAACAACCTAAGTCAAGGGAAAAGAAAAGGCACTGTAGATTAAGAAACTCTTAGTAATTCTCTCTTATTTTTATATCATATATTTTTATATATTATTGCAATACATTTGAGCTGAAAACCTAAATTGTCTCAAGTTGGTATATGTGCTGCACCAAAAAGAACACAAAACCCCACAGTATCGTGTAAGAACTCTCCCCCCATTTGGAAAAGCAGACTGCAGATTATGTTTTTCCTCGTACATCACAAGTAAAATTAATAGATTTAACCAGTATTTAATATGGTCTCCTGTCTTTAAAATGTAGTGGATATAATTTCTTTAAATTATTTTGGAGCATTTAAACTAACAAAATGGATAAATCAGCTTGTGGAATAAACTGACATGCATGAAAACTGGCACAGCTCTTAAACACTGTACATTGTAATGGCATTTTGTTGGGTTGTTATTACTTCAGCTGCACAATTGTGGGAGCCTGCTGCATATTAGCAAAGGCTTTCCTCATAACCTCAAGCTATATGCACCGAGTTATTTTCCTCCCCAGACTATCATCTTTGATTCTCCCAGACAACATATAATTATTTTTTTGCTCTGTAGCAGTGCATGCTCTAGGCAATAGTGAGTGTAATACTTTAGGCTTTGTTAGGTAATGAGCATTATCAGCGACTGCAGTAATCTAGATTAGTATTTTCATCTCATTATTATTTGGCATCTGCAGTATCTACATGTATCTGTTCAGTCCTGTTTCTCTAGAAGTTAGCTGGGCACTTGAGAGAATGCGAACGTAAAGGCTTCCTGAAATTGTCACTATATTCAGGAGTTCACTTGTAGCTGGAGCTGTGGTTTTTACAATGCAGTTCACTGAGATATATCAAAGTTTGTATATTATTTGAATAAAATGGGATATTTTAAGATATCTTTGCATTTTACAGTGGTGAAGGAGGGACAGAGCGAGGCTCTCAAGGCTGCACAACAAATCAGTTGCTGAGCCAGAAATATAATGCAGGTCTCATAATCCCAAGCTTCATCCTTGGTCCTCTAGCAAGCAAATGTCTCTGAATTAACTATGCTACACCAAATATACCAGCTGGTATCCTGTAGTGCAGGAAATATCTTTCAGAACAGTAAATAAACCCCAAGGTTTTCCTGAGGGTTGTGGACTTCTCTAAAAGGCATCTGTCATCTAAACTTCAGTTGATTTTTTTTTTAAACTAGATTGGAAAGCTTCATTTTTTTGTTGGATTGTTTGTTTTTGGCTTTTTAAATTTTTTTTTTCAAAAGGTCAGATAAAACATAAGATTTTTTTTTTTAAGGTTATATATGCAAAAATGCTTTTGCTTAGAGTTTGTCTTCTGTGATATCCGTAGTTTTGGTTTTACCTTATCTTGCATTCTTTGGAAAATAACACAGCAGTATACTGGTTAACAAAAGAAAGTGAATAACTGTTCTGTTTTGTGCAGATTAAATGCACACCCTACAGTGTACATCTGTTTTGCTTGTTGCCTAAGTTGGTATAGATATGGAAGAACTTTAATGCTGATCAGTGATATTTGAGATTTACATGCTGTCGTCATTGAGGCTGAGAAAACTGGGTTTGTTCAGCCTTGAAGACAGAAGATTTAGAGGAGGCCTTATTATGATGTTCCAGTACTTAAGGGGGGGCTACAAAGAAGATGGAGACTCTCTACTTAACAAGGAGTCACATGGACAAGATTGTTCCTTGCAAGATTCTGATTGACTGCAAGAAAGTTTTTCACTCTGAGGACAGTCAGACATTGGAATGGTCTCCCAGGGGAAGGTGGGTGGATTCCCCTACTTTGGAAAGTTTTAAGTCTCGGCTTCACAGGGTGCTGGGAGATAGAATATAAACAATAATATTAGAAGGGTTGGACCAGATGATCCTTGAGGTCCCTTCCAACCTCACATTTAAAAGAAAAAAAAAAAAAAATCAATTTTGAGTGCGTGACTTATATTTGAGAATCAGATAGGACGTGGAATTACTTGGCAGAATTCCGTAAGAGGAATAACATTCTAATTCATGGGCAGTAACTCTTACTAGGGTGGGTGGAGTGACGTTGAGACCAATTTTCTCACAGGTAAAAATTGTAGAAGAGGTAGAAGCAGTACAGCATTGCATTCTGGGGAAGAAAAGAGGTTCTTAGGAAGATTGTTTCATAATATCCTACCTTCAGTACTAAAACATGAACACATCTATTGAGTTTCATTTTAACACCTGAAAATGCTGGAAACTGATATTTATTCAAGTCTTGTACACACACACACACATAAACATGGTTTTCATTATGCTACCATATGTAATAATTTTCTGTCTTGACTTTGATTATAAAGTTGATTTCTCTGGTCATAAAACTCTTGGCCTCTTGTGTTGTCAGCACTAACACAAACTGGCTGAAGGGTGTTATTCTTATCAGTATCCTAGAACTAGAATAGTCTGGGTTAAAAATCCATCAAACTACAGGTTCAGGAAACCATGTAAGGATTTGGAGACTACAGCACATACCTGTGGCAACATAAGACCTGAAATGTTCCATATACTTCAGTGAAAGATGAGACAAGCACAAGAATAGATAGTGTCATGCTCAAGAATAAATATTTTCAGAAGTTTTGCTGTCAAAGTCAAAGAGATCAGAGTTATATCAGAACTGATTTATTTTAAATAAAAATTCTCAGTTGTACAATTTGCAGAAACTTGGATAAAAGCCATGTTTACCCCACTCTTTGAAGTCTTCCTGAAAAACGTGACTTCAGTGGGAGCAAGACCATGATAATTTTCCCTTTATTACTGTTTTTCTCCATCTCTGTAATTTTAAACTATGTAATGCTATGCATTCTGTCAGCAGTCTTAATAATGTATTATGCTTTAAAAATTACTGCTTTGGGGATCATGATGGTTTTTGGCAAGAAGTTAGGGATTCTCTTGGACTATAAATCTGTGGTGTTTAGTTAAAAGGTTAAATTTACACCAAGGTGTCTTGTCACTTTGACTTACATGTAGTTAAAGCAAGTAAATTGGGCAAGCTTAGCAGCTTTAAATGAGCTATTATTAGACAAATCCCTGCAAAACCAAATAAATGTTATGTCATTCTACTTTATAATTTTCAGCCAGAGAACTCTGGCTGACTGACTTCACATATTCTGATCTATGGGTTCCTGTCAGCATTCCATTTCCTTTCCTGGCACTCTGGTCTCTACATTTGTTCTTATTTTTGGCCTATTGAAGAATAAAGTGATACTGTAAATAGAGTTAAAGCTGTGAGTAATTCATGAAGCTAATTTTCTCTGTCATGACTTTCCCTTTCAATAACCCTGGAAAAAAGGTACCATGGCCAATAGTATATCTATCAATATGCAAAATATGACCAAGGCTGATGATATTCTTGAGCACTGGCAGGTGTTGCAGCAAACTCAGTGAATCCGCGTTATAGGACTATTCTTCTTGTCTCCAAAGATGATCTTACCATGGCCCATGAGTGTCTGGTGTCCTGGTTAGGTTGGATTTACCATGCCTGTGAAGCAAGTCTGACAAACTGGATGAGTCAGGTCTATTGCTTAAGTGGTCTGTATGCAGGAGCGTGTGTATGTGTGTGCTCATGTTGATGGTTCTTGGACTTGGAGCTTGTGTTCAGCAAGGCAGGAGCCATGCTGAATCTTAAGTGCATTCTGGTACTACTCCTCTGGATATGATTTCTGAGTTGAGCTGGAAGACATATCTGTGAAGATCTGGTTGTTTCCCAGCCCTGCACATGAGGGGGCTACAGGGGTGGGTGTAGCACAATGGGCTTTGGTTGTGCAGCATGTACATGTCTGTGGATGTCTGCCTGTTTGGAATGTGTTTGTGTGGGCTGGTTCTCTTGTCTCAAACAGATGAGATATGATCAAGGACATTGTTGATTTTTTGTTTGTTCTGCTTTTTTTCCCTGAAGAAAATCCTATGTTTATTTGGGTTTGGGTTCACTTTACTCAATATTGTGATTTGAAAAGTGTATAAACAAAATGCAGCTTTATAAGAAGGATACTCTAATATTCCTACTTCTTTCATGTTCCTTTTGCCTAGATTTTGCTTAATATTTGCAATCTTTCCACCTTTGTTCTTAAGTCCAACAAATAAGCGGGATTTAATGCTATCTCTTTCCTTATGTGGGGACCTTTTCAGCATGAAAAGAAAAAGATAATTAGTAATATTAGCTAACATAGACAATAATTTTGTAGGAGCACGAGGTTGTATATAGCAACTGTTCTAGCCATTCATCCCTGGTAGTGGGATATGATTGCATAATGCAGGTGTTTAGGAGGAAGGGGAAGGAGAAAATTAGTATCTTAATTACTATTATGTTTAAGTCCCTCTCAGTTTTAGTACACTTTCAGTTTCAACACGTTTTTATTTCCTGCTGCCAGATAGCAACAAAAGGAAATAGTTTTTTCAATACTATTTTAAACAGTACATAAAGTTTACTCAGGTATGATCAGTTCTCCTGTGTGTAGATGGTGAGAGCACTGAAGTGGGCAAAAAACCATTCTCCCTGGCGTTTCTGGCACTTCTTCAGCCCAACCAACATCAGCAGAAGTTGCTCGGAGCAGCTTGTCCAACTCAGCTTGTGATCCCTGTGGAGCAAAAGCCAAGACTGGCAGGTGGGGTGATGTAGAGCAGGCGTGTTCTTATCCCTCCCAGTGTCCTTTTTGTGCTTCGCATGGTGAGCAATGGTTGCCTTTAGGAGTTGTTGTATAAAAACTCCTGGGTGCCTGGGCAAGCTCCCAGCTGACTGGATAAGGTGAGGTTGCCGCTGTGGCAGAGTTCCTGAGCTGTGCCGTGCAGCCACAACAGATGTGGGAAGTCTCAGCATGCAGATGAGCCATGGTGTCTAGACATGCTATGATTATTTCTTTGCTCAATTCAGTCTGTAGCCAAATATCTTTCCAAATACACTAGACAGACGTGAGAGGGGAGCCCATATCCATGTGACTGCAAAAACTGTGAACTGCATGTGCACTTTCCTCCATGCCCTGGCCAGATTTAATCATACTACTTGGTCGTACCAATGACTTAAGTATACCATATCCTAACAGCAGTGGAAAACATCGTTCCTATGTGTTCTTTACTAAGTCCAATGAAGATTTCTGGAAAACTTTCACTAGTGTCCATGTATGTATACTTCTGTATCCATTTGCAGAGGGTTTCCCTCCATAAGATTGGTTTGCTGTGTGCTATGTAGGCTGTGTTAACCTAACTTCAGCTTAACTGAATGAATACTCAGGCTAATTTTTGGTTATCCTGCTTTTGGTATTTACTGTATTGTGCACTATGAGAGTGCTGCCAAAGTCATAGGAAATAAGGGTTACTGTATTAAGAGGTACAAAGGAAGCAAGACAAGCTTAACAAGTTTGTTTCTGCCTGTGTGCATGTCTTTCATTAATCTGTAAAACTCTGCTTTCCAGTTTTGGGTAGGTATTTCTTAAGAATAAAAATAAACTTGCTAAAGCTTTTATTTTTCTACAGTAAAACGAGATGTTAATGCAGAAATTGTGACATGAGTGGTGAAGGGAGAGTGGGCAGGTTGAAGTGCATATAGAAAGCACCAGTACTGTCAGTTTTGTTTAGAAAAATTGGGGTCTACAGTGTTCTTTGTAATGTCTCAAAGCATAATAATTCAGCTGCTCATTCTGGTGTAGTGAATGCATACATAAATCAGTAGCACACTGCAACTTTGAGATGGGTTGCTTGTAGTTTTCTGGAGACCTTACTGCATGGTAACAGTTATAATGAATTACTTGACAGTCTGAATGTCTCTGAGTGCTTTGTCATTACCTTCCACAGGTGGCAGGTAGTTGTGCTGAGGTGTTCAAGTATTCTCTGGTACATAGTAACAGAAAAAGCAGAACTTGGTCCTCTTCCAAGATTTAAATTTGTCCTTGCCTTTCTGAAAAGTGGTTACAGTGTCTTCTCAACAATGTTTCACCTCCCACCTAGGACTATGAAATTCAAAGGGGCCTTCCATTCCTTAGCTTTGTTGATCCATATGCCATGGAGAACACCATCTAAATCTTCTCTTGGCAGCTTCTACAGCAGAGTTTGAGATTGTTGAATTTCAAGGAAGGCTTTGTACGTGTGTGCATATGATATACATTCTTAATTTAGAAGAAAATATGTAAATTATAAAAATCTGAAGTGCCTGGGGACAGGGGAGCAGGGTATTTGTGAGAAATTTTGACGTGGTGAACATAAATATGGATCTTCATCATCCAGCCTGGAAAATTCTTGCTCACATGATGTTTCCTTGCTGTAAAAATGTTTTTAGGCAGTACTGCTTAAGCATTCAATGGGTTTTCTGATATTTTCATAGGTCAGAAAAGCACTGGAAAGAAATCACCAGTCACTTTATATAAGTGTGTAAATAGAGTGGAACAATGACTCCTTTTTGCCTCATGTCTCTGATTAGGTTCAAGGGTGAACTGTTGATTGCTAGTGTATTTGTTCTGTGCTGTAGACACTCTCAGTCAAAGAAATGGATGCTTAAATTGGATGAACTTTTAAGTTTTTTTACTTCTCAAGTGAAATACCTTTTTGAGGTGCTGGGAGCAGGAAACTGCTATGTGAGTTCTGTCTTGCTGTTTCAGGATAACACGATTAATAAGTAGAACTTTTGTTCAATATGGGAAAAATATAATTTTTCAAAATTTTTTATTGTCTTTGTCATTCCTACTAAAGAGGTTAAAGTAATGAAGTGTTCTTAATGATGCATATCTTCTTCTTGAATATATCTCTTGTATTGTTTTGCAATATTAGGCAATAAGTACAGTTTAAGAAAAACTTTGTTTTATGAAATGACGAAAGAATGTTTAAGTTTTATTCACCTGACTTTTGTCATGGATTTCACATGGGGCCCGATTTCAGCCAGCATTTTAAGCATGTTTAATTTTAATCGTGGTTAGGGCACCAAAGAATATTTTTACGGTGAGGATTTTTCTCTAATTTGTATGTCCTGTGCATTTCGGTAATTCCATGACAAGTTCTTCTCTTTTCTGATTATTACCCCAAGCTTCCAGTTATTTAAAAGAATTATTTTTTTTTCTGCTTCTTTCTGTTTGGTTCTTGTTCACACTGTGTAGTTCAGTGCCTTACATTTCTAATTTATTGTCTTGAAAGACAGCTGTTTTATGAGTGTTATAAAGGTCTGGGAACTGCTGATGAACTCTATCTTTGATATTTAAAATTTCTCTTTTATTTTTCCTTCTCTCCTAGGATCCTACAAGAACCAAGACCTTACTGTATTAGTCTCTGCACAAACGCTAAACAGAGGCAGTACATGATTACAGAGGGATGGTGACTAAAAGGTAGGTAAGAGACTGTACTTCATTCACTGGGTAGACAGTGATGTCATGAAGAGATTGTAGGATATTGTCTGGAAAAAACTTGAGAGATGGTTTTGTAGACCATTATAGGTATTCTGGCTTTCTCTCCCCCCTGAGCTCAGGAAATGCAAGAAATGGAAATGGGAGGAGTGAAAGAAAAACAACATGCAGTTCTCCTTCTCTCAAATTATGCTCATCTTCAAAAAGGGAAACATGTAAAAATGGGAATGTTTGCTTAAAGAAAAACTGAAAGTGCAACTGTAAGAGTAACATGTTTGTAGGTGGCAGAGACACTGTTTCAGGTTGGTGTTTGGGAGGCTTTTTGAAACAGTCTAAAAAAGACCTAGGAAAAGGAAGCCCATATAGCTAAATGACAGGATAGAAGAGACTATTAAAAGCAAGAGGATGTATTAAAAAAATCTCCATTCAAAGAAGGAAATAGGACCAGAAATAGGACCAAATATAGGACCTATCAGGCTAAACATAAAATTAATAAATGCATTTTTCAATGACACCAGTAGCAGGAAGCCAGTTGAAGAGTCTGTGGGGGCCTGTGGGGGGTATATGATGTAATGGATGATCTGAGATAAAGCCATGGCAGAAAACTAAATAATTGTGTGCATGTGCTCACCACTGAAAAGTGTGGGGTGGTTCCTGTTTTGGAACCTGTTTTATGGGAGGTTTGTGAGATTGCCTTTCTTAACTGGAAGCATTTGTAGGCGAGCTTGGGCAACAAATTGCATGTTCCAAATTTAACAGGTCCAGATGTAGTTTACTGAATTTTTTAAGGAGCAGAAGAGTGAAATAGGCTATCTACAGACTGTGGCATGCAACTTCTTGCTTTAAAGTGCCCCAGAAGTTGGGAGGTTGAAGATGTCTACTTTGATGCCACATTTTAAAAAAGCATTCATGTGGAATCAGAGAGTCCAGAATCCAATAGACCTTTTCTTTAACATGAGTGGAATAGTGAAAAAGTTAGATTAGCAGCTGTTGTAGTAAGGACATTGGATAATATGATCCAATACCTTCACAATATGATCAAATACCTTCAGCTACTTGAAGGATACTTACAAAGATGACAGAGCCAATATTTTTAGTAGTGGCAAGCCATGTTACAGGGTGTTAACATACACGGATTGCAGACTGAAATGTTCTGATTGGGTATTGTAGGAAAGTCCTTTTCAGTGTTCAAATCTCAGTTGGACAGTGATACAGCTGACCCGATCTACTGTGGCTTTTAGTGGTCAGTCAGCCTGGAAGACTCCCAGAGATTCCTACAAGCCAGCATTTCTGTGATTCCAAGTCTTGCTAAACTTCTTTGTCCTTTGAAGGGTGTAACCAGCATGAACTTGAAAGAGATATGTATTGTTCTACTTGAATTTTGCAAAAGCTTTTCTTACTCAAAGTCCTCTCAAAAAACTCTTAAAGGAACAGGCACAGACTAAGGGAGGGGACTGCCATCTGTGAAATAATTCTTTAAATACTAACAAATGAAAAAATGGGAGAAAAATGTTTTTGAAATCACCAGTGGATTTCCACAGAAATCTCTGACTGCTCAGGAGATCTTCATATGGAGGCTTGGAACAGAAGTGTGGTGACACGATTTGTTTCTGAAACTACTCAGGGCAGAAGAAGGTAAAAGAAAAAGAAAAACAAAATGAAAAGAAGGGTACAAACTACAAAACTGGAAAAAAAAAAAAAAAAAAAGCTTCAGTAGCCATTAAAATGGTGGATGAAATACAGGATCAGTAATGGTAAAATATTTAGAGCTGGCCTTAGATCTTGGGGATAGAAGCTGTAATTTAATGAAAAAAAAGGTGCCATGTGCTTCAGTAGCAACCAAAAAGCATATTTATATCAGGATCTTCTCTGAAAATAAAGAGGTCAAAATAGCATTAGTCTACTCCCTAAATCTGTGGTGTCTTTGATCTTAATTATGCTGTGCTGTTCTAGTCCAGAGTGTTTAAATTTCCTGTACCAGCATCTGTACTTCCTTTGGGAAGTTTTCTGAGGGGTTTTGAAATTCAAAAACATGGGAGGATTTTTTTTTTTCATTTGACTAGAGAGGATAATTGCCCTTGGTAAAAATGAATTTTGTTAAAACAATAGCAAAACCAGACTAAAGCAGCTGAAGTGGAGACTGAAAGGATTACTACATAACATGACCAAATCCTGCAAGGACAAAGATGACATCCTCTAAGTGATAGAGGAATCAAAGAGGAGAGGTGCCATGCTAGATCCTGCACTCACCAACAGGGAAGGGCTGGTTAAGCTCACGGGCAGCTTTGGCTGCAGTGACCATGAGATGGTGGATTTTAAGATCCTCAGGGCAGCAAATAAGGAGGTACTCAGCAAGCTTGAAACCCTCAGCTTCAAAAGAGATGATTTTGGCCTCTTCAGGAAACTCTAAGAGTACCACAAGACCCTGGAGGGATTGGGAGCTCAGGAAAGCTGGTTGACTTTCAAGGATCATCTCCTCCAACCTCAGTGGCACTGCATCCCTAAAAAGAAGAAATCAGGCAAAAAGGTCATATCTGGCCTTTTGTTTGTTTGTTTTGTTGTTTTTTGTTGTTTTGTTTTTTTTCTTTTCTTTTCTTTTTTTTATGTCTATGTCTATATATGTGTGTACAGGAAACTCCTGGCCAAAATGAAACACAAAAGGTAAATCCACAAACGGTGGAAGCAAGGAGAGGTAACCTGTGAGGATTACAAGGAAATTGTTTGTGATACCAGAAACCAGTCTAGAAAAGCTAAAGCCCTGATGGAGTCAAATCTGGCCAGGGACATTAAAGATAACAGAAAAGGATTCTATAGATATGTCTGAGAAAAAAGGAAAAGGAGAGAATGTGGGGTCCCTCCAGAGCAATATAGGTGACCTGGTTACTGAAGATATAGAGAAAGCTGAAGGTCCTCCATGACTTACTTGCTTCAGTCTTCACTTTTAACCACTTGAGCCACAGCACTCAAGGCACAGAAGGCAATGGCTGGGTCTGTCTGAGTGAAGAACTGTGCAGAGTAGGTGAAGATCAGTTCCAGGAACATGTAGAGAACCTGAAAGTGCACAAGTCCATTGGACCTGATGGGATACATCCACAGGTCCTGAAGTAGCTGACGTTGCTAGGCCACTAGCCATCATATTTGAGAAGTTGTGGCAGCCTGGAGTAGTTCCCACAGACTGGAGAAGGGGAAACATAATGCCCATTTTAAAAAATGGGAGCAAAGAAAACCCAGGGAACTACAGACGAATCAGTTTCACCTCTGTACCAGGTAAAATCATGGAGCAGATCTTCCTGGCATTTGTACTATGGCACAAAATGATGAAGGTGATGGGTGACAGCCACCATGGCTTCACTAAGAGCTAATTGTTCCTGAGTATGGTGGCCTTCTATGACAGAGTTACAGCGCTGGTAGATATGGGAAGAGCAACTGAAATAATCTATCTGGACTTGTCCAGGGCATTTGACACTGTCCCACATGACACCCTTGTCTCTAATAAGGAGAGACATGGATTTTCTGTGTGGATCACTCAGTGTATAAGGAGCTGGCTAGAAGGTTTCACTCAAAGACCTGTGATCAATGGCTCAATGGCCACCTGGAAACCAATGTCAAGTGGAGTTCCTCAGGGGTCTGTTCTGTGTCCTGTGATATTTAACATTTTTTACTACAACATTGACAATGACATTGAGTGCACTCTCTCTAAGCCATTCTATAGCATATATTTCAAATAGTGATGTACACAGTCCAGAGGAAAGAGTATTTTTCTTGCAGGAAGAGGGGTTACAAGGGTGTTGGTTTAGATACGGGGAGGGGAACTACAAAATATCAGTTCTGAGGAAAAAGGGAAGAGGAATATAACATAGGTTACTACCAATTAAAAGTATTGCTTAGGTAAGCCATTTCCCTGCCCACCTAATTCTTTGAGCTCAACTTTCTATGAAGGAGAGTCCTTGTGGCCCTTCTAACTCTTCTGGTTTCTTCCATGTGTCAGTGTTTATGTGCTGGTTCCCTTTGTACCAGGCTTGAGAAATTTTGATAAATGAAACATAACAACGAAAGGCTCCCAAGTAGTAGTTGTTTGTTAAAAGGAACCTTCATTGCTTTAAAGCAGCAATAGCAGTTTCAGAGTGGAATGAAGGAGCTTCATTCTCTTTCAGGAAATGTGCCTGATATGTAAGATGACTTTGGACCACTAAGCTGCAAACAGCTTTGTACTGAAGTGATGAATTGTGCTGTACTTGACTCTGCATATGAGGTGAAGGAGGATCAGAGCAGGATGGATGAGGTCATTCTGTCTGATGGAAAGACCCTTTTTTCCTTGCTACAGAGAATGGGATTCTTCCCATTAAGGCTTGTTGTTAAATCTCTGAGATCAATGACATCTAGAGGCAGGGTTTTAACATCTGGTGTAAAACTATATTGTCTTTGAGTTATAATTTTAATATATTCTATTTTTTTTGCTCAAATATCTAGCTAGGAATGAGTTTCAGCTTTCCGTACCAGCAGAACTGCCCTCCCCCAGGTTACACTGTGAAATAGAGATGCTGTCTTAAGTATACCAAATATCTCTCAGCTGTCTGAAATCTCATGGTTGCTTTCTCCTGATCATTGAAGATGTCAAAATAATCTGTAGTAAAGGAGACTGTTTTGGGACCCTTTGAGCTATTTCTGTTGACCCAGGTTTGGTGTATTTTTTATTTATTTTTTGCTTTCACATGACACAGATTTTTTGTATTTGTAGTGTGTGCATTAATGTAGAGTGTGTAATCTGTTCTGGAAGTTCTTTCTGCAACACCATTCCAAACAGTTTGAGTTATTTTTCACTCACCTTCGGGCTGCATCTTTATAAAATAATGGTGAAATCCAGTGCTGAAAAACATGAGAGATTGACAGCCCTGGAAATTGAAATCCTGTTTATCCATGGACTAGATAGCACAGCCCAGCTGGAGCAAACTGTGTATCTTGGCAGTATGACTCCTGATTAACCTGCTGAGATGACCCCTACATCAGTTATTTATTATTTACAGAGCACTGAAGGTTTGCAAAGACTTTGCACAGTAAGAACATCATGTTTCAATTTGTATTTCCGATATCTTTCTATATGATGCATTTATTACTGCATAAATACAGGTTTGTATCTTTAAAAGGAAAAGAACTTTGAACTCTGCACTGGATTTCCCATGTAAAAGGGATGTATTTGTCTATAGTTACATTATTAGTTGTAGAAGCTGAAAGGGAAATAGTGATTGAACTAATACATGAGAAAACCCTTATCTTTTTATATTAAAAAAATCTAATAATTTACAAACTGGAATGCCTTGTCGTGACTTCAGCAATACAGATTTTCTACTAGATCACTTTGTGACTGTCAGCACCATCTTGAAGTGGCATGTAATGGAGGAGAGAGTTGGTCAGGTATGAAAGGATGGAGGGAACCTTTTACTGTCTCCAAACTATCCTTTTGGAACACTCAGTAGCCTGCAAGTCTCATCTTCTCTCTGGAGTGGAGCATGCTGAATTAGCACATAGAAAGCATACCTTGCTAGAAAGGTATAAATTGCCAATTTTTTATTTGGACCCACACATACAGTATCAACAACTTTGTTGGTTTTTTGTGTTTCTTTCTTTCCCCTTTCTACGTAAAGTTCTGCATTTCATTATAACACAAATCTGCAGGTGGAAAGGCCTTGCATCTACAACATTTTCCATCTTGGCTCTTTATTTTAAATTCTAACACTTCCATTCCATAGACAATTCTCATACCTATGATGCTTGTATCTTGTTGCACCACTGCTATGTAACCTGAAGCTTTTCTACTTTGACTTCATAATTTTTCAACACCACATCTCTAGCCAAAGGGTATGTTTTAGTCAGACTTTTATTTATATGACATTTTATTGTACTTCTGGTTTTCACTGTGTTATTGACAGAGGCCATTTACAAGGGTTTCATGGTGGTTTTTTTAGTGCTATTTTGTGTTTTTGTTTCGGGTGGGGTTTTTTTGTTTTCTGATTATTTTTTTTTTTTTTTGTATGTTTTTGTTTTTAATGACCATTTTCCTTTATATTCCTTCTAGATCTTTGTGCTTGGAGTGTTCTTCTGGATGTAGATTTAAAACATATCTTTCTGCAGTAATATGCAAATGACATCAAAGCTGAGAGTTGGTGAATACAGCAAAAGGAATTTACCTGTAAGAGGATTACAGAGAGCAGAAGGAGTTAAATTTGTAGCAAATAAGAGCATACTTAGTACTGGTAGGCTGAGAAAAGAAATAAAACCAAATACAGTGAAGTTAGTGGACTAGCATTTTCTGTGTGTTTAAATTAATACCCTTTCCTGTTGATCAGAGGGTTTTGGTTGCTTTAGAAAAGAAGCAGGGAGGACTACAGTGACTGGAAAGCTGAGGGAAGATGTGCTGCTAAGTCTTGATTTGTAAAGGGGGCTTATATACTCCCTTACTCTGGGTTCCATCCTTCCTTGGGGTACAGCATTCACACAGTGGGAAAGCCACTGTATTGAGACACACCAGGAGGGAATGGGCTTTCCACAACCACTTCAGCATCTTGGATATGGCTTTCCTAGCTTTCTCATTTACTTCTATGTAAATATAATCTTGGATCAACAAGAAGCTGAACATGAGCCAGCAGTGTGCCCAGGTGGCCAAGAAGGCCAATGGCATTCTGGCCTGTATCAGGAACAGCGTGGCCAGCAGGTCCAGGGAAGTGATTCTGCCCCTGTACTCAGCCCTGGTGAGGCCACACCTCGAGTACTGTGTCCAGTTCTGGGCCCCTCAGTTCAGGAAGAATATCGAGGTCCTGGAGCAGGTCCAAAGGAGGGCAACTAGGGTCTTTGCTCAGGGTATGGTGTTGGAATAGGGATGTGGAGTTGGTATGGAAGAAGATGAAGGGACAGGCCAGTGAAATGAAGTGGAAGCTATACAGACCTACCTGGTGGAATGCCTTTACTTATTGCTGTGACCTGTTGTCTTAAGTGGGTGTGTGGTGCTCCCAGCAAACTGTATCTCATTCAACTGTGGTGTGTCAGCATGGTGGTGGGGTGGTCATTCATCCATCCGAGGAAAGGAATCCTTACCTGTGCCATGTGTGCATTTGTTTTTTTGAGGAAAGTGATATATGAGGGTATAAAGCTGTACAGAAAGTAGTGCAAGTGGATGTGTAAGCTGTATCATATGGCTTTTGGGTATAGATCTTGGTAGTCTCAGGTAATACTGACGTTCTGACTGCTGGTCATCCAACCTTGCCCAATGGAGTGCTGCAGGACTGGTGCAGTGGGGAGAGAGGCTTTCCACAGGCTATTGCTATGACACTAGTGAATGCACTGTGCAGCATAAGATGTAGGTCAGGAAGAGTCTCTATAAACACCTGTGAGGGGTACTAGAAAATTTGGATGCAACCTAAAAGAAAGCTGAAACAGTGCCTTTATTTTTAGAAAATGTTGAGGGAAGATGTAAACCATCCTGCATATTTCTGAGCTCAAGATGACTTCAACACATTCAGCCTCTGAATCTTAGATTCTTCAAAAAGAGGAGTCCAAGATATGTTTCAGTATATGCTATCTGTGCATACATACTGTATACTTGTAAGATTCCAGAGTGATAGATGAAAAATGACGGATATAAAGCTAAAGTCTAAAGTGATTTTGGATATGAGTGAGACATCAGTGACACTTCACGTAATTCAGCCTTTGACTGATGGAAACTATCAGCCACTGAGAAGCCACTGGGAAAGATGTCACCAGACAAATTGTTTTTTCACAACATTATTAGTTTGTGAAATAAACGAATGGAATAGATTTTTTCCTGAAAGCTCTTAACTGAAAATAATTTTAAAAAGCATCATCAGTAATGATTACATAAAATATGAAAACGTAATTAAGTTAAAATAACTTCTTAAGATAATATTTCACACCTGGAAAAAAACAGTATTTTTATTTTGTTTTTTTGAAAAACAAATACACATAGCAGCAAAATGTATGTTCTGAAGGAAGCCCACAAGAGACTTCTGTGTATTGAAACAAATATGTCAAGAACTATTCTTTGTTTAACCTTAGGTGATTTGACATCTCCTTATTCATGGTTTGACAGCTTCACTGGTTGCATTACACTAGATAAAACATGATTTCTGTTGTGTCAAGTTTTGCTGCTTTTAAACAGACTTAAAAATAGAACTTAAAATTTGTAACAGCTATGTTGGAGGAAGAGAGGAAGAAAATACAACTCTAATTTATTCTCTTTAGAAGGATTTTTTTTTTCCCCCTGTCATGCCTTGTCTTAGGATTTAGAGAAAAAAAAAAAAAGCAAGTTTTTGTTGACAGGAGGTTCAGGTATCTGCAGGGGGTGCTCCTCATATGTGTGAAACCTTCAGATGTGAATACATGTGGTTTTAAGTATAAGGATTGTATTAATGTTGAAATTTGGCTTTTGTTTTTGAAGATTCTGACATTGGATATTTTACTGTATTATGGTATTTGAAAATATTTGTGCCTTCTGTTATTTGTAATTTTACCTCATTTATTTTAGCAAAGGGTTTTTTACCTTGATCTTTCACCGAAGGTGTAAATATCTGTTTCAGGGTTCAAGATGTAGTAAAAAACCTAAGAAAACTAAATGAAGTTATGAACTTTCTGAAAGATCTAACAGATTCCCTTCAGACTCCTTGTTTCAGAATTCTGATAACTTTGTCAGGGTGTTCTACGTTTCTGGTGGACACCTTCAAAAGACAGCTGATTAGCCACACAGTTAATTTTCCTAAGTAAAAAGAGGCATGTTTGAATGATGTATTTGGATAATCTGGATATTAACCCAACTGAATGGGGCACAGAGGGAGTTGTGTGATTTTTCCATTGCAGTTCTCAATTGAATCAGGCAGTAGCTTGCTTAGCTTATGTGTTTTGTATAATCAGTGCAGAAACATTAGATGGTTTAGTCCATTTGTTCATCTTCTACAGATACTTTCTCTGCCGCTTATTCAATAACTGAATGTAGAATCCAGAAGCTTGGTGAGATGATGGGTGTTTTGAGTGCTTATCTTGATAGAAAAGCTACATATAAATAAATAGGTGGGGAGCAGGAGTGTTCCACAGCAGTCATGTGGTATGGGAGTTCTAAGCTGCCTCATCTCTCCCTTTCCTTTGTACCAGTCTGCTAAACCTTGCTGTCATTTATGCTGTTGCTGCAAAGAGAGACCATGTTGGTTATTGATGACAAGAAAAAATCCAAAGTTGGTAATTGGCTAGGAGCTGCAAGGAGGTTGAAGTCTGAAGTGCATTTGCAAGTGGGGTGGGGAGGAGGGGTGGATTTGATATACAGAAGTGTATTCTGGTCCACTGTATCTCAGATGTCAAAGCAGTTGCCACCATGCATTTGCTGAAATGTGTTTAATTACCACTGCCCTTTAAAACTGTACCAGAGCACTGCAGGCCTGAACACACCATGAGAATGATAAATTTGCCTGTATTCATTAACTGAAGCAGGCTGTCACAGCAGTCATTTCATGATATTTTGGAGCTCATCCAGCAGTTCTTTTAGGTAGTAACTGCTTAAATATCTTTATTTTGGAAGTTTGCCTGCTATTAATGTGCAGAGTATCCCCTGATAGATTTGTTTTAGCAGTACAACTTTGTCCTTTAGATTGGTGATTCACATTTAAAAATATTTCATATTAAGTCCTTATGAAAGTTAATCCCAAGTACTACCAAGTACTTCTGTGCAGTGGCATTCAAAATGGTAGTGAACTGTCTTCAGTTGAATGTAGTGGGTTGTTTTTTTTTTTTAATCCAGCTATCTGAAATTGCTGTATTACTGTCTTCCTTCTGGTTACTCTTACATGCATGTACACATTTTGGCATGTTTTCCTGTACAATTTGCAAATATAAAAAAGTATATCCAGATGGCTGCAATGATAATTTGTGATGTGATGATCTCTCTTAATTATTGAAAATGTACAACTCAAATCTCTGCATTGCCTCTTCCCAGTTTATACGGAATTCAGCAGCTAAGCTGGCATTACTTTCATATTGCCTCTTTTTTATCTGCTTCCATTAACCTTGCCTTAATTCATAACTAATTTTATACATTGTCAGGACTTTACAATTTTTTCATCCAACTCTTTCCTTCATCTTCTTCATCCCCCTTCAGGTGATAAAACTTCGTTCTTCCCAACTGATTTTTTTTTTTACTGTGGCTGTCTCAGCACATTGCCTTCTGCTGCTCTCTTGATGAATCGATTGTTCACTTTTCACTAGGCTTTATGAATAACTCCTAACTACAGACTTTTATGTACTGTATAGAGATAGAAGTAAATAAAATGCAACCTGTGCGTGTCATGCAATACAGAGCTCAGTTCTTTGCAGAACATGGAAAATGTTGGTCAGAGATGCATTTAGCCCAGCATCTGGTCTCTGTCAGGGACAAACATCATGTGTCTCAGGGAAGATGTTAAGACCCCAGCAGGCAGCT
Source organism: Florisuga fusca (assembly GCA_038090715.1). Taxonomy (NCBI): domain Eukaryota; kingdom Metazoa; phylum Chordata; class Aves; order Apodiformes; family Trochilidae; genus Florisuga; species Florisuga fusca. Next base: position 46,163,482 of record JAAWXA010000005.1, on the reverse strand, counting down.
AGTGACACTTTTCCCAAATATTGTTACAGTATCAGTCTCAGGAAATTCCTGCAGAATGGCAGTGCCCAGGCATTTCATAACCATCAGTGGATTTTTTTCTGAGAATCTGCCCAATCCCATTTTGAAGCTATGCTGTTTTAAAAAAAACAACAGGAGCCTGTGGTAAGGACTTTGCACAGAACTGCTATTACAACACCTGAAAGTATATTTTTACTACAGAGCAGCTTGTACTGTATGACATATTGATGGTGTGTACCAGCTTTTGGGCCCTTAGAAAATGTGTTTGCTTTGCCAATAATAGTACCTACTGGAAAGCAAGCAGGGAACTGTGGTAGAGAAAGGAGACGATGGAATGTGGGGATGTGTTTATAGATCTGTGAATTGCTGTAGTTTTTGCCTCTCCATTTCCTTTTCCTGCACTAGATGACACTTCTGCTCCTTCCTGGCTTGCTTTCTCTCATTTCATGTCTTTCATTTGTCTGTTAAACTTTCTGTGGTTTGCCTTCCAACTTTCTTCACTTATGAAACCTTTCTTTGAAAGCTATGATTGCCATTTTGTTTTTCCATTAAATTTATTTTGTCAGGGAAAAACTATACTGGCTTTATAGTCTGTCTGAGGAGGAGAATCTCACCTTCTGCTGCCTCAGACTTGACTTCTGATGGCCAGGCTGAGGATTGTAGTTTAATGGGTGTCCCAAGCAACGCCCTGGGGAAAGGTGCTCTGGATGACTGGAACAGGAGATGAGTTGTGAGCAGCAGGAAACTAGAGGTGGCAATCTGGGCTCAGGAGGATGCAAAAAAAGCTGATGGACCTTGAGGGGTAGCTAAGAGGAAAAAAAAAGATTTGAAAAAACGAGCTGAGATTTTGCTGGAACTTCAGCCCTGGCTGTATTGATTTGAGTACCTTTATTCTTCCCTCTGAGCTGCTTGTGCTTTTCTGTGTGAAGCTGTTGGGTTGGCTGGTGCTTGCTTAAGGAATCTGTGGTCTACTGGTGCTCTGCTTCACTGATGAGGCAGACATGCCCACAATGTGATAAATGAGATCTGAAGCATTATTACAAACTTCTTGCTTCACTCAGGCCAGTGGTCAAGTATCACAACATTTTAAGTAGGGCTAGAAAACTAACTTTGATGACAGATTCCTCTTTTATGAGTTGTCAGCATCAGCTACAGATATTAGCAGACTTTTGGCAGAATGTCGCTATGAATTTAAGGATTGATATTTGACTGTGTTAGTCTATGACAGCTGATGGGGTGACTGCCTTTTGCAGATCTTAAAATTCATGCCACTGCAAAAATGAACGACAATATTAAAAAAAGTTGAAGGAACTCAGTAATCAGTTTGTTAATTGAAGAAGACTCTTTATGAGAATACAAATTAGAACACGCTACCCTGCTGCACAGCAAACAGTCTGCATTGCTGGGTCCCGTGATGAGACAAGACAGTGTATGACTGTATTATTTCACTGAAGAAGCTCTACAGTCTTCAGTCTCAGTGTTTAATGAAGTCATCTTTGAGCTATTGCTCTAATCTAGTTGTGTATCTGAGTGATATACAAATTGTTTTTTTAAAGCTGTACTGAGTAAAGTATGTACTTAGGAGTAATTATATTTTAAAGAGCTATAGCTTTTATTTGTGCATTTAACAGAGGAACAGACTTAATCACTATAGTAACAACAACTGGTTGGTTTTTTTTTTAAAAAAAAACCTGTAATTTTAGACTGATGTAGCACTCTTGATGCCCTGTCTCCGTCTGTTTTCCTTCTGGGCTGCAGGTGTTACCAGGAGTGATAATTGAGAGCATACACATTACCTGAGAATTTAGCTAGATTTTTTTGTAGGTGTGATGACAAGGACTTTTTTACGTATTAGTTTCTCTAGCAATCTTTCTCTCAAATGATTTTATGAATTTGGCTTTAAAAAATAAAGAAGTATTACAGAAAAAGGCTCTTGCAAACCAAGAACTAGAGAAAAGCACCTAGGGGAAGTGGAATCAATCTCCCACAGCAGATTAAATGAGCAGCATCTGCGAGAGTAAACACTTGTGTCCAAGTAAAGAAACTCCAGACCTGTTTGTGGATCCATGTACCCAGGAACAGTCCTGAAACTGTCGTCTTCTAACCATGACAAAATCTGCTGTTTATATACTCATATTGATGTAAGTTTGCTTTGTCGTTCACTGAAAACGTAGTTAAACTGAGACTTCAAGAACCAGGAAAGATAATTATTTGAAAGCTGCTTTGCTGCTAGACAGCTGTAGTTAGTGTGGCAGTTCTCTTTTTTAACAATCAGTAGCTTCTTTTATTCAAACAAAAGAAAACGTGGATTATAATTCAGAGGTAAATTCTACTTCCAACACAGTGTATTTTAACTGTTCTAGAAAGACTGATATCCTGATAGAAATTCTGATCCTCTAGAAATACTGATATTAAATAATATAATTAATTGTAAAAATGACTTCAGTGCCTGGATGGAATAGGCTTGAAACAAATCTGCCTGGACCTAGCAGTAACATGCCCTGCATGCTTAGCTGTTTACAGTTTTTTCCTCCACCAGTAGGTATAATTTTAAAATTTTACTTTTTTTTTTTTTTACTTGTTTTACTTTTTTTTTTTACTTTTTTAAAAAGCTTTTTTTTACTTTCTTTTCTTTCTTAAAAACTTTTTTTACTTTTTTTTTTTCTTTTTGCATCCTCAGATTGTTTTACAGACTTGTGAAATATAATTTGTGAGAAGTCTGATTAAAGATCCATGCTAGAGAAAACTAGGCAAATAATAGGTCACTGTGCTAGTTCCCAAATATAAAGCAGTAGTTAATAAAATGGTCAATGTCACTATTATGGATGTGATTTGAAGAGTTTTGACAAGACCATTATGTTTTATTGTGGAGAGAGATTTGCATATGGAAATTATTCAGAAATCCAGGAAACTAGCCTAAACTTTTCATGTTAAGGGTTCTCTTGGCTTTCGTGTCTTATGCTCCAGGCTGTCACTTCTTGGCACAATAGTTGCACTTTCAGGAAGCAGAAGGAGCTATTTCAAGATTTCTTTTCCTGCTTCAAAACTTCTGTCAGTTCCAGAGTTTCAGAGCTGCATGAGTACAGAGTTCAGGTGCTGCCTCCATAGACTTGCTCTTACATCCTGTATCTCAGGCAGAGGTGGAATTTGTGCAGTAGTCCTTACTTGAGAATTCAGAAGAGGGTGAAAACTGACTCCTGCAAATTTGGTGGAAAAGTATTTGGTTTTGAAGGCTTATCAAAAGTGCATTCACACCCTTCTTTGCCTCTCCTTCAGTCTAAACTGATCTTTGATTCTGATTGAGAGAAAAAAGTGTTTCCTTCCTCCATTTGTACCAAATTTTTACCAGTCAGAGGAGGTGTTCAGATAGGTAGGAAGAAAATTCTTTGTCCCCAGAATTTTCCCACAGTGTGACTATATATGTGTCATAGATCAACTATGGCATGTAAGTAGACTGTCTTTCCAGAGGATGCTGACTGGTTTAGAGACTGAGGAAAGGTATTGTTGTGAAAGAACCTCTGCTTCTGTTTGAGTTCTGCACACAGGGGATGGGTGGGGACAAATCCTTTCAACACCTGCAGGCATAAAAGATGTGAAGCTTGTCAACAGTTAAATCTCAGTCATTAATATCAGGATTAGACCTATGAAAGCCAGTATCCTTTTTATAATGGAACTATGGCATTCATAATCCTGTACATATTTAGTATCTGGATGAAGAGTACTGGTCCTTTTCTTTCTGGAGAAAAAAGATTCACTCTTTATTGTGTCCTGAGTAGAGCTGTTTTTTGAAAATTAGCTGTGATATAGGAGCTTTATTGCATAAAGGCCATAGGGCTTTATTTACAGCCAGGGAGACAGAGAAGGCTGATCTTCCAGTATGAATGTTTCATTTTATTGCTGCTTAACACCTGTGAATTATATTCACACATTTGTAAGTATTTCTAAGTCCTAATAAATTGAAAGTAATAAAGTTTGTTTTTCTTTAATGTGAAAAAAACATAGTTGTTGGAATACCTGCTGCTGTACTGTGGGCAAGAAAAACAGCTTTTGAGAGTTTCAGATGTGCTATCTTACCTTCATTTTACTTCCTAAATACACATATATAATCTTCTAAATCTGAATTAGAACTAGTGATTAGTAACGCACTTGTAAGATCTAACATTAGTAATTCCCACTACCTGTGATGTCACATATTTTTTTTTCCTCTCTGAAACAAGCAAATTTAACAGAGAAGCTAAAATTGACTATTAAATGTATGTATCTCTCAGATGTATTATGCCCTTTATCTTTTTATTTTTAGTTTAAATTAATGGCAATTAGATCTGTCCAGTTTTTAGCTGGAAGCCATCTTTAGAAGAAAAATTAAGTGGTAAGGGAAGAGCACTTCATCTTAGGACAGCTGGTGATAGAGTGATGTTAAGGGTCAATGTTTGCTACTCATTCTGCTTTAAAATGTGTTTTTCAAAATACACTGGTTTTACTGCAGAGTATCTTTAATAACCTTTTATTTTATAAGTATAGAATATTTAAAAAAAAAATAGTTTCCACTTTATTAAACTGCACACTGTAGTTCATTGAGATGGAATGTATTAGAAGTCAATATTGCTGATTATTTTCTACTGAAGTGCTCTATTAATTAGCAGAATGACACTTCTGCCGTTGTGAAGTTGTCTCAAATCTCTAGTCCTCACTCCCTGAAAGGCAGTGACGTCTCATGACTGTGTCCTATCAGCAAGCAAGTTTATTGGACTCAATAAAGCTGCCAATGGTGAAAGACTTTTAGGTTGTTACTTCTTGGAATATTTGTGACGAGAAAGCTAAAAGAATTGGGTTGGATTTAAAATGATATTGACACAGTGAATATTCTGTTACATAAGTGAATATAAGACACTTATGTGTCTTATAAGTGTCTGGATGTTTAAAAACATCAGGGAGTTGGAACTTCTGCTTTATTCTAATACTGAATGAAAACCATTATGTTGTTGATCGGTGTCTAAATTCTAGTAGAAATGTGTTGAATGTGCAGTATGCAGCCTTGTCATCTTACTTGGCAAATGGATAGGGTTTAAACAAGTGGTAAAGCCAGCGACCCTCCTTCCTGAAAAGCAAAAGTAGGTAGGTAGAGCATCAACATGAACTGTGTCCTACTGCTTTCTGTGGTGTTCTATACCTAGTCTATACAGAGGCGATGCATGCTCTAAGGATGCATGCTCTAGTCTATGCATGCTCTAAGGATGTTGTATTGTCAAAAAAGTAACATAAAGGAGCACTTCCTTTCTTACATTATTTTTACATTATTTTTATTACATTATTTTTCCTCTGTGAGGAAAACGGAGCAAGGGGCAGTGGATCCGGGAGAATGTGGAACATACATTTAGATATGTTTGCTGTATCTAATTAAAATAAAAATTTTGCAGAGCAATATTTGCCCCACAGACATTACAAAATGAAACTTTAAAGTAGAAAATGGAGGAAATGAATAACAGTTTTTAAATCCTCCTGGGTGATAAAAGAAATCAGTATTCCTAAATTCTGTCACTGATGATAAATTTATTAAATAATTAGAGAGGCAGCTGATAGCATACTTTTGAGGAGTCATACTACACGGACATAAAGCAATGTTGTTTTGTTTTCTTACAAAGATTAAGAATTGTGTAATTTTTTCCTGTGGTATGCTCTTGTGCTTCAGTCAATTTCTTTCAATTTTCCAGGTGCTTTTCCCACATGAGTGCTAGAAGTTAAAAGAAGCGACTGCTGGGAGGATAGCATGACCACCATGAAAGAAAACTGCCTCTTTGCACTGCTGTTGGCAGGACTTGGGGTATTAGGAATACTGGAGCTAACAGCAACAGAAGATACCCACTGCCACAGAGCTGAGCACCCAGTTATTGCATATAAAGGTAAGATGCAAGCACAAAAAATCTCTTCCAGAAGTAGGCTCATGATTGTGTAATGTCTTCAAGGAAATTTCTTTTTTTAATGTATAATGGTAAGAAAAGGAAAAGTGCATTCAGTCCTGTTATATAGCAGCCTGCACTGTATTCCATACAAGTTAAATACAACTATGCTTGCAAAGATTGTTCACAATTTGTGCTTAATATGTCATTTAAAAATCGGTGAACCATTTTACTCTGATGAAAACCAGTCTGTACTGTTCGATGAGATTGCTCATTTTCAGATGCCGGACTCTGCATGTGTACACTTACTTTCATGAGATTGCTTTTGGCCCTTTCCTCCAGCCCATCTGAGTTCCTCTGGATAGCAGTTCTTCCCTTAATCTTACTAACTACTTCTCTGAATTTAGTGCTGTCTTTCCAGATTGCACTCTATTGTCTCCCCTTAGCTGTTTATTAAGGTGTTAAGTAGTCCAGGTCCCAGGATTAGCCCTTGTGATACTCCACTTATTACTGTCCTCATGAAGGAGTAAGAGCAATGAAACATTTACTCTCTGAGCTTGAAAACAGAATCACAGAACTGCCACAGTTGGAAAGGACTTCTATGATCACTGCATCCAATGGTAAACACACTGCCCCCTCCACGAATAAAATCTATTTATTAATATTGGTATCACCTACTAGAGTATGTCCTGAAGTGCCTCATCTACATGGTTTTTAAGTACTTCCAGGGACTATGACTCTACCACCTTCCTGGGCAGTCCATTCCAAGGCCTAACTAGTCTCTCAGTAAAGAAATTCCTCATATCTAGTCTAAACCTCTCCTGGTGCATTTCCTCTTGTCCTATTGTTCACTTGAGAGAAGAGGCCACCACCCACCTCCCTACAACCTCCTTTCAGGTAGCTGTAGAGAGAAATAAGTTCTCCTCTCAGCCTCCTCTTCTCCAAACTAAACATTCACAGTTCCCTCGGTCTCTCCTCACAGGACTTGTTCTCCAGACCCTTCACCAGCTTGCTTGCCCTTCTCTGAACTCACTCCAGCAGCTCAATGTCCTTCTTGTAGTGAGGGGCCCAGAACTGAACTCGGTACTCAGGGTGCAGCCTCACCAATGCTGAGTACAGGGGCACCGTCACTTCTCTGCTCCTGCTGGCCATACTATTCCTGACACAAGCCAGGATGTTGTTGTCCTTCTTGGCCACCTGGGCACACTGCTGGCTGTCATTTAGCTGAGTATCAATCAGCACCCCCAGGTCCTTTTCTGCCAAGCAGCTTTCCAGCAACTCCTCCCTACTCCTCCCCAAGCCTGTAGTGTTGCATGGGCTGTGCACACTTTGTTGTGACCAAAGTGCAGGACCCGGCACTTGGCCTGTTAAACCTCATTTTCTTGACCTTGGCCCACTGGCCCAGCCTGCCCAGGTCCTCCTGCAGAGCCTTCCTACCCACGAGCAGATCAGCACTCCCACCCATCTTGGTGTTGTCTGCAAACTTACTGAGGAAGTGCTCAATCCCCTCATCTAGACCACTGATGAAGATATTGAATAGGACCTGCCCCAAAACTGAGCCCTGGAGAACACCAGTGGTGGTTTAACTCTGAATACAGCTCTCTGGGCCCTGCCATGTAGCCAGTTTTTAACCCAATGAAGAGTATATGTGTCTGTGCCATGAGCTGCCAGTTTCTCTAGGAGAATGCCGTGGGAGACAGTGTCAAAGGCTTTACTAAAGTCCAGGTAGACAACATCTACAGCATTCCCCTCATCCACTAAGTGGGTCATGTGGTCATAGAACAAGACCAGGTTGGTCAAAGGACCTGCCTTTCCTTGAACCCATGCTGGCTGGGCCTGATCCCCTGGCTCTCCTGCATTTGCACTCTGAGAGCACTCAATATGAACCACTCCATAATTTTTTTTTCGGGAACCAAGGTCAGGCTGACAGATATATAGTTCCCTGAATCCTTCCAGACTTTCTTGTAGATGGGTGTCACATTGGAAAGCCTCCAGTCACCTGGGACCTCCCCTGTTAACCAAGGCTGTTTGTAAATGAGGAGAGAGGTTTGGTGAGCTCCTCCACCATGAGTTCCATGCTTTGCCAGGCCAGTCATACATGTGGCTGTCATCTTCAGTATTATGATTGACTGCTGGGGAGCAGTTGGAACAAAGTGAAGAACACTTGGAGGATGTTTTCTGTAAAAAACCTGAGGCATTTAATGACTTATCTGATCTTTTTGTTTATTTGAATTGAGCTTTTTCCATTAGTGTTGCAACTTAGAACAAGTTCCAAATAATTTGTAGCTATGAGGATGGAGGGATTAAGATGTATTAGATTACATATTGCATTCTTCCTGTTTTCTAAGAAAGCACATGTGTAATTTTTTTTGTTCCAAAGAACTAGTATTTATTGAATTTTAATTGAAAAAAGATTTGTTTCCATTCTTTTCATAAAGTTAGAGAACATAAAGTTGTGCTTTCTACAGAAAGTATTTCTGTTCTGGCATTTTAATGGCTTTATAACAGTAGTGGTACCAGCTGTCCCTTTCTCCAATGCACTGGAAAATGAAATGAAGTGATTACGTTCTGTACCTGGGAAGAGCAAACCATCAGTCCATTGTGAAGGAGTGACCTTTGTCTCTCTAATGTTGGTGGACTAAATAGTATGATTTAAATATGGTTTTCTTAATATTCATGTTGTCTGTATTATTTAGTTATTTTTACTGCACACATATGCAACGTTGTAAATCAAAGCAGCACAGTTAAAATTCTGGTGCTTAACAGCTTAATTTCACAAACTAAGGAATCACTTCATGTACTTTGTTTTTGTACATGTAACTGTAAAAACAAATAATAGAGAGTCATTACCAGCCACACATCCTAAAAGTTGATTAAGAATGTTCATAATGCTTATGAATCTCAGCCAGCTACCACGTAGAAGGGTAGTTTGAATTTAGCATTATTAGCATGTCCCTTTTGGACAGTTATTGAATCATAGAATCATAGAACTGGCTGGGTTGGAAGGGAACTCAGAGATCATCAAGTCCAACCCTTGACCCACTACCACTGCAGTTACTAGACCATGGCACTGAGTGCAGTGGCACATCCAGGCTCTTTTTAAATATCTCCAGAGACAGAGAATCCACCACCTCCCTGGGCAGCCCATTCCAATGCCTGATCACCCTTTCCATAAATAAATTCTTTCTAATATCCAACCTAAACCTCCCCCGGCACAACTTAAGACCATGCCCTCTTGTCTTGCTGATAGTTGCCTGGGAAAAGAGACCAACCCCCCCCGGCTACACCCTCCTTTCAGGGAGCTGTAGAGAGTGATGAGGTCTCCCCTGAGCCTCCTCTTCTCCAGGCTGAACAGCCCCAGCTCCCTCAGCCTCTCCTCATAGGATCTGTGCTCAAGTCCCCTCACCAGCCTGGTTGCCCTCCTTTGGACCTGCTCCAGCACCTCAATCTCCTTCCTAAACTGAGGGGCCTAGAACTGGACACAGTACTCGAGGTGTGGCCTCACCAGCGCTGAGTCCATTCCATTGTTCTTTGTAATTTTTAATTTCTATGTCCTTTCAGTTAAAAGTTACTATGTTAAGATTTTTTGGGAACAGAAACCTCCCCTGTAGTCTTGTTTCAGTTGCATCTTTTGAATAACCAGAGATAGTGTCCCAGGTAGTTCCTTTTTCTGTAAATGTGTGGGAAATACAGTTGTATAGAAGCATTTATTGTCAGCTATGTTATATGAGATTTAGTAAAATTTTCGATTACAAACTCCCTCTTTACCTTTGTGGTAAAAATACCATTAGTCGGTGAATATTCATGACATACCTTAGCTTATTACAAACTAACATATCTTGGAAAAGTTTTCTTTCGCTTAAAAATATTCTGACAAGCTGTAGTTCATACTCACCACCATAATCTGTTGGGAATCATCAGTTAATCTTACAAAGATATTTGCACTTCATTATGTATTCTTTCTGTGGCATTCGCTGACTTCATAAGTCCCTATAAGAAAATGCCTCCTTTATCTATTGACATAAGTGCTGCTAGACTGACACAGAGTCCTCAAATCAATTCCTAACAGCTATGGAACCTTTAATTTGGATGTTACATTAATACCCTGTTTTGCAAAGTAATCTTATAATAATATTAGATCCACAGAGCTGAATGTTGTGTGGGATACTGAACATCAGCCAAGTCCAAGTGGTATTGAGTGGCTGGTACTTTAAAGCTTGTAAACTCGCTACTAACTTTACAGAGATATCAACTCTTGTTTTATTTATAACCTATGAAAGGCTTTTTTTTTTTTTTTTTTTCTTTTTTTTGTGGCATGCCAAAATAGCAATGTACTTACTTGATTTGTCTTCCTTTGAGAGGCATGGTAGATGGAGTATAAACTATCAAATAAAACTAATGGAGTGAGAGTCTGGTGTTGAGTATGAATGAACAGCTGCAAAAAACTAATAAAAAGAAAAAAGTAGTCCCCAGCAGTTGTCAAAGTGATATATGGAAAGGGAGTATATCTCCTGAAAGAGCTTACTTTCTTTCCCACTGCCTATCAAAAAGTGCTCATTTAGGTGATGATCCTGCCAAACTATGTTTTGTAGAGAGGCATATACTATTTCTATTACCTGTTTTCCCAACTAAGTAGTTTTGACTGAAAGACCACAATATACCTCCTGATATCAAATGGCAAGTATTTGAGAAGCAGTTGAGAATTGTTACTCAAGTATTTGTTTGCCATTAGAAGAGGGAAGAGAAGCTACAGAAGTAGGGGAGAAGGGGAGATGCATAATACTTTCAGCAGCTTTTGACATGATCTAAAAATATCTTTAGTTTTATGTTTTCATACATAGCACTAATAATAACAATTTAATATGTTTATCTGCATAATTAATGTAGGAATGCATAACACACCTCTTCTGTCTCCCAGAACCTATAACAGTTAAGAACACCTACTGTAGATCTGAAAACATTTCAACTTTAAGTCTGTTGTCATAGGCCTTCCCTAGATTAGATTAAGGCAATTGTGTGTTCCTTGTAAGCTGGAGATTTCCTTTTCTAGTTGTTTAAAGTTGGTAAAAACTATCACAGAGATCAGATCTGTAAAAAATCAGACCTCTAAGTATGGCATGGTTTGACAGGATAAGCCAGATCACTTGCAGTCCAGTGTTTTACATGAAGGGACTAACTGTGGTGATTCATAGTCCCTCTTTTAAGGTCCTCTCTCTTCAAGGAGGAATCTGCCTCCAGATGTGCAAAGGTGTGCAAGTCTGAAATTCTGAAATAAGGTTTAAAAAAAAATAAAAATGTCTGCATATGTTACATGGGTATGCTGAGGATTCATCAGCTATGATAACGTAAGTCCCATATGGGCATTACAGTTAAAAGGTTTTGAATTGAGTGCAACTTACTGGATTTTGTGCAAGGGAACAAGATGCAAGAGAGAGAATGGACACACAGAGACTCAGTATGAAATTATTGGTCTTTGCATCCATGTTTACAATGTGTAAATAAGTATATTTATGCTTGAAATATCTCAAGAGTTAAAGAAAAAGGGATGAAACAAGCTAGTCATTAAAGACAGAGCCTTACAATTTGCAGTTTTATTAGATGTTATTTTATCTGGATATTGCTTTCATATGTAGATATGAAATGTTAGCTCTGTAAAGTATATTAGGGTTTACTGATGGTCTTTCTACTTCTTGAAAAACATTCTCTTTATATAGTAAAGTGAACTGTTTAACCTAAACAGTCAGAAAAAGTTGGGGAAACTAATTTTCCTCTCGGTAGGAGCAGTGCAGGATAAGTCATAAACAAAGTGGTTAGAAAAATAAGATGCCTGTGAGAAACAGAGACAGTTTATAAAAGCTGAACTATTCTTACACAAAAACCAAAGCAAACCATATGAGTAGTGTTAATGTTTATTTAAGTACTTGCATAGGTTTCAAAGCACTTAGTTGCTTGCTCTACAGAACCTCTGTGGGAGCTCTCTGGGGAGCTGATACTTCATTCATGGCTCAAAGAAACAAAACAGAAGTCTAAAAGTAGTTACAGTGGCACTTTGTTTCACTCCCCCATTTGCTGAACTTCAAAACTGTCAGACCTTTCAAAAATTGCACACTCAGTTGAAGAATCCTGCTGTAGACAGGCCCCATCCATGAGGTAGAGCTGAAGGGTCCATCCCGGTAGCTTAATGCTGTATGAGAGTATGCTGGAAAAAACCCTGACCCCACAGCAATTTTGGGTGTGGAGTTGTAATTATTTACTGTCCTGCACTTGACCTGTGTGAAGTCAAATTTCTTAGCTTTTCTATCAGAAATAAAGTGTAGTGGTGAACTTGGCTTAATTGATGTTTAGGGTATGTCTGAGATCATCTACTCTGAGGCAAGTCTCATTCTTTAAGTCTCCTTTAAACAGAATTTAAAGCTATGCTGTCTCAACAAAAAAAGAATAACCTGACATAATTTTAGAAACTGTATTTAGTGATATTTTAAATACATGCTGTGTTGTAAAGAAGTTATCTCTTGAATAAACATGCTCCAAAATAACATGTCTAAATCCATAGGAGAAATTAACATAAACCCTTCATTTCTGCTTGAGGTTAACCAGAAAGGAAAAATAGCATAGTTATTTTTTTTTTCATTGGTTTGGGAATCCTAAGAAATTTATTTTCTTAACCTTGTTGTCTAACCACCACAGAATTCCCTCACTTTATCTTTGTTGAAATAATACGACACAGTATGTTGCTTTGCTCATTTTATCATATCATGTGGTTTGTATATGGAGTCCCTGCACTTAACATGTGCCAAGAAGAAATAGCATGTGGGCTGAATTAAAGTTATATGGTGTATGAACTTACTTTTGTTTGTGTTCCCTTCTCTTTGCCATTGTCGTGTTGCAAACGACTGTTTAAACTAACAGCTGTCTACCATTAAGGCACTCAGGTTTTGTTACTTTTTCCTTCTCTTTGCAATGGTTTTAAAAAAATACACTGTAAAGACTTCATGCCATCTTCAGCAGTGGGATTGAGGTATACGCCATCACCTGTCCTCCTATGGGTTTTTCTTTAAATAAATATGATTTATCGGTGTAGGAAAGTTGATTACGAGATATTATCTAGATGATGAGACTATGATGAGAATATGCCAAGAGCCAGTCTCTCTTAAGGACAAAAAGAATTCCTCTACCTGTTGTATCAAATCAGGTTTGCCTTTGCTTTTGTGTCAGGTAATGGCAAATGAGAACTGCTTACAGTTAACTTTAAAAATTAGGGCTTTGGAGACTGAAGGATAGTATCTCCTTACTATTTTCCCTTATCATCCAGTAACTGTGATTTGCTTTCTCATAAAACCCTGGATATGGCAGGGACTGAATCCTCTAAGGAGAGTAATTGCATGCCAGCTAACTCGTGTCTGTGTGTGTGTGTAAATGATCATATTTTAAAAGCAAGCATCAATTTACAGTTATTTTGGCATCCCAGCAAAGTGTTGGACCATGACAGAATGTTAATAATTTTAATACATTTCTGATACTTGAAGTGACTGCAGTGGCTAGTAAGTTGTATAGACATGTCCTGTGAACCTTTCCATGGCTGATTTCTTTCCTGTTGCCCTAGTGTGGAAATTTGGAGTTTCCTGGCTATTAATGAAGCAACAGAATGAATAAAAGGCTCCTGCCACATTCCACTAGCTGTAAAATGCAGGCAGATTAAATTTTCATATATATATGTTTTTCCCCATTAATCTTCAACAGAGATGTATTTTTAATGGAGATGAGCATTTTTCCTGAAAAATGGTAAAACATCCAAGCTGGCATATGTTAAAGAAACAGATAAACAGCCATGAATTAGAGCTCCTAAGCAGCTGTAGTTCTGTCATCTTCTAGATGTTTTGGTGTGTCTATCAACAAGAAGAAATATGATATTACATTTACTTTTCTCTATTTTATTTTTTTTTCCACCAGACAGTGTTTTAGTTTTTTCATGAGCTTTTTAAGGTATACCCTGTCCCTTTGGCACTGGTGTGTACAGCCATGTGTGTATTCTACTGATCTACGCTCTGGGAAAAGGCATTAATGAAGCGTATCCATTGTTTCTAAATCATCTAGCACAGTGTAAATTACATTTAGCTTAATTTTTGTGTACAATCTTTTATCTGTATGCACAGTCTCCACACTGGTTCATGTGAATTTGGTTCTCCTTCCTCCTCAGGGCCTGCGTTGCAACATGTCCAAAGCTAATGAATGTTGACTGAAGAGGAGGAGCATGTATATGGCTAGTTAGGCTTGCATGGCTGAGGAGGCCAGAGGAAGCCCTTTTTAACTTGTCTTGGTGTAGCACATTTCTGCCCAGCTCTTCACAGAGCTCATGGCTGCACAGTCCTCAGCCAGGCAGGACTGAATAGTGCTGCTGTGTGGAGCTTCAATACTGGAGGAGGTGCCTGGGCAGCCTGCCTGTCCCCTCACAGAAGGACCAGCAGCAAAGTTCTACATTTTCCTAGAAAACTCCTTAATTCAGTTCTCCTCAGTTACTTCTTGAAGTAACCTAGACTGCTAGTTCATGAAAGATGGTGACAATTGCAGTTACTGGCCTTCTGACCCTGGGCAACTTTGTTTTCATACTTTGTAGTGACCAAATTTCTGGAAAAACTTATTCCAGTGGTCTTCCCTTCCAGGTTCTGTGCAGCATTTACGGGGGATATCTTGCACTCACTTGCTGGAACCTGGTGTCCTTAGTGCTTGTCACTGAGTATCACCTTCTGCTGGCTACTGTATTGACTGAGAGATTTGGGAAAGCCTTGGCACACCCTTGAGCCTTGCCTGGAGCTCTACAATTTCCAGGAATCTTATAGGTGTGGAGGAAAAGCAATTGTTAATTTTTCCTTTCCCCCCTTAATTTCTTCTATAAACTTCCAGATACTTTTTTTTTTTTTTGACAGAATGAGTGGAACTAGAGAAGTGCAGTGAGCGGTTCTTCAAAGTGATTTTTTTTTTTTTTTTTCAAGTTTTCTTTTGTGTCTCCCTTCAGTGGTACTGCTTGTTTGCTATTGACAAGACTATAGGATGCTCAATAGCAGCTCATTTTGTGTAAAGTGAACACGGTAGATACTAACTTACCGCATGGCAATTTGCCACATTCAGGTGAGATGACACTTTAAGTTGTCAAAGCTTGTCTTTCCATTTACAGTACTCACTTCAGGTTTTGTTCTCAAGGCTCTATGGAGTAGTTGGTAATTATGACAAATACTTAGACTTTAATAGTGCCCTTTAGAAAAAAAAAAGAATTTCTTTAAAGAGAAATGTTATTCTGTTATTTGTAGGGTTGTGGTTTTTCCTCTTCTTTTTTTTTTTTTTTTTTTTTTTTCTTCTCTTCTCCTCAGAAGCATGTTTTTGTTTTCTGTAGTGGGGGAGTGAGGGAGGTTTTCCACTTTGAAGTCTTGGCTCCAAGTTCTTACCAAAGTTAGTGTCAGGCTTTACCCTATAGGCCCTTTGTGCTGCAATATGACTTGTTCTGTTGGTCTTTGAATTTTTTGCATGAAATATCTTCAGACCTGAGAATATTTTGTGAGTTACAGTTTGGGCAAAATTGATAGAATCAAGAAATCATATAAAGCAACATAAATGGAAAAGCTTAGTACGTTCATATGCTAACATAAATAAGAATGTGTCATTGCAAGACCATCAGTTCTAGAAACAAGGTCCTGCTAGTTAAAACATAGGTATTTCCCATGTAAATAACATGTCATTATTATAGCTGTCTATAAGCAGTTGGCTTTATGCTTCTATTCCCTACAATACATATAAAAAAAAATTGAGCATGTTTCTTTACGGAACTCTGCGTCCAAATACTGGTTTCCCAAAACCATACAATATGATTTCCTTCCAAATGAATTCTGTGTCTGGTTGCCAAACCCAGCATGTAAGTGTTAAAATGTGAAAGGTTGTGTGTCTCTGAAAAGGGGGTATATCTGAGGATGTCAAGTGTGTTATGTGGTCAGTCCATCCCTCTGTGTCACGTTTGGGAAGACAGGCAGTGGCAGTGCAGAGGCCAGAGCTGGTAACGGGAAGGTGGAGCTGCACTCTCTGGGAAGAGCATATGGGTTTTGTGCTTATTGAGGTGTGAAGTTACTGGGTTTCAACTGGCAAAATAAATCTTTCACCAGTGTGGGGATGGGCATGTGCAGCAAGTAGTATTTCCACATGTCAAAACACAGCTGAGCTTCATGGCATAGTTTACATAGCTCAGAAAATGTCCTTATTATAGTAGTGCACTCATCTCTGTCTGTCCTGCTGAATGAGTCCCTACCCTGAAGAATGAATAAGCTGGCCTGCAAGGTAATTTGCAGTGTAAATTGGAGGAAAGTCCTCTTGGTTTATCTTTCTATGTTTACTGATGTTTTTTTATTTTCTCCTCTGAATTCTCACACCACTGTTATGTTATATTATTTTGTGTTATATCTCATGTTGATTAGCTTTCTGCATTCTCTCTTCCCCCTTTTCTGCTCTTAAATGACTGTGGTTTGGGTTTAAGCCATTTGTCCTTTTTAGACAATGTATAGAGACATAATATTAAGACTTGAGGGATAATACCAGTGCTGTCTACAGCAGGCTTCTAATACCTTTTTTTCCTGGGCCATCTTGAACAAGCAGCTGATGGGAAAAGGATTATTAACTCAGAAGGAACATAAGACTGGTGCAGGATATAAATTCTTGTGTTTCCCTGAGGTTTCCTTCTCCTTTTGACTTCTGCTCAGTGTGTTCTCATCATTCTTCTTGTCTTTCTCTCCATGCCCTCTATCGAAATCATACATAAAAGTCTTTCCATACCATTGCTTTCCTCAGGCTTCCCTGTCTCTTGAAGCATGTGACTTTTTTCACTGTGGTGCTGTTGGTCCAGAACATTCTCTAAATTTTTTTTTTATTAACTCTCTGAACCTTTGCTTCAGCACCTTTCATTAACACTGCATTGTCTATGATTTAATGTTGTATACCTTGTTGTGCCTTCTTACATGACATCATTCAATCTCTGCTTCGATCTGCTTCTAATCTGATGACAGGCTTCTTGTCACCTTTAATTTAAAACTATTGTTGTTTTAGTGTTTAGTTTTGGTTTGGTTTGTTTGTTGGTGTTTGGTTTTTTGTTTGCTTTTTGTTTGTTGGTTTTCAACTGTGAAGTTTGTCTGTTTTATGTTTCTAGCCTGGATGCCACCTCCTTTACTCAAATATGTATGTGTGTTTAGACATAACAATCTTAAGTTGAAGTGGTACAACCTGTAAACCATTCCCATCACATGTAGCTTGCTAGAATAAATTGGTTTTAGTAGTTTCCAGTGGTCCTTCAGATGCCTTTGATTTCTGCCCAAGCTCCTCCTTCTAGTGCATGTTAAGCTTTTTACTGGTATAGAGAAGACTCATCCTAAAAGGTAATGAAGGTGACTCCTTGGTTGCTTTTACAATCATGACACCCGAAGTCTGTCTTCTTGTTCTCCAGGTGTTCTGCCTCTGGAAATTCTTTCTTATGTTTGTTTTCTTCTCTAAGCATCTGCTGCACCTGATTTCCTATCTGTTGTACAGCCAGGATGAAGAATAGTGAGGCTGCTAAATCTGCTTCTGACAGCTTCAAGAAAACAGAGTTTAATGATGACTAGGAGGAGAGCATCTTTTTTATAGATAAGATAGTGGAGAGGGCAGATTGCAATCCCTACTGTGTTTCTACGGCACTGGATTTGACTTTATGTCAATGTGATGTCATCCAGACTGATAGTTATGAATATTCCACTACAAAATCAGGAGAACAGATGTGTGCAATGACAAAGTGGAGTAAGAGTGACAGTAAGAATGCAATCTGGAAGTAGATGAACATGAGTCTGTGTTGCATTTAAATTCATCACAGGGACTGAGACCCCCAAACTTAGATGCTTCAGTTTTGGCTATTCCCTTCTCCTTTTTGCTTAATTTTTATTTGTTTCTTCATGATAGTCTGCTGGCATTATATATTTATGTTTCATAGTTTGAACAGTTAGTAGAGATTGGTAGGCCTTTTGCTTTAAAGCAGACCCGGATTATTTCAACTCTTGGCTCCCCAAGACCAGGCAACTGGAAGTTTTTAAGCACAGTTCTTGGCAGCTTAAACTATTGCTATGAATACTTAGTCATTATTTTTAAAGACAGTTCTATCATCAAATGACTGATGCTGTATAATTTTAAATATTATAACATCAGGTATGCCATGTTTGAATCAAGAGTTTTTTTCCTTTGAATGGGGAAGAAAATTGTTAATCAGATCTCTTCCAGCTGGGTAGAGTAAATTTGCGAAGTAAGTTTTGCTGTTTTTTTATTTTTTAAAGTTATTTTTATTTTGTACTTTTTGTCTGTGTGTGGGAGGTTTGTTTTGTTTTCTGGAATGATCTGGGGCTCTAGTATCGTGATGTTTCTGTGTATGAGAGAATGAAAACTCAAAGGGGCTGTAATTGTATATCATGGCTGATACCTTGTCACTGCATAATTTCTGTAGAACTCACAAGTGATTCTGAGAATATAAAAACTGTTCTTGTAGCACAGAAACCACTTTCATCTAGGTGGGGGTTCAGTCTTTTCTTCCTTACACTGTCTTGTATTTGTATGCAGTGTGTGTGTGTTTGAACAATGAAGCATAAACAATTCAAACCCCTTGTTCTGAAAAATAAGAAATAAGTAGTCATTGCAGCAGATGTTACTGTCTCTTCCCTGAGGGCACAGACAGTCAGAACCCAAATTCTCTTTAATTATCCCAGTAACAGACATATGCACACACGTAAGAATGCAGAAACACGTACTTCTAGATGGTGAATCTCTGGCACGACGAAGCAAAGAGGAATGCAAGCTGGAGTTTAGATCTTGAGACTTTGGTGGTTCGAGCAGATTGCAAAACCAGGGTCTGTGGAATCAGGGCAGGGCAAATACTGTGGCTGCTCCTGCCCGGCTTGGAGAGCAGCAGGCAAACCGTAAAGGTGGTGGCTTTGTGCCTAATGAGAAAACCAATGGAAGATGTGAGGAGCTGAGTACAAGGAAGCCAGTTCCCAGGAAGCTTAAGGAAGAGGTTCAAGTTCACATGTTTAGAGTCAAGAAACATATGCTTTAAGTGTGCTTTATTTTCCATTTTCCCCATTAATAATAAATTATAGCGCTGCCTTATTGCCTCCAAAATGGTTCTGAAGCTGTAATTGTTTAAATAATGAAGGCCAAACAGGCAGGCAGTGAACTTTGTGGAAAATGTCAAGAGGGTTTATGGTCTTGGGGTTTGTTTTATTACAGATGATTTGAAGCAGAGAGGAGCTCAGGGGGCTGAGAGAGCTTCTAGATAAGGCTAGAGCTACATATTTATTTCTTGACCTCTGCAGTTCTCTTTGGACAGAAGGGAAAGCTTCACAACTGTGTTGTGTTGCATAGTAGAAGGAATGTAGTTGCCCTGTTTGTGATCTAAAGACACCTCCAGAATATTGGATCGTGAATGAGAGCTGTAGCTTTGAGGGGGTTTTTTTGTTGGTTTTTTTTTTTTTTTTTTAAGCTCTGAACTCCAGATGGAGATCTGACATGTTTTCGTGTTTCCAAAGTGAAACCAAATGTAGTGTGGTAAGACTTAAAAGAGGAATATTTTAGCTTGTGGTAGCTGATTTAATCATACTGGGAAAAGTCATAACTTCATCTTTTCTTTTATAGAGGATTGGATTGCATTAGCTAACACCCTAAATACATTTTAAGTTTTTTTTTCCTTTGTGGGAAGAAATTATTTTATTTTCCTGTATCTTTTGGGATCCCTATTTTAGAAACTGAAGAGTTATTACTGTTTAATTATTTTCCAATTACCAGAATGACTATAGTATTTAAGCTATTATCTAGATAAATACATTTTTTTTTTTATATAAGAAATACATTTAATTTTCAATTTTATTAAATATTAGGGCTTACCTAATACATACAAAAAGTGTTAGAGAATGCCCACAGTACTGACTCCAGGCTGTATCTAGATCCAGTCCTCCTCAGCTTTGCATCCCTGTGTGGAGTTTCCATGGACAGCTGAGGCACCAGGCACTCTGCAGCATCTCCCTGTGGGCTTCTTCCCAGACCTCCTGTGGAAGATAGCTCTGCAGCATGGTCAAGGCACAGTCACCTTAGTGATACAGTTCCACAAGACAACCTTCCTAAGCAGCCAGGATCATAAAGCTAAGGAGGTTTACAGTCTTGAAAGCAGATCTGCCAATATACCGTTGCATATAGAAAGCATATGTCTGGAATTACATGGTTTAGAAAAGCGTCCAGTAACAGGAAGGCCTTCTCCTTTGCAATGAGCTGCTGTCTTCAAAGTTTTCAGCTTCCACTATGGTCCTTATGGAAGAATAGCAAGTAGCAGGGCAGATGTATGTGCTTAGATTTTTAGATGAGTATATCTAGCATGCTGTTTTTGCAAGGATACTTCCCACTCCCAGAATGAGTCTTCTTTGCAAGGGAAATGGAAAAAATACTTGTTGTGCTTTCTATATTTGTCAGATAAGTTTTTTTTATTATTTGCTTGTCTTTTCTTTCCTTGGCTTTCCCAAAATAAATGACACTTTTAATGATGTCATGATTAATGCATTCAACAGGAATATACCCAAAGGGAAAAAAAAACACTCTGGCCTGTTTGGCAGCAGTGCTAGGCTAGGATAATAGAAGAATGTTGTCCAAATTAAGTACAAATATGTAAAGAATGACTAAGTCATTAAGTAACTACAGAAATGTACACTAAGTACAAATATGTAAAGAATGACATTACAAAGATACAAAGAATAACCTTCATTTGTCTAGGTTTAAATGCTAGGTACCAGAAATAGAACCACCATAGCTGTGGGGGACTTTTGTGGCACTGCAGTGCCAAGGAGTACATGAGGTAGTTTGCTCAGTTGTAGCATGATGCCTGAGCTAGAAGTCTGTTTGCACTTGTGTTGTCAGAAATTCATCAGAAGAAATACCTGTATATTTTCACTTTGAAAGTATGTTTGAAACTACAGGCTTCTTCCTGTTACTTACTTAACTTAATTTTTTAAACCTTGCTCAAAAGAATTTAAAACATGGAGTGGGTTGGACATGAATGCTGAGCAGCATGTGCCTTGAGTAAGTCCTAGAAGAATAGGGCATGTTGTTGACAGATTAAGCCTCAGCTCCTTTTGGACAAGAAAGGGTAAATTAGGGTGGCTTTCAGAAGTAGTACAGGCATTGTTTGACTGAACTGTCCTGATGGAGTCTTTTTTTTTTTTTTTTTTAAACCTGTGGAATAGTATTTGTACCTATTTCCTTTCTTCACTTGATCTCTGGTGGTACCTTTTTCCTTTTATCTGCAGTGAGTCAATGACTTAGCAATAGGGTGTGTTCAGTGCATTTCTGTGAGAAGAGAATACAGGTGAAAGAGCTAGAAAAGACTGGTGATTGGAAATGTAAGAAAAAAGTATAGACAGAAGTGAATCATTAAAGATGCAACAGGCTCTGGCATGCCATTTTTCTCCTCTTTTTTCCCCAGCAGAGAGCAATGCTTGTTTTCCTGAAGTTGTTCTGAGTGAATTTATTATTAATAGATATATTTATATTATAATGGGAATTTTTAAATGAGGACTTAGCCATGACACTGAATTTATGCTGATGACGCACAGAAATTACTGAAGTTCTTTCCCAGTTCTGCTTTTGAAATAATTAGAGACAATAGAGTCCTGAAGCATCACAGCAGAGTGTTTACAAGTGCACCTAATTATGTCCTTAAAGAACAAATGTTGCAAATAGTCCAAAACCTGGGAAAACTGAATGAGTGAACAGGTGGATCCCCTCTTGCCAGCCATCACACCCCATTTAATAGATTCCCCTTGGATTAATGAGGCTGTCACCAGGGCAGCGAGGGTGATGTAGTGGAGTCTACGTAGCACATCCCTGTGGAGACTTCTGAATTGGCTTGCTGCCTTTGAAGAGGATAGTAATGTAACTTGAGTAGCACAGGAAGAGAAGATCTAAGGCTAAAATCATTATACAACTTTAGGAAGATGGGGATTATTGTATCATCCTTACATTGGACAAATGTAATTATAAAATAACATCAATATATGGTACTAAATTATAATTTTCTTATTATAGGATTAGTGAATTTGTTGTACTGATGCCACCCAGAGACTCCTGTTAATATTGCAAATCTGACAGTTTTCAACTTGGTGGTATTATTGTCATTATTATACTAATACAGTTTAGAGGTGAGGTGATACTGAGTGTATTTTTAACTTTGTGCTCACTGTTTTCAATAAGGACACCATGACATGAGGTTATTACATACTACATACACCATAAACATTGACACTACTGAAATTTTTGGTATCTGTTAATTTTTTAATGAAATCGGTAAGTCTTTATTGTCTTTTAAAGTCTAATTTACAATTCAAGATAAATTGTGAATTCAGTTCTCAACATACCACTCTATTCCTTATTAGTAATCTCTTAATTTATTCTACTGTTTATTGTAGCTCTACTTTGAAGGGCTGAATAATAAACTTAGGTTGTGAAAACTTTCCTGTTTCATTCGCAAAGAACTGTAGAGCTCATCCCTTGGCAAGTCCTTGGAGAACAAAAAACAAGCAAGCTATGGCCTGTTGAGCAGGTACTAAATTTAAGGTCAAAAAGTGAGACAAGATTCCAGGACACTCATTTTTTGTGTGAGTGTTAGTCATGAGCTCTTTAGAAGACTTCCTTGACCTTTCCTAGGAGCTGAGGGGACTTTGATGAACTTGCTTTGCCACAGGTTTATGAACCCTGGCAAACTTTATATTAAACTGTTACAAAAACAAAACAACAACAAAAAAAAAACCCAAAACAAACCCAACTTAAATCAATGTCAGAAAGAGTTGTAGCTTTCTCAGAATCCAAACTTTTCAATGTCTTTAAGTTCCACGGGCAAATGTGCATTTTCTTTCAGGAATGTTTTATAAAAATATATAAAATAATAATAAAAAAGAAATTAATCCTTTTTTGCTAAGTATCTTGAACGTATCAAAAGGACTCAAGCTGGTCTGTTGGAGACCAGCTGTTGGCATTGAATGCATGTATTACACAGTGTAGTTTTTAATGAAGAGCTTAAGTCTGAGACTGATGTCTGCAGAATGCACACTTAGTTTTAAAATGAATAAAAAATCCAGGTTGAAGGTGTATCTGGGGAAGTGTTTTCAGTATCAGGAATAAGAAGAGAGAAGTTGCTGAAGGGCTGAGTATTCTATTGTGCAGCACAAAAACTGAGGGGAGAGGAAAGGGAGGGAAATCCAGGGAAAGAGGGGAAATGACCTGTGATCAGCAGGCAGTACATGTCAAGGCAAGCTTAATTAATTTACACATTTATTTATGGTGGTGTTGTAGTATACAAAATCTACATCTGTGTTATTATGTAAAGCTTGTCATGTTGCATCCACCTGAAAATGATTAATAAAGTGAAATTATTATTGCTTATTAATTTTCATTGAATTGAAAACTCATGGTAAAGTAATTTATAGACCTTTAACATCTTCTTATACATTTTTTACTCTAATGAGGTAATAATAATAGAACTGAAAGGTCTTGTTTCACCTGAGATTTTTCAGCTAGATTCTTCTATTCAGATGAAAGGAAATCTAATTACTCGGTTGATTTAGTGACAGAAATTTTTTGTAGTGTAGCATGATTTCGCCAATAAGCTCTTACCTTTACAGTTTAAATAGGGTTTGTTTGTCTTTTTTAATTTTTTTTTGTTTGTTTATTTGTTTGGTGGTAGATTTCTTGTTTGTTTTTCTTTACAGAGCTATTGCAGAGTTGTAGCTGTGAAATGCAGGCAGTTTCAGTGTTTGCTCAAAACCAAAACCACTTCACTGCAACAAAGACAGGATGAACTGACTTGTATTTTGGAAGGACAGAGAGGAATCAGATTTCAGAGAGATTTGTTAGCAAGTCTTCATTCTCTTGTTCTCTACCCTGTGCCTGCCCTACCTTGCCTAGCCCCTGCCCCCTCCCACAAAGCCTGGAAATGGTCTTAATCAGCTGCTTTTGCTGCCCCCTGAAGATTTGCTGGGCCTTGCTGAGACAGTTAAGGTTGCAAAACCAAGTACAAAAACCCAAAGAAATTCCTCTTTTGAGCTTGTGCTTGTAGCCTTTTACATTTATACATACATACATATATATATATATATAAAAATAGATAAGTAAATATAAGGCTACACAGGCCTATAATATATATAGGTGTTTGTGTACATTTTTTCCCCCTCCTACATAATCCTGCTAGATTCTCTGCACAGCATCTGTAGTAGTAGCTGATGGCATCTGTAATCAGTTATGTAATATATGGCCCAATCCACTCTCCAGCCTGGTGTTCAGATCTTGATTTGGGAACTCAACCAGTGCAGATGGAATCCACAGTGAATTTAGCTGCAGGTTCTGTAGGACATGTACAAACTGGCATTACAGGCCTAAAATTGCCCAGATGCATAAAGGCTGTCATTAAAAATGCAGTTTTGTTTTCTGACACCCAAGTGATTCTACTGCACAATTCCATCTGTTTTTCCAAAGTAGATGATATTACAGCCTCTGGAAAGTACACTTATGGTTCCCTGCAATAACTGAACACATTTTGACACAGACTAAAATTTTCTTCTGGGCATTCTCGTTAGGTGCGGATGACCTACTTGTGCTAAAACTTTAATATTTAAATTAACAACAAATCATCTTGAAACAGGAAACACATGTGGATTTTCTCAACATTATCTTGAGCAGAGAAAAGAGCTTAAAATGGGTGTTGGCAACTTATGCTGCAACTAGTGATACCAGTATCAAAATGTTACTGCCATCACTCTGAAGTGGGGTTATGGTTGAAGGTTTTAAATGGTCGTGACCATGTGGTCATCTTTAGTCTTTTCATTGACTGTTTCACATTTATAGTCTTTAAATAGGTAGCTCCACATCCCCAAGTGCCATACATACTGTTAAAGAAAAGTTCAGGAAGATTTTTCTGGTAAGTTGTGAGGTTCAGACTGGACTGCTTTGCTTTCTAAATTCCCTCTCAGAGAGGAGTCTGGGTGTGGTTGGATCCAGTCTTAGCCCTCAAGTGTAAATAGGAGTTTGGACTTTAGGTTCTGTCAGAGTGTCATTTTATTACACCTCGACCTGTAGGGCCCAGCCCATATTTTACCTGTGCCTTTTAAGGCCTCACAGTCTGACCATGTGCATCAAATTATCTTCTATGATGATTTCATCTTCCCTTTCTGATTGGTTCTATCCAACTCTATCTGACTGTCCCTGTTCCCCTCCTGAGGATAGTTCTTCCAACGGTCCAACTTCCCCAATATAAGTTTTGGTTAATCCATCTTTCCACTGTATAAGATAATTTTGAGTAATTATTTCATGGTGTACATCTTGCTTCTTACCTAAGTCACTTTTCTCAAGAAGTTTTCCATTTGCCTAAATCTTAAGCATTTATATAATTAATACTAATATTTATTTTATCAGTTTATTAAT
Source organism: Florisuga fusca (assembly GCA_038090715.1). Taxonomy (NCBI): domain Eukaryota; kingdom Metazoa; phylum Chordata; class Aves; order Apodiformes; family Trochilidae; genus Florisuga; species Florisuga fusca. Next base: position 46,138,061 of record JAAWXA010000005.1, on the reverse strand, counting down.
CCCAATATTCTCCTAGCCAATGACTTTCTACTTTCAACACATACACAGCCCTCCTCACCTTTCACATACTTTCTGGACCACTGCTTTGTGATGACATTTAAAAAAAATTTAAAAAATGCTTCAATATCCTGAGAAACTTCAGAGAATTAATACAACAGTTTTGTACAACTGCATCTATTTTAAAGAAACATTTGTATCATTATACCAATTTCACATATTCTATGTGCCTGTGTTAAAAAAAAATCTGTGCTCCCAGAACAGCATTTGTGTTCATAGAGCCACACTGAAGTAATACGAATGCAGAAATACCTAATATTAATGCAAATATTTAAGGTTTTTTTCTGCTGTTCTTTTTGTCTGCATAACTCTCAAAGTAGAAATATATTAATATTCTGAATACAATTAGTATTAGTGCTTTTTAGCAACTCATTCATCTGCTCTTTTTTATATAACACTAAGTTTGTGTAGGGAAGACACCCCCCAGATTTTCCCCTGAGTGTCAAGCATTTTCCCTTTTTCATCCCTCATGTCCCAACCTTTTTTATGTGAAAGTGATGAAATGTCAAAATTGCTTGTTTTTCTCATTATTTCCCACTTAATGAAAAACTTTTCTAAAGAACAAAACCAAAAACCTAAGACAAGTTGAGAGAGTCTCAACTGCTGCTGATGCAGGAAAAATTAATCTGACTTCATTTCAATAAGTGCCACTGAATTGCAGTTGTACTGTGGTGTTTTCTATTTTACCTAGAGAGGAAAACCACATCTTGCTTATAAATCAGACCAAAATTTGAATACTTCATTCAGACATGTATTGACTAACTGCTCTCTGTATTTCTCAGGCCTGTACTATAAATTACATGCTGGGGTGGTAAAAGTTTCCTGTGTTTCCCTAGAGGACCACATGGAGAAAACATGCAGCTCCACAGTATATGCAAATGTAATGTTGGCTACCTGATGTACTGCCACCATGACAACTACAGTAACAGTTGTATTTCTTGATTGTTTTTAGAAATTGCCCCTTGGTTGCATGTGTTCAGAGCAGAAGATGCTGTGGACTTCTCACAGTTGACATTTGACCCAGGACAAAAAGAGCTTATTGCTGGAGCAAGGTGAGAAATCTGTTTTCATATTCCATGAGACTGGATATTCTTTCTTTATTGATAAGTAATATTGAGCCAAAGTCTACTAGATTTGCCAAATTCTACATCAGATTGTTCTTGTATGACTCCCCTGCCTTCCAGACCCACTACACTGAACATTGCATATGCTTATTTCTCTTACTCCTGACCAAAGCTGAAAGATGGACTGCCTGGTGTCAAGAATCTTCATAGCTTATTCTGTTCTCATTTTTAAGCAGACTGTTCTGGAGTATGCTCAAACTTTGGATACATACAGGAAAATGGACAGATGCTGTATGACAATGTGACAAAAGTTACCATAGCATAAAACTCATGATGATCCCAAACTTGGCTACACAATACAGCATTTCGTGCTTGCATGATTCTAATAATTATTCAATACAATGCCAGGAACAGTCTGTTAAAGACTGCTGAATTAGTGGTAGCGTCAGTGTTAATCATAATTTTTGACAGTATTTTGCAAGCTGTGATCAACAGTGACACTGTCTTAGGTGTCATCATTAAAGCAGTGACAGTCCTTGAACACCATTTTTTGTTCTCCTAGCATATGAAGTAAAGTGAAAAATTTTTGTTGTCCTGAAATTTTAACCATCTAAACTTGGTATTTAAACCTGCTTTCTGAATGTATTTAACTCTTGAATTAATGAATCACAGAATCATCACGGTTGGAAAAAACCTCTAAGATCCAATTTGTCAACCGCCCTTCAAAACAAACCAACCAACAACAACAACAACAACAAAAACAAACAAAAACAAACAACAAAAAACAAAACCAAACCACCACCACCAACAACAACAAAAAACAAACAAAAAAACTCCCACAATCATGCCCACCACAGCATGTCCTGAAGTGCCTCGTCTGCACATTTTTAAAATACCTCTAGTGCTAGTCACTTCATTTTCTGTTACATTTAGCATTGGAATATACTTCTGTTGCTCAATTTGTTTCTTAGTTGAAAATTATGTTCAAAATACAAAGTCATAAAACGCACTGCAACAAATATTTTTCCATGTGACACTGGAAGTTGCTTATCTACAGAGGAGAAACTTTCTGACTGTGGAGATACATAAATGTCTCTGGCTCACCTGAAATGGGATATCCTGTGCACTGGTGTCAATTTTTCTATACTGGAAGCTGACAAATGAAATAAGGCATGAGGCTGTCAAATGGCACTGTTCTGTAAGGACCAGCAGTGTAAGTCAAAGCTGTCTGAGCCTCTCCTCAGTCCCATGGAATTGTGTGTTTGATCAGTGCACACTCAGTGGACTAATATAAACAGTGAAAAAAAATCCCCCACTTTTTCTTTTTTTTTTTTNGTCCCTGTCCCTGTCCCTGTCCCTCTCCCTCTCCCTCTCCCTCTCCCTCTCCCTCTCCCTCTCCCTCTCCCTCTCCCTCTCCCTCTCCCTCTCCCTCCCCTCTGTACTCTTCATCTGGGCTCCAAACCCCAGCAAAAATTATGCTCTCTTAAACATGGTTTTGATAAAGTCTTGTGAATCAGCATAGAGTAAGCTTTGGAGGATTTTGTTGAAAAGTTAGTGACCAAAAAAAAAATGTTGACTGTTAATTCTGCCTTTTGCAAAGAAACTCCAATACAGTAAAAACAAGACATTAATTTGGTTTCTCTCTAAGACAATGCTGCTCTGGAGCTTTCTCTCTCTTACTCTGCATTGCATAATTGAAAATATTCAGTGTTGTAAAAATCACAATAGAAACCTTTGTTTTCTGCAGTTGAGTGTGGCTGGCTGTAATTTGTCCACATAATGTGTTGCATTTTCCGTATCCTTATTCTGCCTTTCCATGCTAAATTCTAAGCTTTACCATAGCATTGATGTGTTTGTCCATGGACATGTGTTGATCTGATGATTATGCACCTTTTGCATGTCGTCCCAACTACTGTATAGAATGAATCTGTACACTGTGAATATGATGAGTTTTCCGCTTCCTTGCAGGAGCCGTGTTTGCAGCTTTTCATAATCTCAACTGGCTGCACTGATGTGTTTTTATTCTTAACACACTATTTCTAGTTACCCTTCACCCAGAGCCATCTGAACAGAGCATTAATGTTACCACACTTGTGCTATGGCCTGTGGACAAAATTTTAGTACAAGTTTCTTGCACATGTGCCGCACAGGCTTCACATATCTGAAGAGCTGTTAGAGGAATTAATTTTATGTCCTAAGCCACAAATGTGCTCTCATCCCAACAGTGAAGAGAATACACTGTTAATTCCTCCTCCCTGGTGAAATATATTTTGATATACAGCTATTTCTCCCAGAATACTCAATTTCTTTTTTTATTATCTTCTTGTAGTAACACTTAAGTACTGAAAAACTAATAACTGTGTGCAATGTGATTTCAATAAGATCTGAGCAGTTATAATATTCCTGTTCAGTTGTGGAAATAGTAATTTGTAGCTCTTTGACATGATCTTCCCTTCTTTACCCAATCAGTGGTAAAGTAAGGCACTTTGTGATATGGCACGTGGGACAGCTACAAATAAACTTAGATTATTCTATTGAGACTGCCAAGAGAAATACTCCCCTTATGATGTACTTGACTAACAGTCAAAAGAAAAAAAAAAAAGAAAGGAAAACAACTAGAGGGTGATTCTTGCACCTTTGGGTTTCTTCTTTCACAAAGTGGTGGTCTAAACCAGAGGAATGATTTTCACCAATGTCCTGGCTCATCTTAAGTTTATAATTGATTTTTTTTCACCCTTCTCCAAAATTTCAGTGTCATAGAAACCAAAAAAACCTCCAAAAAAATAGTGTTGTGAAAATTTGCCACTGTCCAAAATTCTTAAACCCCTTTTCTATCACTGATATTTGCTGTGTGTCAATCTCTTCCATTTTTTAAGTTCTGCAGTCTATAAAGAGGTACATGACTTCTTTGTCTTAGAAGCAAGGTAGAGAAGATCCCAGCTGGAAACCAGACTGGATTTCCTTTAGGACTTGCCTACGTCATGTGGCAATGTAAAAACAGACAGACGTGATGCCTCAGAAGGTGTATTCTGTAGTAACAGAGAAAAATTGATAATGTTGCACAAGGTCTTTGGGAGCCTTTAAACTGTAGTACTGTGTTTTATTCGGTTTATATGTGCTGTAACAAGGTTAACCAAAGTTAGAGATGCAGGGAAGGGCTGCTAAAAGAAGAATGAGGAGGGTTGGAATTGCAGTGTAGGCAAAGGTTGAGCGTGTGCACAGTGCCTGGCCATTAACCCGTCAGAGGGTACATATCGGGAACTAAATAACTGAATAAATCACACAGTAGTGTTGGCAGGAAACCAAGTCAGTATAAGATGGCTATGGGTAATTTAGTCAAGAAACAATGAGTTTTGTCACCTTTTACCACTGTGGACAAAACAAGAACAAATATATTGTTGAGATAGAGATCACTAAATATATGAGACATTATTCTATAATATTTGCCATAGCAAGTAATGACTAAAAAAGTAATTACTAGTCAGTTATTGCTAAGAATAGTTTTGCCTGTCCAATTTGGGAAATAAAGGTGGTCTTCTGATGTTTTCAGGCATTCTGAAGGCTGATACATGAAGCCAATTTTTTTTTTTCAGTTTTGCCTCTGCATGTATTCATACTGTCTTTGTGAGAAATCTCTGCTTGATAGATTATTTTGTTCTGCTAAATGTCCAGTTCTCCTATAGGTCACCAGATGATTAATTTGGAATGTCCTAGCCTTATTTTATTTTTTTTACATCATCTGCAGTGATCTATGAATGTTACTATTCAAATACTAGCACACACCTTCACTTTCATCACTCAGTCCACCCTAGCACTGGTATTTCCTTTGTGCCTAAGGCCCTGCCTAAGATTTGGAGCCATCACCCCCTCTCCCTCTCCACCATCCTCAGTAGGGAGGGTGGCTGTTGAACACAATGAAGTTTGAGTTTGGCTCAGTCTGACATTTCTAGAGTGCGTACATTCAATGCCAACCAGAGGAACCTTGACAGGCTAGAGGGATGTGCCCATGTGTCATGGCTTAGCAGTTTGAGCAGAACCAAAAAACCAAAGGACAGAATTACTCTCTATTCCACCTACTCCCGCCTCCCACCAGAAGGGAAGATAAAAGAGGGAATAAAGACAGGAGACTTGAAGTTGGAAATGGAAAGCAAATGGAGACAGATTTACTAGCAAATGGGAAAGGCAATAAGAGATAAAGTAACAAAAAACACAGGTTCATACAAACATGTATATACAACCCATCCTGGATGCTGGCAGTACCTGAGGGCCCCTTGTGGCAGGGCTGACTCAGGAGGGGGCTCCAGGGCTCTTCCCAGCACCTGATGGATGTGGGCTTGTGGGGAGCTGGGGGTAAAGGACGCAGGGGAGCAGCGAGGAGCGAGGGGACAGAAAGAGGAGGGGCTGCCTGAGCTTGGAGAGTATGGGCAGGAAATGGGAGGGAATAGACCCCTCTGTGTTCTGCCCCTCTCAGAGTCTGAAAGCCCTCCTGCTTTAGTTCCTCATGTTCAAATTATGACATACCAACCTCATGAATTTCAGCAAGGCCAAGCGTAAGGGCCTGCACCTCAATGGGTGCAATCCAAAACACATTTACAGGTTGGGTTGGAAATGGATTGAGAACAATTTGGAGGAGAAGGAACTTGGGGGAGCTGGTGAACCAGGAGCTCAACATGAGCTGGCAATGTGCAATTGCCCAACTGTATCCTGGACTGCATCAAAAGAAGTGTGGCCAGCAGATTGAGAGAGGTGGTTCTACTGCTCTACTCTGCTCTCCTGAGGCCCCACCTGGAGTTCTGTGTCCAGTTCTGGAGACCCCAACACAAAGACATGGAGCAGTTGGAGTGTGTCCAGAGGAGCCACAAGGATGATGAGAGGGCTGGAGCATCTCTGCTATGAAGACAGTCTAAGAGAGTTGGGATTGTTCAGCCTACAGAAGAGAAAGCTCTCATGAGATCTTAAAGCTGCCTTCCAGTACCTGAAGGGGCCTACAGGAAACCTTGGTAGGGACTTTTTATGAGGGCATGTAGTGATAGGACAGCTGGTAATGGCTTTCATCTGGAAGATAGTAGATTTAAGTTAGATATTAGGAAGAAATTTTTCACTGCAAGGGTGTTGAGACACTGTAACAGGCTGCCCAGAGAAGTTGTTGCTGCCCCCTTCCTGGAAGTGTTCAAGGCCAGGTTGGGATGAGGCTTTGAGCAACCTGGTCTCGTGGGAGGTGTCCCTGCCCATGCGGGGAGTGTTGGAACTAGATGATCTTTAATGTCTCTTCCAACCTAAACTATTTATGAGTCTCAGAATACAGTAGAAACAAGTAACTGCAGTCCATTTTGTTGTTCACTTTTCAATTTCTTCATAAATCCTGTATCTCAATTGTGGGCAGTTTCTGTTTCTTAGGTCATGCCTGTGTCCTACCATGACGCCCAATGCCTTTTAGTAGCAGCTGCTTTAGTTATAGATTCATGGCCATCTGAAGAGCCTGAAGATGCATAAGTCTGATAAGGTCCACCCACAGATCCTGAGGAAGCTGACGGATGTAGTTGCTAAGTCCATTATATTTGAGACGTCATGGCGGTCTGGTGAAGTTCCTACTGATTGGAAAAAAGTAACATAACCCCTATTTTTAAAAAAGGGAAAAAAGAAAACACAGGGAACTACATTCTGACCAGTCTCAACTCTGTACCTGGCAAGATCATGGAACAGATCCTCCTGGAAAATCTGCTGGGACACATGGAAAATAAGGAGGTGGTGGGTGACAGCCAACATGGCTTCACTGAGGGCAAATAATATCTGACCAATTTGGTAGCCTTTTATGACAAGGCTGCAGATGGGGTGGACAGTGGCAGAGCAACTGATGTCATCTACCTTGATTTGTGCAGAGCAATTGACTCTGTCCCACATGACATCCTGTTCTCCAAACTGACAAGACATGGATTTGACAGGTGGACCACTCAGTTGGTGAGTAACTGGTTGGATGGCTGCACACTGAAAGTTGTGGTAAATGGTTCAGTGTCCAAAGGGAGGCAATGATGAGTGGATCTTGATCATCTTTAAGGTCCCTTCCAACCCTAACCATTCTATGATTCTGTGATTCTATGCTTTTTCCTGTTTTAATTGTAAAACGATTAGCACAACTTTGAAGTTTAACGAGACTTGTGCTTGTCTTTGTGTTAGGGTCACTCAACAATCATTAATGCCTTCCAGTGTAACAGCTCTGATTAACAACTTCTCTTTGATCTGAAGTGTTATAGTGCTTTTGCTTTAAAACAGAGTCATCTGGTCTTCTGTCAGTCTGCTGTGCAGAAGGGAGATACATGTGTACTATTGGCGAGGGCTTCAGAAGGAGCAGGCTATCTTCTAAAATGACTGATGAATTAGCCTAGATCTCAGTAGTAACCTACAGTTGCCCTGCTTATTTGGAATGTTTTTTCACAAGTTGCCTGTGTGAAAATTATATAGCTTTGAGGAACAGGGGAACGGAATAGATGGGGCTGGGACAGAGAGGACGAGGTGGAGGGAGAAATCTCTCGGCTGTTTTTGATGAAATAGCCCAAAGTGCATAGTGAAGGAAAGCAAGAATTGCAGTTCAGTATATGAAGCTGAATTAAGAGAATGATGGTTGTTTTTATGGTTGCTGTGTACTTAAAGTGTGCATTTGAAGAATGGGACAGATTTTTTAACATTTTCAATTGGATTTAATTTTAATGTAAAAGAAAGGTTTTTTTCTTAATAGGTAAATTGTAAATTATATGAGATTACACATTTATACATATATATATAAATAATTAAAAACAGAAATAGATTGATGAGAAACACTCTACAGAGAGAATTCCACACGAGTGCAAAACAGTTATTGTTAGTACATTATGAAGACTATTGGCTTTTGATATAAGGCAATGTAGCTATGTTCCCATGAATCCATATCTTTAAAATTTGTCCTGGCCATTGCTCTTAACATCACATATGACCTGTCAGATAAAAAATAATGAGTTCTCTAACAGTCTGAAACATTCTAGGGCATTTATTTGTTTTCTTAAAAAAAAAACTCATATGCCAAGAAAAAAATTAATTTTATAATTAAGTGGCATCAGTGAAGGATTACTCTTTGGGCATTAGCTTCTCAATAAGCTCAAAGAAATGAGAGGCTGGTTGTTTATCTTATTCTGGTAAATCCTAATAAAATATTCAGATTGGTATTTCTCTTTGTGTTATTTAGTCGACTGACTTAGCATCTAATCAAATATGATAATGATTTCTATATTTTGAAATGTCAGTAAGTATGGAGGTGGATTTCCCCCAAACAAACCTTGCCTTCTTTTCCTATGTGGAAGTGCTTTGCCATATGTCCTGCAGCATTCTCTTTGTTTCCCTCCTGGAAAGGTCAATTGATCAGGGAAAAGACCATCTGAGGCGGTGAATACAGCAGTGTCTGAATTGCCCTCACAAATTGTACATTGCCTTATTTTCCTTGTTCCCTGACAATGCTCTAAACACTTAACCAGCTCTGCTTTTTAAAAATCAAAATTATTAAAACTGTTCCAGCCATTTTGGAAACAAAAGTCAAAAAGTAAACTGGAAGCATGCCTCACATCCAGTAAGTTAGGGCAGGAGTGTTGAAGTTCAAAACGCTTAGTTACTTCTTTAAGAAGAATTTTGTCAGAAGAAACTTGTTTGGTTAAAAGACTAATGAAGTAAGCCTCTTGTGCTTGAAATTATGAGCTGGTAGAATTCTAGCCGAAGTTCATTCTTAAAATTTGGTAACTTATTTTGTAAAATCCAAGTTGTGCTAATTCAGCTATTCTTCAAAAATTATATAATTACTTATCAGAAATGGGTCTCAAAGCTATTCAGCTTTAGTTTTAATTGGATAATACATATTTAGACATATCTACATGATTTTTTACATGGCATGTCCTAATAATGGTAGCTTTTGACTGCATATTCTTCTGCAAGTTAATTAAACTTGCTCTGAGGATTATAACTTGCTTTGAGGTGGCTTATTGCCTCAGTCACTCCTTATCTGGGTGATGAAGGACTGTAACAGTATGACTTTTCTCTTAATTAGATGTGTGTTTTGGAACGTTAATTTGAACCATTACCACTACTTTCTGTAATAACAGAAAGGCAAATTAAAGGATTAATTAACAGTGGTTTAAGAATTTCTAATAAAGGAATAAATAACAGGACAGGTTTGCTTTTTGCTGTTGTCTGCTCCCAGCAGGAGAATCTGGGAACTTCTTGTTAATGAGATGCTCTGAGCACTACATATTGAGAGAATATACAAGCACTAGGAATTAGTGCTGTGTTGTTTGAACATCCATCTGTGTTTTATTGCTCATTTAACACTCGGTTCAGAGTAATCAATGTCTGTCCTTCCACTGATTGATCTGGTCTAATCTAATCTAAGTTATGCTTTAATATTAAATCTAAGAGAAATTATCATTCTATTGCTGCAGAAAGAAGGTCTTCCTTCCCCTACTGCTTCTTTTTTCTGCCTTGCTGATGCGTTCCTAAGTATTTTTGAAAGCAAATGCTTTGTACCTCTCTTGCTCAGACCTACTTTCACTGTGTAATTTTCTTCTCTTTCGCACCAGCTCTGATGATAGTCTGGTTGCAGAGTAATACTAGTCAGTTCACTAACCCCACAAAGATTTCTAGTTTTCTTGTGCTGATTTGATGTTTTGCCATTTTAATTATCGGACATAACATGATGCCTCGTCAGAGGAGCCCTGTAGCTAACTTGGGGTGAGATGAAAAGAGAAGTGGTAGAGGGAAACAGAACTTCTTTGGCAGAGGACACTGCTATTTCAGTGTAAGCTATCCTTAGAAATTAAACCAGGTATTCTGTCTTTAATGGAAGTCATGACTTAATGTAAACACATTTGATCTGTGGTGGTAGTAGTAGTACATTGTGCTTTTTCTTTGTTCCTGTTTAGACTGTATTCTCATGTCTACTAGCTACTCCTTTCTTCTGCAACAAATATTAGTCCAAATCTGCAGTTTCTGTCCTACATTACCAGCAGATTGTACCTTTCTGAACTTGGCTACTTGTGTGTGTCTGTATGGAACTGGAATGCAGGTCAGGATGCTGCTGGATGGCCAGAGTCTGATTACCATGTTATAGAAGAAGTCATAAAGAAGTACTACACAGAACAGCACTTGCACTTATCTTGTGAGATGGCTACTTGGATACTAGGAAGGTGTTTGGGCCTCAGTCCTCATTCCAAGAGTCTAGACAGAGAATTTAAGTGTCATGATGCATACTGTGTATATAACCTTCACCTCTCAAAATCTGACGGGAGCAAGATTGTGTCTTATATAGAGATGTGTTGACATCATGTGCTTATTTCAAAATCTCCTAAGAAAAGACTTCATTCCTGGGGGCTGCTTTGCTTGTTTCCAACAGGGAACATGGGAGGAAGACCACCTCTAGGGAATTTTCCTACATGGAATTAACAATTATTAGGGCAGTTACAACAAACAGAACCCTTGCTGGTGGGAATGCAATTGAACAACCAGCCCAGCTCTCCCTTCCCTGCAGCATCACAAGCTGGGGAAAAGACTGAGACAACAGAAACTGGGCTGAAATATCCATGGATCAGGCTGAGGCTGCACATAATATCACCTAAGAGCTTAAATAAAACCAAGATTTCATTTTTGAAAATTAAGGCCGGAGAAATGGTCTCCTCTTCCCAGCCAGGAGGGTCAAGTTAACCTTTAATTTTGAACAGGATTGATACAAACAAGCTGGAAAAGAATAAAAATAATGTACAGTTGGCAGCTTTCAGCTGTCTGCTCAGAGGAAGTACTGTGGCTTCACTGGCAAAGGGGGGGGAAGGAAAAGGAAAAGAAAGATTCATACACAGGGGGTGTAGGTTGATTCTGAGCCCTCAGCAGTGCCTCTTGTGGGGCAAAAGATCCATTTTTGTGCATTTTCACCTCCATCCCAAATTCTGACCTGGAAAGGAGTCTCCCCTCAGCACACTTCAGGTGGAGCTGGGACCCAAACCAGTAATTCATCCAGGCTTAAAAAGCAGAAATATCCACAATTGGTTGGTAGGAGAGGAGTGCTGGGTTTAGTTGGACAGGAGTGAGGATGTCTCAGATAAAAAGCACAAAAAACAAAACAAACCAAAACAAACAAAACAATAAAAATCAAGCCAGGGTTGCTCCTGAATGCTGGTGTACATCCTCCTTCAGAATTTCCCTTGCTCAGTGAAACCGACAGCTCTGCTGGAGGTCTACAGCACGGTTTCAGGAAGGAAATTCGAGGCTCCCTTTGAAAATGTGGGCCATCTGAGTGCAGTGTTTCCTTCCTTTAAGTACTTTAGCAGTAACCTGATCACTGAAATAATTTTTAATAATTCTGTTGTTGCACTTTTGTAATCGAATAATTTTTTCTTAAAAAAGCTCAAACTTTGGCTACCGTAGACTCTTTGCCTTCTCTCCTCACCCTCTTCCCCCCAGAAAATAGAAAGCTGAAGCAAACTTTCGTAGCCAAAGTTGATTACTTTAGGAAAGAAGGCCACAAGAAATGTGAACTGTCTAAAATGGCAATGTTTGATTAAGTTTATTCCCATGACTGCTATTTTGGAGGAGATAGAGCAGCAAAATTTAGTTTTAACTTAATCTTAGAAAGAAACAGAGTATTAATATGTTGAGCAATAAAATGTCAAGAAGGAGACAGGATTTGCATGGATGTTTGTGTGGATGTTTGCCGTGTCTTCCAAAATGTAAGAACTGGGACTGTGTACTTTGAGACATCCATTGCAGCATTAAAAAATATTAAAGATTTGACCAGCCACTGTTTTTTGATTGAGGTGGAATTTCAGGATAAATTTGAACCTAATGGCTTACTATAAATGAATAGTTGAGTGAGCTCACAAACGTACGTGGACTCTGAAGTACAATATTTTTAAAAGTCTTAGTCTTGAGGCAGCAGAGGAGCACAGATGACAAATATTCTGAGGCCAATTCCAGCTGGGGGAACCTAGGTACTCTTTGTGAGAAGGATGGACTGACAGGAGAAAACAAAAATGCGCATTCGAGATGACATGACGAGACTTCATCTCCAGAGACAGGGCACTGGTGCCTTTCTTCTTTTCTAGGAGACACCTGTAGCAAGAAATAAGTAGAAGGGATGGATGGCTTTTGTTGAACACCTGTGAAGTATGCTGGGTTCTAGGAACTCGAGTCACTGCTGAGACTGTGTGTGCAGCCACAGGGAAGTGAGTGGAGTAAGACTCACTAATCCTGGGGAGCAAGGGTCAGAGATAGAAACCAGATCTTATAGGACCTTAGAGTGGATAATATAATTTATAATGTGATTCTTTCCTAATAAACTGATTGGAATAGTGTGTTCTGCTGGTCTGAAAATACTGGGGTTTTGTTTGTTTTTTAAAAAATTTTAAGTGGGTTTTTTTTCCCAATTGCTAGTTTTATTTATATTCAATTTATATATTTTACTTATTTTTATTTATTTATTTATATTTATTTTATTTACATTATTTATTTTATTTATATTTATTTATAGCTTCCCATCTTGATTCTGGAATAGTGACTTTTTCTTTAATAGTTGAGTCCTAATTTTTTTTCCTCCCAGTGAACTGAACAAAAATTTCTTTTGTCATGTCAGATAGTTTCTTGAAAGAGGTACACAGCAAGGGATCTTTTACTGTTTTATTTTCAGCATGTCTGGTCATGCCTTGAGCTTCTGAGTTTGCTGCAACCTGTTTTTATTGATTCAGACTTTGAATTGCAGATGCATATGGGGGCTTGAGAGGGGTTGTGGTGTTTTGGGGTTTTTTTTTCTTTCTATCTTTCACATTATTCATAATCTTAATTTTCCGTATTTTTGCCTAAGCTGTATGTGCCATCTTAATATTCTAATTCTGTGTTATTCAATAGCATTTCTTCTTGTCTTCACATTTTATATCTTGCTGTTTCACAAAGAAAAGGGTAAAGATTTGCATAAAATGCTGCATCTAACCACCATTACTAACATGATGCACTTTTGAATCTTTATGGGTTTTCAATTGATTTTTTTTAAAATACACTTGTTTATAAAACTGATCTGCTGTGTGTTCCTACTTTTATTTGTAGTCATACTGAATGTATTCACTGCAGTGGACTAAAATACATTGTCATCAAGGAGGTGACCGGAGCATGCTTTTTGTGATGCTTCATTCACTTCCCACTGACACCAGTGGAAGTCTTTGCCATTGTGTTCAAGTAGGCTCTTGACTAACTGAATTTACTTATTACATTTCAGCTAGAAAACCTGTTTAGTTCTGTGAATATGAAGCACAATGCTTATTGCTTTCTGACTACCTGAAGGAATAGACAATGCTACTTTATCTCAGATTTAGCTGTGTTTTCTTCTCATTATCTGTTTGCAGATACAGGTATCATATTTGCTTTTCTCATTCATTAAGCACCAAATGGAGACCAATTTGCCAATTATCACCACTGTTAAATCAGATGAATATCAGTATGTAAAGTTGTATTTATCTTGTTTTTATTACCACTCTATTTGGACAAGGGACAGGCCTCTGTGCTAAGAGGTCTGTATCTATGCTTCAGAAATTCACTCGGTCATTTTGATTTCACACCTTTTGTTTCCTTCAAAGCACAAATTCAGTAGAAGGATTTGTGAAGAATTTTAGAAGCTAAACTGAGGTTGAAAAATGTCAGTTCAGGGCACAAGCTCAATAAAATTATGAACAAAGTATTTTCACCTTTTGAGTGGCACAGTGACTCTGGACGTCATGAAATTGGCATTGCCTATTTCTTTGGAATGACGGATTTATTAATAACATATTTCCAGTGTAGGGTTTTTGTTGTCATGTTTATTCTTATTTATTTTTAGATAAATTATCTTTATTTATTTTTATCTCATATGTATTCTTTTTGAATGAGTTCTTGCATGTTAAAGGTGTATTTCTTAGAATGTTAAACTTATATGTGTAGGCCTCCCCTTAATCCAGCAAGTTTTACTGAAGTGGACACATTTAGATAGGAGTAGCTGTCATTGCTCTTTGCTAGTTTGCCATTTGTCTTAGCTTCATTCATGTAGTCATAGTTACTCTCTGTTGTCCATTTGCCTATGTGTCACACAGGTGTAATGTTTTTACAGCATCTTGCACATTGCTTTTCTTCCTCTTCCATTTTCTTTCTGCTGGCTTTATGAATCTGAAAATTTAACTGATCATTGTCAGCCACAGGAAGCTGAAAAATATTTCCAGTTCCACACTATGTTAATGGGTAGAAGTGTTGTGCTCTACTGCATAGGGTACAAATTTCACTTTCTAGGTTAAAAAAAGCCTACAAACAAACAGCCTCTTTTTTTCTTCCAGATGACACTGTATTTATGTAATTATTCATTTAGAATTTTTACAGTTTGAGACAATATAGCTTGCATATTTATAGGCTGAAATGATTTCAGGATGAAAGACTATAAAAAATATTATTTGATATTCTGTCTTAAAAATGCCACCTAAGTGATAATTCTTCAGTAGATAATCTCAAGATAAAGTGTATGCATAGAGGTTGGCATGACATTATGCTAAGTACTGACCTGAAAACTGAAAGTGTGAGACCGAAGTGTCTGTTCATATATTCTGCAACAGAGACAGAATTTATTTGTAGAGTGAGATGAGGCATTTATCTGCCACCTCTGTGTGTCTGATACAACTGAGTTAAGAAAACAGTTTATAACTGCTGAGGATGCAATTCAATTTCTCTGGAAGAGAAAAGGTGTCCTATTCTTGATGCAAGGTAAAAAAGGTTTGTATCATCAGTGAAGTTGCAGCTTTCTTTAATGCTGATATTTGGAGTGAAAGCATAATCAGTGATGTTTGATGGAAGCTTGTATGAGACAAGGAACAGTCTGAGTATTTATGTTTCATGATGAATATTTCTGAGTGAGATATTTTGCAGACAGGAAAGTATCTTTTTTTCCTTACTAAGAGAGTGTAGAAGTGTCAGAAACATGCACCTCTTCCTGACATTTCAATGCAAATCTTTCAAGTCAACTTGCATGTAGCTTGTGGATGAAACTTTGTGCAAATGTGGTCTTGCAATGTACTAGTTTTTTTATTTGCACATTTCAATCTTCATGACTCAAATGCAAGTATTTTAGTTCTTTCTTTCTGATGATTTATCTGTACTAATAACTGTATTCTGCCTTTATTTTACTTTAGCATTAATTCTTGCTCTTAACAGCCTGCCTCTTGCCTTTTGAGTAACTCCCTTTAGCAACATTCCTAGGAAAGACTAGTGACTCAGTTCCTGCCCTTTTATTCTCATTTAGACATCTAACATTAGTCACACTAACCTGCTGAAGCAGTGTTTCTTCCCACTGATTCTAAAGGAAGACCGGAGCAATGACTCTGATGTACATGTATGCAGCATAAATATCTACATTAAGCCTATGTAGCCAATCATTGAAGCTGTAAGTCTGTTTTAGAAATTGTCCTAGTTCTTAGCCCAAGGGACTGTTTGTTAAGATAGTACCTGAAAGAACTTAAGAGTCCCAACTACCAGTCACTTTTTAATTTTTTCCTGGTTTTTATATTCATTATGTTTTTATTTGAACATTAGTGACAATTTTTTTTTTCTTAAATGCTAGTAACAATTAATTTTTATCTATTTTTTTAAACCCCAGAAACTACCTCTTCAGGTTGCAGCTTGAGGATCTCTCTCTCATACAGGTATGTTTTATCTTTGTTTTCCTAGTTCCTCTTGCACAATGTCATGATGTAGGTAAACAGATGATTTAAAGCAGATAATCAAGATATTCATAAGCTTCATGACTACAGATAAGTATGAATCTGGTTTTGTCCTCATCACATTCCTGTATTATATAAGTTATATTATCCATTTTAATTCCAGATTAGCCCTTCTCCCAGGCTGTACAGACCTGATATTAACTTACCCTCCTCTCTGCTGTGATTTTATTAGAGTAGATCTACAAAAAAAATAGAGACTGTGAAGGAGGATCATATAAAAACGTTCCAACTTAATGTGTAGCTTCTGTATTCAGAATATATTGATATTATGGAGATTTTTTTAAAAATTGATAATGTCATTTTTACTTGCTAAATTTAAATCAGACAAATGAAACAGCTAAATTTCAAGGAAGAAATAGAGTGTGAACCCAGGTATTAGAATCTCAATGTTGTATGTGAGGCAGCCATCTATTGCTTAGATGTTGGAAGGTGAAACAAAGCCTTTTTAGAGGTATTAGGCTTAATGGAAAGCTAAGTAAGAATCCCTGGTCAATTTATTTTACCCTGAACATCATCTGATTTCAATATACAGGCAACCACATCTTCCTTCATTCTTTGAAGTTCTGTTCTTTGCTTGTTTTGTTGGTTGTATCTTTCATTATTTTTAACCTTGGCATAATTTCTGACCTTCATCATTGTGTTCTTGGCTCTAAGAGTTGTTTCAGTAAATTTAATTTTGACTAACTTGCTAATAGAAAATCACAATTCAATAGAAAATTATGGTTTTTAATAATATTTTTATTTATGCAATATAAAATTATACCTTGCTTTAGATTCAGTACTGTGCCTATTTATATAGTTCAATATGGAAAAGTCAAATGCATTCAGGTAAGGCTGGCCTTGTTATTTGTAGAACACCTGGTGTGTGCTTTACTTAGGCTTGGAGACTTCTTTTACTGTTATCCAAAATTGCAGTATTGATAAATGTTGTTCATTTTATATTGTTTTGGTCTTATGAATGTGAAGAAGCCTTTAAACAGTTCTTTGAGTCAACTTTTGGTAAAGTTTCTTATTCCATGTATGCTGTAGCACCACTGGTTTGCTATCTTCAGACTGGTTTGTATCTACAAACTCTTTTCCATAACCCCTTAGGCAATTTGTATTTTTAAATCAAAAACAAAGTATGCAATTTTTTTTTTTTTCTTTCACAGCATATCTTGTCACCATAACTGTTTCATATATGTCCTCTATAGACCTTCTCTTCCTCTTCCCCTCTGCTTTTCTTCTGGTTCTGTTTGGGTGCCCCAGCACAAAAGATGTGCTTCTATGCATGTGCCAGCTATGGCAGCTTCAAATCTGCTACGAGGTGGCTGAAGCCTTTGTTTTGATGCAAGTAAGCCAGGCTATAAAGTATATTGTTTAGGGCTCATTACACAACACACTCAGGTCATTTATAACTCTCATGTTACAAAGTTAGTCACTGATCTTATAGTCATGTAAGTACATTTGGGAGAGTCCCTAAGAGGGCATTTAGCTCCTCATGGTACCACAGGCAAGGTCGGTGGTCAGTGCTGCTCTTCTCCCTGCTGGTTACTTGTCCAAACTCTTCTTACAAGTCTGCAGCTATAACGATCCACAACTTTTCTTTGCCTTTGTTGGGAAATGTTAAGACTCAAAGAGTCTCTTCCTCATGCTTGAAAGTGTGAAATCTTTTGTAATGAAAGAGACAATAACCATTTCTGTGGGCATATGGAATTCAAACCTCCCAGCTACCAACCTGAAACCCACCTAGAGGCAAGAGTGTACTTACCAAATGGTTAGCCAAGATTTATAGAACTTTTAGATAAACTTTGTAGGAACAAGGGAATCCTGGTTGCAACCCCAGTCATCCTAACATGGTGTATAGGATTATTTAGGTATAAATAAAGTAAACTTCAGTTTCTGAAACTTTAGGGCATGTGAAGTTTCTCTCCCTCACGTGTAGTGAAAGAAATATCTTGAGTAGGATTATAGGGTGTAAAGGATATAAAGGATTATAGGATATCATCTTTATCCTGGCCCAAGCCAGGACACCAAGTTAGCAATTAAAAATTACAGTATTTTGAGGCTCTACATCCTACCAAACCGAAACCCTATTATAACTGAATGAGGAAAGATCAAAAGTGAAAAGGAAAGTAAAAGTAATATGAAATCCTTGCAAAACAGAATGATGGAATTTCACAGGAGAGAAATTAAGCATACCGTGGTTTAACTCATTAATACTATACATGCTAGTTAGCATTTGTTTAATGAGGGACTGAACACTTTGACACTTTCTGTAGGGACAGAACTTTTAGCTTTTTTTTTTTCTTCACACAATTATAATAATAATAATAATGTAAAAAGCCAGCTTCTTCTACTTATTTTATATTATTAAAGTAAGTACTGATAACTATTTTTATTATATTAATTCTTATACTTATGTTGCTCATTTTGATTCTTTTATGAAACAGCCCTTATGAAAACATGCAGATGTTTCACAAGTTAATAAAGCCATGTTTCTGCATCTGGAAGAAAAGGTACATGGTGAAGTACTGGCTGTAAGAAGATTTCTGTGTAGCATAATAACAATACCCAGGGGCTAGAAACAGGAAAACCTATTCACCTGTAGTTTAATTATTTTTTTAGAAAATTATTCAAGGTTTATCATTGCTGTTGTGTGTCTGAAGGAGGAGGAAAATTGCTACTCTTCCTTATGCACAGAAGATACTTCCAGCATGGAAGCAAGGATGATTTGTCACACTTTGCCATCCTTATTTTCTACAGTTTTCAATTAGACTTTTAGAAATGTTTGATTTCTTTATACTGACACTTTTTTATTTTTTTATTTTTCATTTGGTTCATAAGTTTAATATTTCTTATGGTGCATTACTATCTGGAAAATAAAGGGGATGCCTTTATTTATAAAGGGGATGACCTTTGATGTACTTCAGTTGTTTTTTTGAAAACAAGTTTCCTCATCTGTCAAGTGTCTATCCGAATGTGTTAGTTTTTCTGCCCACTGATGTTACAAAGATCAGAGCTTTCATGCTAAATGTAACCAACTGAAACAGTAGAAATAATTTAGTTATAGCAAAAGCATCTTTACAAATACCTAGGTTACACATTTCTGTGTGTTTTTAAAAGTTAGAAATTTTTAAAGTACTATTTTGCAATATTACCAGACATTGCAATATTATCAGGTATTATTTTTTAACAGGAAAGCTCTCTAAAAAGGAATAAATTAAAATTATGACACTTTGCAACCTTTTGCAAAAATTACTGTATGCCACGATATGTATGCACTCTATTTTCTACAGGTTTTTACCTGGAAAATAGTTCTGAAACACAAGGTAACCTTCCTTGAAAGAGAAATCAACACAAAAGCAGACAGCCATTTGAAATGCAAGTTCTCACGAAAGAAATGCAGAACAGAGATTCATGTATTAAAAGGGTAGTGTTTCCATCAGTTTAGTGAAAGTTAATCCCTTGTTAAAGCCAGGATTAAAGTTCTACTAGATTGCATCAGACAGGATGTGTATCCAAACATGAGCTAGCACTATGTGGTGAGACATTGCTGCCCATTGTGGGTACATCAAAGTTGTCATCCCACATGTCATGGTTCTGTGCTCTTTACTTCACAGGAAAAGTCTGTTTGAGTAAGCAAGTTTCATATGATGGTGTCTGTAGCAAACCAGTATTTGGTGTGTCTCAGCAGCTTCCTTTGTGTAGCAGGATAAAGACAACCAAAATGAGAGAAAGCCTTTTAAGCTCTGGCTGGAGAAGCCTAAGAGTCAAATTGTTCAAAGCTGACTGTGGGAACAATGCATGCATACCAATTATGGATTAGGAAAGAAGCATTTACTGGACTGTGGCAGTAGAGGGACAAGTATTTTATACCTCTCACTGCTATGTGATAGGCTCACAGATACATAAGGCCTTATTCTGCATGGTTTTGTTTTGTGAGTTATGCTCTGTTATTCCTCACCTCAAGTAATAGAGAATAATCCACAAAAGCACTGGCCAAGATGAAAGATGGATTTCCTGAAAACTCTATTATGTTCCTTAAAATATTAGAGCAGGAATCTAAATAGTAGTGCTTAAGTGAATAGATTTGATTTCAAAAACTTTTTTTTAAAATACCTATCCAACATTAGGATTAGTAGTGGAGACTTGACATGCTGTAGAGGTTGAATCCAACAGGCGTCTATTTTTTACCATTTTTTTTTCACCATTTTTTCACCATTTTTTTTCTCCCCAAAGTATTGGAAAGGAGAGCTTATGAATTCAAACATTTGTTTGTGTCTGCCTACACGAAAAGTTTGCTGATGTATTGGTAAAGACTGAAAAGCTAATACATGCGGACTCATAAAAGTCTTTATGCCAGAATTGCCATAAACATGTTTACAAGTTCAGGGTGTTTAAGCTTTTTAGAAAGCTGATAAAATGAATGCAACTCTTCTTCATCCATAAAATGAATTTTACAAAGTGAGATTGTTAAGGCACTTAGAGGACACGTACTTGAGTTTACCTTTCTCATCTGAATCTTCCATCTATGAAGTCCAGAGAGTTGAGCCATTCCATCTGCTTCTGTGTTTGCACCATACCCCTGAGATTTTATTCTCATGCTGAATCTGGGCATCAGTTAGAAATATACATACCTCAAAGTCAATTTTTACAGCAATTTTAGCCCTTAGTTTACTGCAAGATTCATATTAAATTCTTCGTGCAGGTAGAGGAGTTGGAAGTTCTTTTTCATGTGTTTTATTTACTTTAAAGATTGGATATTAATAGATTTAATAGATATGTGTGTGTGTATGCACAAAACCATTAATGAGGCATTCAGGGAAGTAAAGGCAAGACTGGGTCTAGGAACTGTCAGAAAAAGGAGCTCCTTTGAAGAATGTGTTTTTACTTTGTGCTTATCTAGGTTAAACAGAGGCAACCTGACTTAACGTTTGAGGTTTTTTATAAATCCATGTCTATAACCTGAGACTTCTTTATAATTTTTTAGCGTAATTGTAATAGATAATATAATAATGAAATAAAATTTAATAAAATATGTACCTGGCTTTTAATCCCATTTTCAAAATAACAATTACTTGTTATTATCATAAACTGAGACCATATTATGTCTTCTGAGAGACTTTCATAACCTATGTTTGTCTTTTTAGGCTATAAGTGGTATTTGACATAATCTAGAGAGAACAGTGTCCTAAAAGAGGCGCAAATCATTCAGACTGTCCATACAGTTCATTTCTGGGACTGTGCCTTTTTGGGACAGTGCTTTTTGTTACAAACACAAAGAAAGCTTGTAAGAACTCATCGTGTAGAATCAAGTCTGTTTATGCTGATAATAAAAATGTTCATTTATAATCAACAACAATTTCAGAGATAAAAGTAAGGAAGTGAGGCTTTAATCTTTTAATCTCTGTAAGGTGGTGAGTTGCCCATTAAATACAACTCCTTAAAATGCAGCTTGATGCTTTTTCTACAACTTTCATTTACTTTATTTCAGTCCATTCAATTTCTGTGTTATACGTTACTTACAGTCACTAACTGTGTAATAGATGTCTGCTTTGTGAAATGCATGAAAGAAATCTATAGATTCATAATTTAATTTTGGGATGAAGCTATGTGTGCAGTAAATAGATGAAAGGAAGACTCTCTGATTTCACACTTGAAGGCATAAAGGAACTAACTTAAGGATGTCCTTAACATGTGACAGCTGTATGTTAACAATATTGACATTGAAAGATGACTGTGATTTAAAATTTTATTTTGGGTTTCTAAGCAGGGATAAAAACAAAACAAATAGAAAAGAAAAAAACAAACAAAGAAAAAACCCAAAAAACACCTCTGTTCAGGTGTTCTGTGCAAGTAGAGTTCATAAAAAACCTAAAACTTAAAAATCACCAAAGGAGACTGAGGTGAGCAAGTTGCCGAGTGACCACAAGGTGATAGAGCACATTTCTTCTTGAGTAATAGCTAGAAGCAAAATTTGAGAAAGTATTTGAATTGTTACCTTTTGTATATGATAATGCTGAGACCAGAGTTTAAAAGAGAAAGAAAAGAAAGAAAGAAAAGAAAGAAAGAAAAGAGAGAAAAGAAAGAAAGAAAGAAAGAAAAGAAAGAAAGAAAGAAAGAAAAGAAAGAAAAGAAAGAAAGGAAGGAAGGAAGGAAGGAAGGAAGGAAG
>JAAWXA010000005.1:45961711-46115973 GCA_038090715.1 Florisuga fusca | reverse complement strand
GGAAAGAAAGAAAGAAAGAAAGAAAGAAAGAAAGAAAGAAAGAAAGAAAGAAAGAAAGAAAGAAAGAAAGAAAGAAAAGAAAAAAAGAAAAAAAGCACAGTGCATCTGTATATAACAACGCCACTTGTATGCAATACCTCTTCCTCCTGTTACTACTTTCCTGATTGCAGATTTTTGGATTTTGTTAAATAGTAAGTGCATAAATAAATAAATTAGACAACTAGAAATTTAAGAAAGACTTAAGAAGTGTTTGTGAAGCTAGAGCTTGTCCTTTGTGGCAGGTAGACATGGATTTTATGTCTGTTTTTAGGTCCATTGAAGTTCTTTTTATGTGATACCATTAATATTTTTGTTGTCTTCTTCATGCAAAATGGTAGTTACTTCATTAATGCTAGAAAAAGATTAATTTACCTCCCAATGTTTATTTCACATATGTTTAATCTTTATTTATATTACGTCTTTCACATGCAGCTGAAAGGGACTTCCTTGAGCTAGATAAAAGACAGGTCACACAAATCCTGATCTTCCCTCTGTAATGTATTTGTAGGGAAATAATTTACCAGCATACAGTATTCCATTTCTGCTGAAAAAAATTTGCTACTTAAACAGCTGCTGTTTGTAGATTCACCTACATATTAATGCAGAAGATGACTACTGTCCTGAACCTATCTTTGGTAGTATTTGGCCAAGCACTGATTCACTCTTTATCCTGAATATTCTTTCCATTTGTGGTGGGGTTTTTCTGTGGTTTTGTTGCTTTTGTTTTTTGGGTTTTTTTGGGTGGGTGGGGAAGGGTTTGTTGGTTTTTTTTGTTTGTTTTTTTTTTTTCCCCTGCATAGATGTAGCTACATATATTATAATTTCGTTGAAATCTTTTTTGTGAGTTATGGTCTGAGTTCATATGCAGATTCCCATTACAAAGCTATGTAGAGCCCCTATGAGGTGCCCAGTTGTGCCCTCATGCCATCTCCTCAGTATGACTCCCCTTCTGCTCATCTCTGCTTGTTATTCATTTATACTTGGCTTCTAAATAATTGGAAGTTTTAGTCTTCAGAATTTGTAATTGCCTGCCATTCAGTACTGCTGAAATTTGTCACATAAATTTAGACTCTAAGAGAAGCACAAGAACGTTGGCAAATTGGCAGGGCTTTGCTTCTGCTTTGGCTTATCAGCATGTGTCAGTATTCTGGGAAGTGGAGGAAAAGAGAAGAAAAATAAAGCTAAGAAGAGATGTCATTTTTCATTTATGTGCTGTATTTGTCATTGTTTTGTGCCAGTACTGAAATACAAGAGCAAGTGCATTTCTAAACAAAGGAGTCTGAGCACATCCATTTAGCTAGAGAAACTTAGCTTCTTATTTTCTATTTTTCTTTCTTACCTTTACTTGTTCGCTGTATTTCTTGTGTGTTTACAATGGTTTTCTGCTCTGAGTTCACAGTAAAGAAGAAAATCAAGTGCTAATTTTTTTCACTTCCACTGGAGTAAAGTTCATCCTTTGTTTAGATATTAAACATTTGTGGGTTTTTTCTAAGATAAAGGGGAAGCCTGGATCACTTGAATATATAATATGACTGCATTTTTTCTGATGGGGAAATATAGGTGATATGAAGACAAATGTGCATTCATTTTACAGCAGATATTCATGAATGTGGTTTTTATATTGGTGTAATTTATCCCTCCCTGGTAATTTTTCCTGGTA
The DNA here is from genome assembly GCA_038090715.1 of Florisuga fusca. Taxonomy (NCBI): domain Eukaryota; kingdom Metazoa; phylum Chordata; class Aves; order Apodiformes; family Trochilidae; genus Florisuga; species Florisuga fusca. Next base: position 46,114,274 of record JAAWXA010000005.1, on the reverse strand, counting down.
TATATAGTGATCAACTAGACTATTACATTTACTACAAGTAATTCTGTAAACATCTTTTCCTAAGAAGGTGGCACTCCTCTGTGTGTTTTTATGAACATGAATATACAGATACAGCTGCACAAAAGCAATGAGCAAGTAGCATCAGTTTGAAAAAAAAATAAATCAGGCTGCTGCTTTCCAAATGTCTGTATTATGTAAGGCCACAGCATACTTTAGCTAATTCTGGACTAAAGCAGTATTATGTAACAACAGAGCAATGCTCGTGGAGGGACACAGGCTCTCCTTTCAGAATTAGCCTATTTCTATGTGGCCAATATGCAGAAAAGCTGCAAGAATGGTAGCACACTGTGCCAGAAATGAAAAGAGAAAATACTAATACACAGACTGAACACAGGCTGTTTCCATTCTTACATTGGCTTGCCCAGGTGGAGGGCTCTACCACAAGCATTTGCTGATGGAGTTTCCACTCTTTAGCATCTAGATGCTGCAGTCCTGAGCAATTTAGAAAAACAGTGGAATATGTAATATATATCTGCAATACAGTATCTGCAAGCATGATTATCAGTTTTTGCTCACACTGATAAAGCATAGAATGGTGTGGGTGTGAAGGGACCTTTAAAGGTCATCTAGTCTGAAATAAGCAAGGCTATCTTCAACTAGACCAGGTTTCTCAGGGCCATATCCAACCTGACCTTGAATGTTGATAGGGATGGGGCATGTACCAGCTCTGAGGGCAGCCTGTTCTAGTGTTTCACCACCCTCATTGTAAAAATAAAATCTTCCTTATATCTAGTCTAGACCTCTTCTCTTTTAGTTTAAAACCATTACACCTTGTCCTGTCATTTTGTCCTGTCCTTCCTAAGTTCTGCTAATGAGTGTATCCCCATCTTTCCTACAGCCCCCCTTTAAGTCCTGAAAATCCTCAATAAGGTCTCCCCAGAGCCTTTTCTTCTCTAGGCTGAACAACCCCAACTCTCTTAGCCTGCCTTCATGGGAGTGGTGCTCCAGCCTTCTGATCATTTTTGTGTTCCTCCTCTGGACTCACTCCAACAGGTCCACATCTTCACTGTGCTGAGGACTCCAGAGCTGAACACTGTGCTCAGGTTGGGGTCTTATGAGAGCAGAGTGGAGGGGGAGGATCACCTCCCTTGACCTGCTGACCTTGCGATGCATCATCCACCGCTACCCCCAACTTCTTTTCCTCAGGGGTGCTCTCAATCACTTCATCCTCCAGCCGGTATTGATAACAGGGATTCTCCTGACTCAGGCAGAGGGTCTTGCACTTGGCCTTGTTGAACTTCATGAGGTTCACACGAGTCTGCTTCTTAAGCTTCTCCAGTTCCCTCTGGATGGCATTCTATCCTTCAGACACAGCACCACACAGGTTGCTGACACCTACGAACTTGCTGAGTGTGCCCTCGATCCCACTGTGTCATTTATGAAAATATTAAACAGTATTGGTCCTAATATGGACCCTTGAGGGAAACAATTCTTCAGTGGCATCCTCCTCTGGACACTGAGCCACTGAGTATCACTCTCTGGATGCAATTATCCAATTAATTCCTCACCCATCAAACAGTCCACCCATCAAATCAATCTTTCCAGTTTAGAGTGAAGGAAGTTATGGGTGAGCTTGTGTCAAAAGCCTTATACAGGTCCAGAAATACGACGTCCGTAGCTCTTCCTTTTTCCAATGATGTTGTCACTCCAACATAGAAAGTTACTTGGTTGACCAGACAGAACTTGCCCTTGGTGAAACTATGCTGGCTGTCTCAAACCACTTCCCTGTCTTTCATTTACCTTAGCATAGCTCCCAGGAGGATCTGTTCTGTGATCCATAGACACAGAATGAGGTTTGACAGATCCCAGGGTCTTCCTTTCTACCTTTTTGAAAATGGGTGAAATGTTTCCCTTTTTCTGGTCACCGAACTTCACTTGACTGTTGTGACTTTTGAAATGTCACAGAGAGTGGCTTGACAACTACATCAGCCAGTGCCCTCAGGACTCTCAGTTGCATCTTGTCAGGTCCTATAGGCTGTGTACATCCTGGTTTCTCAGGTAGTCATGAACCTGATCACGCCTTACAGTGGGAGTGACTTTGCTTCCCAGTCCCTGGATTGCAGTCCATCCACTTGAGAGATGTGGGGAGAGAGAGAGATGGAACTTCATTGTATGTTCTGGCCTGTAATATCTAATTTGAGTTCAAACACAGTTTGTGTGCCATGCGTGTTCAAAGAATAGGCTTAAAGATTTTCTGAGTCTAAGGTAGGCTTAAAGACATTTTCTGAGTCACAGAGAGGATTGTGTTTCCTAGTACTGCAGAGGTACATTCAACAGTTCTGTTGGATGTTGTTCAACAGTTCATCTTTATGTAGGTGGTCTTCGGTAATTCTCCATGTAGGGGTGGGTTCATCTTACATCTGTATATTAGCAGTAATCAGTACCTAGCCTAAGGGCATTATGTGGTTCATAACATTCCCTGCAATTTCTTGTTCACCTGTGATATTAAAAAAAAAATAAACCATGAATAAGATAAAATAGTGAAGAAGCCTCATGTCCCCTCACCACTGTGCGGAAAAATTTAAGATATGCATCTTGACACTGAGATCAAAGGAGCCTTTGATACCATGCTGTTAAAGGATGCATTCAATTGCTTACCTGTGGGAAGAACTGGTTGTTTCTATAAAGCCAAATGTTCTGCTCCCTTCATCCCTTGGGAAGAGCTGGAAAGTATTTCAAGATCAGGAGACTAGGTTTTAGCTATTGCAGTCAAGGAAAAGCTGGATTCTGAAATATTAAAGGAAACAAAGCAGCCACAATGAGGGTGAGAAACACAGAATTTTGTTCTGGGGAAAAGGAAAAATCTGAGGAGCCTGCTACAAGAACACTGTAGCATGAGGAGCCCATGCAGGAGTGCATAAGAGGGAGTGTCTTGCTCTTCTGAATGCTTCAGGGCACAAAGGGAGGATCTGTGCCACTTGCCTTATGTTACTTGCCTTGTCAACACTACTAAGCCTGGTGCAACATGTGGATTGTTGCTGCTAAATGTTTGAGATGGACACTGTTTAGTCATAGTGTAAGAAACTAGTCTTGGCCTGAATTGAGAGTAGGGGAGTAAAGGGTCACCTTTGCACTCATTTTTCTGATCTTTGTTTTTCTACTTCCTTTTTCCTTCCCCTGTTTTTAGTAGACATTTTCTACTCTTTTGGCGTATATTGCTTTAACCATCCCAGATGGTACCACAATATGATGCTTCTGTTGTCAAGTCTGGAAGTGATAAATCATTTCAAAATATGGAAATCAATTTATTAAAACTAGAAACCAGATAAGCTTGGAAATATCTGGTGTTAGACATATATGTGAGATTTCTATATAAATTTTTTGATTCAGCTGTTACTCTATATTTGTTTGAAGACAAGCAAACTGAAAACATGATTTATTTAAGTAAGGTATTGACATAATAAGCTATGTTAATTCTCTTAATTGTTTTATTGGCAAGATGATGTCCTTTTGATGGCAATTTGATATAATGAGCTTTTGGGAATTCCACTTGGTCTGTGGTGTCTAGACTTGCCTTTCCTACCACAGTATTTTTAGGCTTCTGCCCTCAGAATGGAACTTGGAGTCTGAGGCTCAATGCTTAGGCTCTCTGTACGGCGCACAGGGATGACTATATACCCAGCACAAGTTTCACTGACACTGATTTCTGAGCTGTCTAATGCCACTGAGGAGGAATGCTGAAAGCACAGAGAAGCATTAATGCCACTTATTTTTTTGAGTTAGGCACCTCTATGGGCTTTGAAAATTAGGAGATTTTTTTCTAAGTCAGCCATATGCAACACATTTCTGTTGGGAGGGAACTGCATCTAAAATGTGTGTTGTTTCTGTCATGATTTCTTAACTGATTGTGGGCTGATCTAGTACAGAATTAGCTTTATTACAGGCTTACTTGCTGTATGTTTGGTTTTGTTTGGTTGGTTTTCTTTTCTGGTTTTAATACTAGTTTTGCTCTAGTCTGTACTTCTAGATGTCGCACATTTGTTCTAGTGTCTGGAAAACTATTTATTCTCCAACTCTCTAAAATAATTCTATGATGTGATGGTAGTTGTTATGCTGATTTTCCAAGCAAATGAATAGGCTACCAAGAAAAAGAACAGATCATTACAAAGTTATGGGAAAATAAAAACTGTAAAGTCTGTATTTGGGTCTGTTCATGTATGTTGAGTTACTTCTGTTAATTTAGCTTGATATAAGTAATGACAACAATGTGGTTCAAAGACAACTAATTAATACAAAAGCTGTTTGATTAGAGGTTAATATTACCTGCAGTTGTGCATGTATGCAATTTTGAAAATTACTTCCTTGATGAAATCCTTTTAGTCTTTTTCCCAGAGAGTATGGCCACCATTGCCATAGAAATAGCTGTTTGTGTTCTGGTTTAGGTTTTAAATTGACTGATTCAGTTAGGTGTATTAAAAAGTAAATGAAAGACCTGAGAAAAGCTCAGAGTTCCATATTTATGTGGAAGTCAGTTCTAGGAAGAAGCAGTAACTGGAACAGAAGCAAAACATATTTCTGTTAATTATAAGTTAAACAGCAACTTCATTGTGGCATTGCCCATTTTTATGTCATTTAGTTCCTCAGTACTTGGGTCTCTAATTGAAACCTAAGGTGAGTATGATCTTTCAGAATTTCAGAATTGCCCTAGAGGTAAATTGATTTGACAACAAACACTTCCCATTGGAAAAAAAAAAAAAAAGTTGAATCATTCTTTTCCACTATTTTGGAAAAAATAAAAAATTATGCTTTAACATTTTCATGATTTCAGAGGGAGCTTTTTAAATAAGCCTTTTGGATTAAATGCTGTGTCTGGTACATTCACTTCACATTGGTTTCTGTTAATTACATTTTAATATAAATGAGAGAATGCATTCATTTTAAAGCCACATTGAGTGGAAAATGCAGTAGCTGCACAGTGTTTGTATGTGCCACTGCTTTTAGTATATCTGTCAGTGGAAATTCTGCTTATAAGGGTTATAGCCTTAGGCCCACATACTCTGAGTCTTTGCCTAGGTATTTTGACAGCTCTGAGCAATAGTTTTGCATCTCCTCACTTATCTCAGGGAGCTGAAATGATGAAAGGTCAAACTGTTCCTTACTTCTTTCCTTGCCCTGTTACTATGAGATGAAAAGATCTAGTGAGAGAAGAGACCTTGTGGGAAGTGGGAGTGCAGGAACTCATCTGCATGAAAGTTTAGACTTTTTCACACATTTTAAATTGTCACTGATGAGATGGAAGCTTCCTCAGTGAAACACTTTTCTGACTCCTCCATGCATGCTTATTTTTTTTACTTCAGTAGAATTTTGCATATTGTTTTACCTGAATACCCGGACCTGTAACAAAAAAAAACCAAAAAAACCCCAAAAACCAAAAAATCACCTGAATCAAGTTTTATACTAACAAACACAAACAAAACCTTTTAAACCTTTTGCAGTAGATTTTTTTTTTAATTAGTCTATGATTTATTAATGAAACTTTTATAATATGTCAGAACCAGTCTGAAGAAACAAATAATGCTGAAAGTTCAGAGAAGATCAAAATATGTCATGGTATATTTATTAAGACTGCTCTAGGCATGATTCCACAGTCTTTTCTCACATGGCAGTCAGTAGTGTTACTTGCAGAATATTGTGCTACTCAGCATGAGAAAATAAATTTGAACGAATTGTACTCAACAAAACCCTGCATATGCACTGACAAGTAAAAGCTGAGTGGAGAAATTCACATGTGTATGTGAATGTGTATGTAGAGAAAATTTTCCATAAGCAGACCTTTTTTTTTTTTTTTTTCTTTTTGCATAACATGGTCCATACTGAAAACAGATGAAGCAAAGGCTTCTTTCATTTTTAATTGGAAAAGGAAAAAAGGACAGTAATTTCTATTAAATTAAGAATAAAACATATTAATTTTTTCATTATACAAGTGCGTTTTCATGTAGGTACACATTAAAATAAAAGAATAAGGAATGATAAATCTACTCCGGCAAATGTTGAACAAATATTTGTGTTGTCATCATCAAGTTTGCCAAAACTTCATTAACATTGATGAGTAGCATGGTGAAAAGCTGTTTCTAGAAGGTACATTCTCTCTGGGACTTGCAGACTGCAGAGAAGAATAACTAGACAGGATGAAACAAAGGAGAAAAAATTAATTACTGTCAATCAATTAAATCAGACTGATGCACTGTAAAGGCATTTTATAGTTAATGTGATGTACTCATGGACAGCATGGTGGAATGGCAAGCCTGGCTCTGCCAGTCATCCTTGCCTACTGGGAAAGAAAGTGCATCTTTTAGCTTGAGAACACAAGGGCAAACGCACCTTGCAGATGGAGTCAGGGAGATCACAGAAGGGAAAGTTCCTTGTTTACTGCAAGAAGTAAAAACGTACTATTTTTTTTTGTCTTCTGAAGACAAAGTAATATTTACCAGACTTTTCCAGAAAAGCAAGTACATGTGCAGTGCAGAACATAAGAGACAAGATCTTGGGAGTCCTTGCTGGGAGAACCAGCCGTGCATAAACTCCCTGCTGCTTCTAAACAGCCAGCTGAAGGAAAAGTAACAGAAAGCTTGGAGGTAACTTTTTCCAAACAGTGCACAGATTGAATCTGGTTTATGTAGCAAATCAGAGTCAAATAGATTAAAGAGCTTTAGTCAGCCTAGCCCAGAAAGTGGAGCTCTGGAAGATAAAATCTGAGGAGAAAAGAGGATTAAACCCAGTAGTTTTTCCAAGAAGGAACATCTGGTCTGGCTGAATACATTCAACGAAAAGCAGCCCTTTAAAAATGGCCACAGAGTGGTCGCAAAACTCGAGTATCTCTGGAAGCCAGCCAACATGAAATAATGTGAGAGACAAAACTCACCCGATCCCCCTGGCAGAGAAGGCTCATAGAGTGCTGGAACAGGTTGGAGGCAGTGTAAGTGTACGATGAACAGACTGAATGCGAAAGGCTAATGCTGTGTTTACCAGGCTGACATACCTATTTTTCAGCCAAAATTCTTACTGAACAGGTGGTTGAGACTCTCCAGATGTACCTCTCTACAAAGATTTGCAAATGTGTGCGCAGATCCTCGGTGTAGTCATTCTAGTTTCCTGGATGAGACAAAGTCCTCTGAGAGCTGAGCAAAGCCCAGAGACTGTCTGAAGTTATTTACAAGTCCTAAATCTGCAGTCAGGGCAACATGTTGTGCCTTGCAACTGGGATCACACATTCTGTTACCAATAACTGTCCTCTGAAATGATTCAAGGCTGTTGCAGACAGAGAATTGCAATACTTAAAAATACCTTTAGTACCAAAACTGGGAACAAGAAAGCAGAAACAAAGAGCATCTGAACCAAGTGATTCACAAATTGCTTCTTCTGTAGGAGGAAAAAAAAAAAAAAAAAAAAAAAAAAAAAAAAAAAAAAAAAAAAAAAAAAAAGTGAACTGCATTAATGTAGCCTTATTGTAGCTGGTAAGCTTGCCTGCTCTTCTTTGGTGGGGCAGGGTGTGGCAGACACATCAAACCCAATTTTTAGAAGTTGGGGTCTAAATTGGAACCTATTTTGGGGCTATGCCTCAATAGCAAAATGTAACTAAAATGAAGATAACTTAATTGGAAAACTGCATTGGTATCAAACAGACTCATTCCCAGAAATGCCCGCACTTCTGCGATAAAAAAAGTGAAGAGCTGGCCAGTGGAAATATAGAGTAGATAAGAATAGATTAGAATACTAGAAGAGTGTAACTATTGTATCTCATTGAGAAGTAGTTTGTCACATCCCTGATAAACATTTTTCATCATGTATATGAAATGGAACATCTTGGAGAACCAAGTGAAATCTGGAAAGTGAAATAGAGTAATAGTCTAGCTAGCATACTGCCTTTAAGGCTAAGTAAGAGATTGGGTCATCAATCACAGAGTCATCTGGGTTGGAAAGGACCTGAGAGATCGTCAAGTCCAACCCTTAATCCACTACCACTGTGGTTCCCAGACCATGGCACTGAGTGCCACATCCAGGCTCTTTTTAAAAACCTTCAGGAACAAAGAATCCACCACTTCCCTGGGCAGCCCCTTCCAGTGCCTGATCACCCTCTCAGTAAAGAATTTTTTCCTAATATCCAACCTAAACCTCCCCTGGCAGAGCTTAAGTCCATGCCCTCTTGTCTTACTGACAGCTGCCTGGAAAAAGAGACTAACCCGCCCCTGGCTACAATCTCCTTTCAGGGAGTTGTAGAGAGTGATGACGTCTCCCCTGAGCCTCCTCTTCTCCAGACTGAACACCCCCAGCTCCCTCAGCCTCTCCTTACAGGACTTGTGCTCGAGTCCCTTCTCAGCCTCCTTGCTCTTCTCTAGACCTGCTCCAGGACCTCAATCTCCTTCCTGAACTGAGGGGCCCAGAACTGGACACAGGACTTGAGGTGTGGCCTCACCAGTGCTGAGTACAGGGAAGAATCACCTCCTTGGATCTGCTGGCCACGCTGTTCCTGATACAGGCCAGGATGCCATTGGCCTTCTTGGCCACCTGGGCACACTGCTGGCTCATGTTCAGCTTCCTGTCAATCCAAACCCCCAGGTCCCTTTCTGCCTGGCTGCTCTCAGCCACTCTGTGCCCAGCCTGTAGCGCTTCATGGGGTTGTTGTGGCCAAAGTGCAGGACCCTGCACTTGGCCGTGTTGAACCTCATCCCATTGGAATCAGCCCAACTCTCCAGTCTGTCCAGGTCCCTCTGCAGAGCCCTCCTGCCTTCCAGCTGATCCACACTCCCCCCCCCCAACTTGGTGTCATCTGCGAATTTTCTAATTGTGGACTCAATTCCCTCATCTAAATCATCAATGAAGATATTAAACAGAACTGGGCCCAGCACTGACCCCTGGGGGACACCACTTGTGAGTAGCCACCAATTGGACGCTCTATTTTGCTAGTTTTACTACTGTTGGAAAAGTCCTGGCCAGATTTAATCTATTTGTGTGGTGTAAGATCATGGCTTTAATGGAGGGGAAGCCTGCAGGACTTTTCAGTTGTGCCTGTGGCCTGCTTCATGTGTCCCCGGCTGGTGCTCTGTTTGTCCTTGCTACTGTGTGTTACGCTGACATTCATATGACAGCTGAAGTCTTGTAACTCTTCATTTCTCTAATTGGTGTTTATTTTGAGTGGCTGACAGAAGAACAGATGGGTGGGTTTGGATAATGGTGCTCTGCTCCCCTCACCGTACAGTGCATACCTTGCTAGAAGCACTGTAGCGGTTGCAGACAAGCGTGGCGTACCAGAGGTGCTTGTTCTGGATAGCACAGGGATTGATGGCAGCATTAGCTGTAGGAGCATGGACTTCTACACAGACTGTGCACCAGACATCCCAGTATCATGGGACTGGAGTAACAGATGTTTGTGTTAATTGAAGCATGTTGAGATACCCTTTATCTCACCTGTCTGTACTATAGACCTCTTTAAAATGCCTGTTGAACAGCGTAATTACTGTGTGGAAGTTTATAAATACTGCTACTACTGATTCTGATGTTAATCCTCTGCTATGGAAGCCATGGGGATATTGATTGGGGGTCCTTTTTCCTACTGGAATTTGTTTCCCCTCCTGTTTTGTTCTCAGAAGAGGACAAGTCTGCCACATAGGCTTCAGAGCAGTCACACCCTGTTTAGTATGAGTCACATTAAAAAAAAAAGGAGAATCCAAATCTGCTTTTTCTTGACTTGAAAGTAAGTAGACTTGCTTACAGCTTGCTGCAGCAAGTTTTAGGGGAGGGGATTAACCTCGGTGTTGTGCCTAAGACCATGAAGTGTCTTTAATTTTTCGAGACAGTGAAAAGCCAGGCCCTCACAGAGAGAATGCATATTTCCTCATAGAAATTCTGCTGCTGTTGGTGTCATTGCTATTAAGGATTGCAAAAGTAACCTTCTCCTTGAAGAAATAGCTTGGACAGTAGCAATGTGTGTCTGGTTTTCTCCCATGTATGCATTATGCAGTGCAAGCACTCTGCAAAGTTCTTGTAAAGAAAAGCAACCAAAAATGCCACCCTTACAGACCTCGTCTAGGATATATATATTCTTCTCTTCCTGTGCCTTATTGCTAGTACCAACAGTCTATTAGGTTGAATTGCATACTTGACACTACTCAGAGAATCCTGCAAATAGCTCACAAAAATCAGCTCTCTGATTGGAAATCTGATGAATAATCCTGTTGGTAGACAAAGAGAATGCATAGCTGAGGTTTCTCTTTCATGGTGGTGTCAAGTCTGCAGGGATGTCTGGTGTAAGAAGAATGAAGTCATTAGTTTTGGAGAACAGGTGGGGATCTGAATGCACAGAAGCAATTGATTTATGAACAGGTTAATGCTGGGGGTTAGGTTGCTGCTTTTAATAGGCATAGGTAGTTATGCCATGATGTGCTTTAGTATCTACATAATAACTAGAAGAATTTTTCAGCCCTTTTTCTTTTTTCAAGAGGCTTTTAGCATTATTTTACAGAAATTTATGATTAATGCCTGTATGAACGGAAGCCTTTCAGCTGTCCCTGAGGATGATAGCTATTACCTTTCAGAAGAGAAGGCATGTAACATTGTTCATTCAGGAGCATCCTCCACACATAAGTCAGTGGCAAGCCTAAATGTTTACTGTCTGTACAAATTCTGTGTCTACTGTAAATTATTACTTTCTCCAGGTAGAAAGTATGAGACCTCTAGTGCCATTTCTGGAATGCTTATCAGTCTTTTCTAGTTCAGGCCTTTTTGATATTATCGCAGATTTTGATGTAGTCCTTTAAGAGAAATTTTAACAGTATTGCCTTGCTGACTCCACAGCTTAAAAAAATAATACTTACTGGTATCACTAAAAATATTTTTTTAAAAAAATATTGCAATCTCTCTTGTAGAATTTTCTCTGTAATGATTCTTGGCCTCTGCATGTTTTTGTATTATCAGACTGAGTTATTCCAGCTCTAGTCTTACCCTTTTAAACTCTGAGACCATTATCAGGACTTCAAGCAAGCACAGGGGACATATGTTCTGAACTTAGGAGACAGAGATATCAAAAGTTTAACTTTTAAATAGACACGGGAAAATCTAATACTGAGAAGAAGCTTATGTATTACTTACTCTGCTGGTTGTAGACAAGACTGTGGTTGAATTTGTTTTTTGAAGAGACAGAATCATGTTAGGAACAGAGGTCATAGCAGGCACGTGAGCAAAGCTAGTATATTTTACACATGAAAGTGGAAAGTATTAAAAATAAAATAAAAGCTCTCATTAAAAGTAGTTGACCAGAAATTAGTGTGAAAGAATGTCAAATGTGAGCAGGACCATAACTTTCTACTTTAATTGTGTTAAAAAAAAGTTGTGGAAATAAGATTTTAGTCTGTTTACACAACTTACTGATACGCACACTGAAAAATCCTTATTGGCATTATTTAGTGGCTTGGCTTGGTGCCTTGAATATTTGTGTAGAGCAAAGTGCAAGCACTATGAGGATGGAGAACAGAGTTAATTAGAGCAATGATCACACTGACAAGGTGATAATGTCACAAGCCCATGCACCATGGAAAAATGTCTTGCTGTAAACCCCTCATATGCCTGATCTCCTGTAAATTCCCTGAGAAACTGTAGCATGCATAGGTAGCAGGGACCACCAGCAGAAGGTGAAACAGTAGATACCAGAAACTACATTGAATTTTTGAACCTTGCCCTACTTTCAGCTTGTAGTGGAACCAGAGAACTAGAGGAGGAAAGCACAAAATTGCATTTATATTTCTCTAATTTAGTAATTCAGTAAGCTGAGCAATTTAAAAACAAGATAAACCACAAAATTAACATTTAAAACCTGTTTTTACAAAAAAAGACCAACCCATTTAAATGATAAAAGTAGTCTCTCAGGGCTTCTTAGTACAGATTTACAGGTAAGCTTACCAGCAAAGAAGTCAATATAGGCAATATTTATCTATTTCTGGAATTCTTCTTTGTGTACTTCAAAAATATTATTTCTATTCTATACTCAACATTTCTAATTGTAAAGAAAATTCCATTTGAGATACCTTCTTTCTCTTTTTTATTTTTTATTCCAGCGTCTTCATATCACTGTGATGAATGTTTCACTTCTTACATTACAGTAAGATCTTTCCTGTTTTTTACAGTGTGAAGAAGTTGAAACTATTGATAAGGAGACTTCACAGTCAGACCCCTAAGTCCAAATCTTAACAAGAGTTATGAAATGAGTATAATGAGTGTTGTGCAGTGTATGCTAAAATCAGCAAAATATCTTTCCACAGATAACCAGGGATTTATATGGTACCCTGTTTGGTCTGTCCTTCTTACTTGCTCAGCTTCCCATGTGTGCAGGATGGCTATAGAGGGGCACTCATTATTCTTTCAAAGTTGCTTATGAAACTCTTCTGCTCAGATTCAAGACCATTTATTTGATGGAGTGGTAGCATATGAGTACATTGACTTACATTATCAGTAGCACCTCTTATAATAAGATCTTTAGGATACAGTGTTCAGACAGCTTGGTTTCAAGTTTAAATTCTGAAGGGTCAAATCACAAATTATGTCCCATATACCTTTTTAAGTTAATAAGTGGGTAATTTATGGCTCCCTAAATGTTAGTTAAAGTCTAGAGACAAAGTCTCTGTTTTCTTTTTTGAAAGCTATAACGCCCTGTTAGCATGGAAGGTAAAGATTAGAGGAGTTGTGATGACAGAACTCAAATGTTGAACTTTTTCTTCAACAGCTGGGTGTCCTTGTAGGAGTTTGCCAGATGCCACTGCCTTCTCTTCTTTCCACTGTTCATTAAAATAATTTGCAACATAGGAAAGGTTAACTGGAGGACATAAAAGTGCACTGATATTTTTAACAAACTTCTGTTTTTTTGTGTAATACTAAAGGTCTGAGCATGTAATCCTGATTTGGTCAAAATCACGTTTTTGTCAAAAGTGGCTTTACATCTGCTACATCAAGACATCTAACTACTGTGATGCTGGAGGGACATGTAAAGAACAGCCTTATGTTGGCTTATCATTTGGCATTTCCAAATTCATAGACAGAATCCTAAATCCATCATTATACACTGAAGAATTAGAACTCAGTGCTGAATAGTTACCTCTTCTCTCTTTCATACAGTAGGAGTTGGAAGGCATGATGTATTTTCTTTTCAAAATAAATTTAAATACTTAAATACAGAGGCTCCTTGCTCAGGGTCTGTTTGCTCAAGGACAGATTTGCTATGGAGACTGTCAGAGAGAAAGAATGCGTTGAAGTGGCTTTTCTTTATCTCCGTCCCTTTTATCTGTAAGTTCAGGCTCCATCCATCCAAACAGTAGTTTCCTAGTATCGGGTGTCTAAGCCTCATAGTTTTCTCAGCTCTAATAACACTCTTTAAAGGACCATCAAATATAAACCAAATAAATAACTAAATGACACTCCTCATGTGGTGATGAGAATGATAATAGTGTCAGTCTGACAGGTTCACAAGTAGCCAAGCTGCTCAGATTGACAATGCTATCTGATTTTATTGGGGATATCAGCATTCCCACCCACCCTCTCTTACTCAGTTTGTGGCTGAGCTTTGCCTTCCTCTTCCACTCAGCCCTCTCACGTCTCTGATCTCTAAGCAAGAAAGGGAATGCTTTTTAGGCAACTTTAATTGTAATGTAATCAGCTCACTGTACAAACATGCAAATGTGATGGCACAGAGGAGGAGATAGGAGTTTGTGGCCAAGAGCAAGATCAGCTTAGGGTAAAGAGGAGCACTGAAAGGACTTTCCAGGACTGTCTAAAGGGGTTATGGAACCACAGTGCTCTTATGCTAGGGCAGGACTGGGAATGGACACGGGAAACGATTCGTCAAATCACCAGCTTATTGTGAGACAGCCTGAGGGAGAATAAATAGCATTGTTTGTACTCATAAGGTTTCAAGCCCTTACTGTCACTTTTCCTCTTAAACCATTACCTCCTTGAAAGTGTTTTTGCCTCTGCCATTTTGTGTGATCCAGGTCTCTGGATGCAGCTGGACTGAAAAATTGTACTGAAATAGCTAGTTTCCTTTCAAAATGAGCTTCTTCAGCTGAAAACCTATTCTGTCAGTTTATAAATCTATGTTTTTTCCTGTCTTTGTTTAAACTGAAGTTGGTAAACTACCCTTGGAAGTTTCAGGATTTAGTAACTCTGCAGTATATTGCTATACCAAGAATGTAGGAGAGGGATAAGGATATTAAAAATAGGCAGAAAGCAAAACCTCTCTAAATAAAGCTTCTAGGAACAGTAGAGGGAAAGGCTCTTTTAGTAAGCTTCTGATGTTGGGCATTTTTTGCAATGAAATGCTAATAACAGCACAAGGCTTTTAATGTGACTGTCCCAAACCTCATTGTTAAACTAAGGAGCATTTTCTGTACCATGGATGTCACTTATTGTGTGAGTTGTATGCTGTAGAATTGCATGAATCTGGAGATTCTCAAAATACCATGTACCCATTATGGAAAATTTGTCGGTTGTAAGGAGTTTTATAAATATAGAACTGAGGAACAGTGACTCAAATCGTGGTTTTGAAAGTGTTAAAGAAAAATGCATGAGGAGAGTCACTGTATGCAGACAACACATTTATTTTCAAAATAGGTATGTAATTTCTACCCACTCTTCTGCATTTTTGGGATTGATTCCCATCTTCTCCCCACGCTGTGATGTTTAAACAGTGTCTCTCAGGCTGATCAAATTGTATTTTCATATACTAACTGTAAGGCAAGGCACTGTCTTTGGGTTGAATTTGCATCATACCTCAATATTTTATGTTGAATGGTTAGCACAGAGACTGGACAGACACCTAGAAAAATAGTCTTCAGGATATGAATAAAAAACTGATTGCAGCTGGTTCTTGGCGAGCTCCTCTGTCATTTTTATTGGCATAACTTTAGGTACATAGGTCTTTGTCCTGAGTCTAGGAAGTTGAGCAGAGCTCAGTCTGCCACTAAGCTAAGTTAGCCCTACTATTTTTGTGTCAAGGACCTGCCTGGCAGACTTTGTTCTGATAACAAATTCAGTCTAGTGTAAGCCTTGTGAGAAACACTGATTTGATCACAGTACCATGTGTCTTCCTTTAAATTTGCATGCTGGCTTTCAGAATAATTATATCTCAAATAGAAAACAAATAGTAACTTGTCTTAAGCAAGTATCCTGATGCCAAAAGCCACCACTGAAAAAAAAAAAAATAAAAAAAAAAATTCAAAACTGAAATGCCATGTTACATAGTTTATGACTGAATTAAGTCTGAATAACTTGCCTATGCACAAATTTGTGACTGCTTCTTGAGCATTCCAACCAGAAGCCTGGAACTATTGCAGTAAAGAACAGTACTCAGGCAAGTCTCAGAGCACTTCAGTAATGCAGTTACTGTATCAAACGTGCAGAGCTACTGATGAGCAGAGAAAGAAATTCTTTTTTATTTACATTTATGCTTATTCGTATGGGAGAAACTCATCAAGTATGGTTTTTCTACCCGAGATACTTAAATTCAAAGCTGAAGGCATGCGCTTTCTTCCTTAATACTTATTTTGGCAAGTAGTCATTCATCCAATTGCATGTCATTTTAATTTTTAACAATGCCACATAGTGTGATTTGAGGTAATGTTATCAAAAGAAAATAAAGAAGATCTACTTGTGCTATAAAACAAGCACAGTTATAAAACAGTAAGCTTGTTCCAACTGGTGTTAAAACCACAGAACAAAACTGCACTTTATATCTCTTTCAGTCTCCTTCAGTTTCTTTCCCTGCAGAGGCATAACATTTCTTACTGAAATAAAAGTGACCAACCACTCACGTTTGGTCTTTGGGCCAAAGACAAATCCCCCCTGTGTTTGGCGTTATATGAACCTTTATATTGAATGGAAGACTGGCAACATGACAGAAACTATTCAGACACAGCATATCCAAAGTAAAATGCTCATTTAACTCTATTCCTAAAGACAGAAGGCAGAGTGAAGGCTAACAACAGTAAAAAGGCATCTATTGATGCATCAGTTCTAACTGTAACCTCAGTCTTTCTCTGTAATTATTTATTTGATCCCTTTTCTACAGCTAATTTCCAGTTGTGGATTATCGGATTCCAGTGTGATTTCTTAATCTATAGGCCTTTCTTGCCTTTTGGTATGTGCTGCCTCTGAGCAGTCTCCAGTTTCCTGTGTGCCTGTCTCCCTCTTTTTAGACTAGAGGACCTCCAGTGTTTTCAGTAGGGTTCTCAGTCCAGAGCTTAGCCTTGAAAAGGATAAACCTTGCCTAATTGTAAATTGATAGGGGATTTTTTTCAATAAACATACCTTTTATTTTTTTAATATGGCTTCTATTCTGAGCTTGTTCTCTTTTTTCCTCTGTTTTGTTGTGGACAAACAGTTGGGCCTACATGCTGTATTCATAAAATAACCTTTCTGAAAATTGTGGAATTCAGATCAAGTTAAAACATGATGATCACAGGACCTTTAATGTAAGGAAGAGGTTATTGGAAGCTGGATAGAAATCATTGAAAGGCAGTGACAGAAAGGTTTCAAAACTAGGTGAAGACTACAACCTGCTAATTTTTGAGGATGGATGAGAATTTTTGTGATGAAAAGGAATTTAATTCTGTTCAAATTTAGCGAGTTGTTGTAGACAAAAAAAAGGGGGAATCTGGCATTATTTTACAAGATGTCAGCGTATTTAAACACTTCTTCAGTGAAGCATTTTGAATTTTTCACCCAGAACAATTTGGGTTTGAATAGACATTGGTTTGTACTAAGGAAAAACAGCATTAGAAACTTGAGCAAGGAATAATAGTTTTGGATTAAATTAAACATTCAATTGATACTGAATTATTTTTAAAAAATGAACAAGAATTTTCTTCTGTATTTGCTTTGGCAAGCAAACTGAAATATCCATTGTTTTACATCTCTGTCTAGGACTTTGTCCTTCTGGCCATAGCAGCATTGTTCTGGCAAATAAAAATGGTTTGATCAGGATAGGGAGTGCAGAAGAGAGTTCATTGATAAACTTTAGATAGACACTGATGGATTTAGATAGATGTTGGCTTTCAGGTAAAAACTGATATGCTCAGCTGCAGGTAGATTGGCTCATAAATGTTAGCTCGATCAAGAAGCTCTGAAATGATTGAAGAGTTGAATTTATAGTTCTGTTGGGACTTCCATATGCTAACACCTCTTTCTCTGTGAGACTTTTAAAGTATTTATTCCCTCTTCTTGCTCAGCCTGATTTTGCTAGCATCACTATTTGATGATGTATTGATCTTAAAAATGTACATCAGACTTAGGTGCTTTCTTTTTTTATTTGTCAGGTGGGTTTGAAAGGTGGGTTGTTGTTTTCATTATTCCTTGTGAGGAATTGAAAGCTCTTTGTCATCTATGTCACACAATGCAGGTGGAATGGTGCTTCTGTCTGGCCAGGTCCATACCTAGTTCATGTAACAGTGAACCTATTTATAACATGGAACAAGGACAAGGCATAGCAAAGGCTTAATCAGAAACAACATGGTGTTGTGATTCCTGGACTGGTGCCATGTAAGTGGAAGCAGGTGGCCAGCACTTCAGTGCAATCTATGCAGTGCCAAGGTACTTGAGCACCAAAAAGTGTATACCAAAACCCGAAGTTTATTGGTTTGAAATAGCCTTTTTTTTTTTTTTTTTTTCCCTTTTTTTCTTTTCTTTTTTCTTTTTTTCTTTTTTTCTTTTTTTTCCTTTTTTCCCTGAAAGCAATTTACCTGGATTTTTACTAGAAATATCAGCTTAAAATGAAGATGTGCATGGAAGTGCATGGATGTGCAAGGAGCACCTAATTAAACTCAAAATATAAACACAAGTTCCACAAAAGAAGAAAGAAGGGGCAAGTGACCCAGAACTGTAGAGTAGCTGTCTGATCTTACAAGGACAAACTTAGAAAGTTGAACTTGAGTTGAATCTGGGAAGGGATGTGAAGAGCAGCAAAGGATTCTACAAGTTCCTCAGCAGAAGAAGGAAGACCGGGGCAAATGTGGGCCTGTTGCTAAACGGGCCAGGGGAATTTGTGACAACTGGCATGGAAAAGGCATAGGTACTCGGTGCTGCCTTTAATTCAGGTTTTGACAGTAAGAGCAGCATTCAGGAACCCCTCACCCCTGAGACCCATGGAAAAATCTCCTCCTCCAATGTTGTCTTTTCTTACCATCCTTGTGAGGCAGCATCCAAGATATCTCTCTCTCAGTCTTTTTCTCACTCTCACTTTCAAATGTTAGCCTGCTCCAACCAGATCTAAATGTCAGCAGTGGATGCATATTACATTTCTCTGACTTCTCCTGGCAGGAGTGGCAAACTAAAAAAGGCCAGTGCAGACAGCAAGAATGTGTTTATTGCACTGGTGCTGGCATGGACACAGAGTGTAGCCAGGCAACAAGAAAACAAGACTTTCATTTATCAGACAGGACTCTATGATCTCTAGATATTCTTCCCTCTCCTTTGAACCAGGAAAAGCAATTTGAAAATGTGCAGAATATGCAGACATTTCACAAGGGAAATTTCTGCAGCAAGAACAAATCAGAAGTGGGAGATATATAGGTAGAAAGGCAAATCCGGATTCAGGTAACATGATTATGAGCTCTGACTCAACCTGCCTAGAACAGATTGCTGGTCACTGGAAAAGTGCTTCCAGGGTAAGATAAAGAACATATGTTGGAAGAGGGAGAAGTACATGCTGCTGAACCTGGATGTTTTAATAATAAACAGAACTCATTTTGAGTGTAGACAAGACAGGAGTTAGATTCTTGATATTATTCTCTTAATTTTAAAAAAGACTTGGTTCATATTTGGTAAGCATTTCACATTAGTTCCCTTGCTATGAAGACTAATTGTAGTAATGTTAGTATAAATGACATTCAACTTTCATGCTTGCTGAAATTATTTTTCAACAACCTCCAAATACATAATTTTGATTAAAGTAGTCTACTCATTTGAAGTAAATTATTTTAAGGCTGATAAGGGTGATGAAATTCTATGTTGAGTTAGAGGGTTGTAACTATGCCTGTACTGGGTCAGATCTTACCTAAAATACTCTCTTGTTTTCAGCCCACAGAAGATGCCTAGGAAAATCCTAAATATTTAATGCTAGTTTTTCAGAAAACTTTCCCAACTATTTGAAATCCAGGAACTTTCTGAGCTGAAGGTTGTGTCTTGGATGGGGTTTTATCCAGTCAGCTTTTCAGCTGTCCCAGGGGACAAAGTAGGGTAAACACAGGAACAGAACCACACTGCTCAGTGGCAGAAATTTTAATAATAATTAAATTATTATCTGTGTTTGATTTGTTTCTGTAGCATAAAATAGAATCATGTAATGAGAGCAGCACAGATTTAATCAAGACCTCACTTAACTCAGCAAAATTTTCATGTCAGCTTTACCTTGTAAAATTTAACACCCATCCAATTTTTTATCTTCATTTTCCTGTGGAAAAGAGTTCTGTGGCTTATCATATGAGTGAAAAAAATCTGTTTTTTATATCTTTAAATATTCCTACTGTTCAAAGAATAGTGAATATGATTTTAATTCACTGTTAAAAATCAGTAAACAATATTCCCTGTGCACCTTTCTCATGGTTGTATAACTGTCATTATCTCTCTCCTCAGATATCTTTCTTTTTAGACTGAGGAATCAGTTTCTTTAATCCTATGTGGTAGAGGAAACAAAAATCTGGAGGGTTTTAGTTGCCTTTCTATGCATTTTTCCTAGTTCTGCTTTCAAATTCAGAATTGGGGCTGGGTCACACGTGCACAAACTATTCAGAACAAGAGGGTAAATGTATTTGTCCCATGGTAAAATGTTTTCTAGTGCTCCATATATCTCATAATTTATTCTTAATTCCTTTGTTGTTGTAATTTAAGAGCTCATTCTTGAAAAGCAATGTTCATTTTAGAGCCTGTTGCTGCATACATGAAATTAAGTAATTTCATTTTTTAAGGTTATTTTTCCTGGTTTCCTGCATTTATTTGAATTGCAAAATAAATTAAAAATGGATAGCTAGCTATAAAGACCTGTAAGGGTTTCCTAGATCTTTATACTGTCAGCTTGCTCCTAGCCTTAGTAAGTTGGTATCTTTAGCAAGTATTGTTTCTTCACTGTTCATTCTCATTTCTGCTTCACCTAAGGATATGTTCAGAATTAATTACTTCTTCCATAAAATTCCTGTGGATCTCAGGTGATAATTTCCTGCTCTCTGAAAATTGGTCATATGCCTACTCCGCCTGCTTTTTAACCTCTCCTTTATTAATGTTTTTTGTGCTCTGATTGCATAGTTTCTTGAAGAGGTTCTTAAAGGGTGTTTTATAAGAGAACTTGTCCAGTCTCTGTTGGAAACCCAAATATAATGTGTCATCTGGATATCCTATATTCATACTTTGTCCTTGTCCATATCTATTTTTCTAGACAGTGTTTTTATAGGAGGTTAATCCATTCCAGATGCAGGACTTGGGCTGTTAAACTTTATGAGGTTCTTGTCAGTTTATTTCTCCAGTCTATTAAGATTCATCTGAAAAAACCAACCCTGCTCTCCAGCATATTGGTCTCCTATTTTTTCTTTTTTTTTTTTTCTGATCTTAAAAACTTGTTGAGAATGCACTTTGTCCCGTTGCCTAGATTGTTTATAAAGGCTTTAAACAGTGGTAGCCCAAATATCAGTCTTTGAGTGACTGATAATTGGTTACCAGTTGGATTTTGTGCTAATGGGTTTGGGAAGACTACCAGTTGCACTGGAGAGGGTGCTCATAGAATCACAGAATATCTTTGGTTAGAAGAGACCTTCAAGATCATCCAGTACAACCTTTGACCAACACTGTAAGCTCACCACTAAATCATGACCCTAAGCACCAGCTCCACACGTTGTTTAAATACCTCCAGGGATGGTGACTCCACACAGCCCTGGGCAGACTATTCCAATGTTTGACAACCCTTTCAGTGAAAAAATATTTCCTAAATTCATTACATAACCAAATCACTTCTCTTCCTAGCTGGCCACTGGAGAGGGTTATCTTTTTTCCCTTTCCTTTTTTATCTTTGTTTTGTTTTCATAAGTAACCCTGAAGATGATGTATGGTTTGAGCTATGGATCCCACTGAACTTGTCTCGGCTTTCTTTGTACAACACCTGATGATCCAATCACAACTGTACGTCACTTTTTTTGTTGTCTTTTCTGTTCCCGTACATTACCATAGGGAAACTGAACCCAAGACTGAATCATTTTCTTCTTCTGCTTGGTCATCTGCTACCACATCACTGGGACTTCTCTCTTGGGCATGGTACTGTCCTGCAGTGTCCTTGAAGGTCATCTCAACAGATGCCTGTCTCTTTATCTAATTCTTTAACAGTTCAGTACTTTCACTGCCCCTGTGTAGGCTTTCACAGTGAACTATTCCATCTCACTCCATTTGATTACTCTTCCCAACTACACATAGTATGTAATTTCTCAGAAAAGACCAATAATCACTTGCCCTATCTACGCAGTGGGGCACACAGGCATGTGTGACTGTGAGATACTCTGTCCTTTCAGAGATACACCATATTTACTCTGTGTGACTGATGGTAATATTAGCTAGTACCCTCTCTTCAGCCAGTCCCGATTTCATTTGCTGTGTTTAGGTTCAGGAGCACACATCAAACATGCAATATAGGAGGTGAAATTAAATCATGTTGACTTGCACTGAAATGCAAAAGAAATTCCCTCTGTAGACCCCGTGCAGCACAATACATCTGGTTCTTATGCACAGAGAGTAGCCAACCCGTTTAAATTATGGGCTTTTACCATTGTTTTAATTTATACAAGTGCATGTTTCAGTTTGGAATTAAAACCAAACAGATTAGCATGTGTGGAAAACCTCCCTCCTAAAATAGATGAAACTTTGATAAGAGATGTTATTGTGGTAGGGACAGTGGGAGGGATCTGAAAGCATGCATTTCAAGTATGTTCAGACTGTTACCAAGTCAGAATTGTTGTCTGTGCTCTGTCTTGCATCTGCATTATCCCCCTCAGGATTCCTGAGATACCAATCTCCCTTCATTATAAAAAGAACACGTGATTGAGATTCCTGCTTGGCTTATCACATTTGGAAAGCTAGCGGTCCTTCAACAGTAAGACATGACAAGCTACATCTATACTAGAAAAAGAAGGTGATTGAGGAAATAACTTTCAACTAGCATAACATTAAACACAAATTTCTATGTAATTTAGATTAAGATTAAAAGCTCTTATTGCATGTGCATTACTCTCCCTTTATTGAGATAAATTTGTATATGTAGATGCTATGACTATTGTAAACTGGAAGCTGCTCATGTGAGCATTAGGAGGCAATTGGTGGTTTACTGGACTGGTTAGTTTGAGTGTGCTAATTTAGTTACCACATTTAGAGGATTAAATACATTATAAAGGAGTTCATGGATATATCTGGAAGGCAGGAATTCAGTTGATGAGTACAGAAATGATTCCTAGCTGCCATTAGTCCTGTGCAGCATTTGTTGGCAGTGGATTTGAGATAGTAGAGTAAGAGAAGATTATGTAAACTAGCAAAGACTATACCCTTATGTCTTCCTATTTTTGCTTACTGTTCTTTTATTTTACATGACTCGTAGTTTAGGTCTTTTCATATTCTGTCAATACAGCTGTGCTTTGGGTATTCTCCTGTTCTAGCAGTTCCAATTGCAAAGGGGCAGTCAGTGCTCTTAATATGCCCATCTTTGGGGTATGTTTTTCTCCTTGTGTAGCTTACTCATTTGCTTTAATGTTGCTATTATTTATGGTACTACTATCATTACTAGTACTAGCAGTAGTTTATCTTTTGGGGCATGCATGATGTTCTTGCCAAGGGCATTTTTTTTGTTGCAGAAGAATTTATTTTGAACATCTGAGGGTTTTTTGCCCGAGGACACAAACTATCACTGTAACATTATTGAGATGCTATTTAATTATCCCAGAAAAATGAGAAGAAGAAGAAGAAGAAGAAGAAAAAAAAGCAAAATCCATGAAACATGAATTCATAATCTCAATTCTGTTCTGGAATTTTTCTATCTTAATGGCTTTGTAAAATCAGATTTTTTTTTCTGGTCCAGGAAATAATAGAACTTTTCCAAAAGCTGCCTAGTATGTTATTTTATTTTCACTGCAATTGCTTTGTGATTATGTGTGTGAAAGAAGAAAAATGAAGAACAGAGTTTTAGAAATAGAGCAATTGAAAATGTATATTTTATTCTACTCTTATTCTTAACAAAAAACTTATTTTGTTCTAGCAGAGGAAAATTTCCATCTAATCAATGGAGTTTTCAGAAAGATGTGAAGTATCAAGAAGAATTAGAAGCAGATTATTTTACTAAAGGTCTGGTTAGCCCTATTGATTAGTCATCAAAATATGATGTGTGTTAATGAATCTTCATAATTTTCAGTGAAATTCAATCTATTGTGTAAGAATAGGAACGTGCATACATATTTTTTGAAGAGTGATTAAAAACCAAAGAAAATACAAAGGTGTGCATCAGAACCAAAACCTTTGAGAGCTAAAACAAATGTGAGAAGAATTTTTTTTTTCCGAACTGATTTTCTGGTAAATGGAGAGCATCATGAATGAGGATACTCGTGTTTTGGTTTTAGGTGATTTGAAGAGGGCAGCATTGCAAACTGTTGCCAAAAAATGGGTGCGGCATCAAAGCAAAAAAAATTACAATCACACATATAATAATCACATAATAAAAGTGATATAATTTGTATAATCATAAGGTATCTCAATAATATAAACACCAATGTATCAGTTCCATAATTACAATACAAGTTGTGGTGCTTTTCTGTTGCTTGTTCCTTGGTGGACTGGCAGCTCTGAATTAACTGGAGCTTCTTTCTCACAGAGTTGCAGCTTTCAAAATCAAAAGTTTTTTCAAATTTTTTTCAAAATTTTTTCAAATTCAAAATTTTTCAGTTTCCTTTGCCACACAGAGCAAGCAAAATTCACTGACCTGCCCCCTCATTTTTTGTAGGACAGTTTGTGTATTGTAAAGCTAAAGTCTGGGGTGTTTTTCTCTTTCCTTTAACATAGACTCAGAGTGCTGCAGGTAACCTTAGGTAAAATCTACTTCTCTCCTTCAAAATCCCAGGCAGCATAAGAATCTGTGTGATGGGAAGCAGTTGAGAATTCAGGGCTGAAGTGTACTTCAGGGAAATTTATTACAGGAAAGTCAGGAAAGTTTTGTTTAGTTCTGTCTGAGTTTAGACCTCAGATATCTTCACCAAGGAAGCAATAGCCCTGCTTACATTGATTAATTTCAAATATATGAATCCCCTCATCTTTAAATCTTTGTTAAGTATTTTTTTTTTTATTTATTTGTATTGATTCCATTTTCTCAGTGAAGGAAACTGGTTTATAGATGCAAACTTTACCTTGAATCTTGGGCTCTGAGAGTTTTTACATGTTCCTTGAATTTGGGTAAAAAAAAAAAAAGAGTAATTTCAGTAGGCACTGAAAAATTTCTGTAGATGCATTCCACTGGAAAAAAACCTTGACTGAAAGGAGAGGTTACAGAATCTGCAAGGAGATTGACAGACAATTCAGAATGTTGCTATTAAAATCTCAAAATATTTTTCAAAAGCACAGCAAGTCTTGTTTCTTGAACTCTGTGAATTTTGATTTGGCTGCGATTAATACCTAGGGCTTCTTAAGTATGCATCACACTGAATATTGTGGAGAAATGCTAAGTAAATATTTGTGCCAGCGAATTGTTATAAAATAAAATGTATTCTACCCTGCACTTTAAAGCAGATACAAATCCACTGGTGATTTTTCTACTATGTTTTTTTTGTTACCAAAGAGAAAGACTATCTTTTTATTTCTTCCCTCAAGAATACTGAGAAATCTTTTTGTATATATGTTACATATAAAATAGAAAATAATTATGAATTTTTGGAGCTTCCTGTCTTTGCAGCTTTGTAGAGGTGTGCACAGCCTAGCCTGATCCGTGTTCCGAACCCATTTTGCTATTCACAAGCAAGAGACTTTTGAAGGACATAGAAGTGCTGGAGCATGTCAAGCATGTCCAGAAAAGAGCAACAAGGTTCACTAAGGGCCTAGAGCACGAGTCCTGTGAGGAGCGGCTGAGGGAGCTGGGGGTGTTCAGTCTGGAGAAGAGGAGGCTGAGAGGAGACCTCATAGCTGTCTTCAGCCACCTCAAGGGAGGTTGGAGCGAGGAGGGAAACAGCCTCTTCTCCTTAGTGGTGTGTGACAGGACCAGAGGGAATGGATGCAAGCTGCACCAGGGGAGGTTTAGGCTAGGAAATATTTTTTTCTGAAAGGGTTTTCAGACAATGGAATAGTCTGCCAGGGGCAGTGTCCCTGGAAGTATTTAAAAGGCATGTGGACCTGGTCCTTAGGGACATGATTTAGTGGTGAAGTTACAGTGCTGGTCAAAGGTTGGACTGGATGATCTTGGAGGTCTCTTCCAACCATCCTGTGATTCTGTCTAATTCTGAAGTTCTTCAGTACTTCAGGCATACATTAGGAGAGTTTCTTATTATAAGCTACCATGCAGACGCTGTTCCTTTTCCATAGTGGATATTGACAATACTTACAATTTCTAGCCTTTCTTCTGTTCTTAGGCAAAACTCTAACTTTTGAGATTTTTTTCTATCGTAAAAACTCTGAAATTTGGAATCCTTACTTCAAAGGACTTGCTTCTGCAGAATAAGCACAGGAGAATTCTTAAGAAATAATTTTGAGTAATAAGGTTTTTATTAATTTCTGTTTAGAATGCTAAACTGGGATCCAATATAAACTGCTATTAAATAACTAAGATCTATAACATACGCATCTGAGGACAAATTCTTAACAAGGTATAATTTGATGAGAGAGAGAGAGAAAAAAAAAAAAAGAGAGAGAAAGAAGAAAAGTAACTAACATTCAGGCTTTTTCATAGCCTCACCATTACCTCAAATCTTCACAAGAAAACTGTGATTTAAAGTTGTTGGATTATGGGCCTCCTTGACCCCACTGTTTATTCCACTGCAACTGAAGTACATGACGTTCTCTTGAAGACTTTTTTTTTTATATATACTAAACAGACATTCTCCTTAGTCCTGATGCTGCTGTTTGTCTTTCTCATCCTTGATTTCTGTATGATTCAATAGTGCATCTACACTCTGGTGATTGTCCTAGTAGCTATAGGTTCAAGGCTTCCTTTTTTTTTAGTAAGCATCTTTGTGTTTAATGAGAATTTTTCTCATTCTGTTGTTGCATTTTTTTGTTTGATTTCTGGTCTTCACAGTTCACAGTATTATCACTGTGTTGACAATAATTTATGTGCCTCTTTACTTTTTAATCTTCTCTATTTTCTTGCAATTTTGTCTCAGATTATATTATTGTTTGCCAAATTAAATCCAGTAATTTTAAAGTGAACATAACCAAAATGGAAATTTCTTTGTTTCTTCTTTTCCTGAGTGAAATGTCAGTCATGCTGCCATCAACCCCTTTGCAAATTCTTTGGAAATTTAGTGGTGTTTTACTTATTGTGTTACATTTAGCTTCATCCACTTTCTACATGTCTTAATACATCTGTGTGTTATCCTTAAATGGAAAAAAGAAAACTGTGTCTTAATTTTCCCCAATCACCTTTTTGATCAATTCACTTGACTACAAGGATCTAGAAAATCTCATGTTTATGTCTCATTGCTGTTAAACCATTTATTTCTTCACTGATTTTTCACTGGGCAAGCTGCAATAATTGGTGGTTCTTATATTTCTTCACTTGTTAGCATTCCACTTTCTCTCTCCTTTCATCTTTGCAAAATCTTACTGTGATTTGATCTCATATTTAATTGAAAGATGCATATGTTAAAATTCCTTCACCAATTGTTCTCTTTTGCTGCCTCCTAAGAAGCCATTTTCAGGCCAGCTTTTCAAAATTATGTTAGACATTGTTCAAAATTAGTTTCAAAAATAATGTTTTTATTACTGTAAATAACAATTATTGTAACGTTGCTGTAGTATTTTCTCTAGAATGATATATGGGTGTTACTATTTACAGAACCAAACCTGCCACCTCCAAAGACTAATGGCAAAACTGCTTGAATAAATAAAAAAGACAAACAGAAATTATGGTAAAATTGTTATTCTGTATTGTTATTGTGTATCTCTCAAATTCCTGTATTTTTCTGAGCTCATAAATGGAAGTTGTCTTTGACATACTGGAGCAAGACACAGTATGTTTGCCGTGCATCTCAGGAATTATTTTGGGGAAAGTTTTTGATTTGCACAAAGTCTTCTGCAGTGTCTGTCATACCTGCCTTGACTGTCTGTGGCTGGAAGGGACAGGAGGGCTGATTGCTGGGCTCCTTCTTTAGTGCCACATCCCACACCAGCGTGGAGGTCTTGAGCAGCAAGGTAGCGTGGTGTAAGATGGCCCACATTCCATTGCTGTCTCTTCCTTTGCACTTCCATGTTTCTTAGCAGCAATCAGCAGCTGTACAGGGAAATGAACTTCTGCTTGCCTGAGCTCAAGGTCCAAACCAACATTTTGTGGCACTTGGCTTCCAAGGGACTCTCTTTTCCACTTTGTTGCTTAATTGCCAGAGTTGAGGGGTAGGAAAGAACAGTGAATTACCTTTCCCTTCTTTGAAATAAAGAGAATCCTGGTGTTCCTCATCACCACCTAAAAGTTTCAAGCACTATTTATAAAAAAAATTAAAAAATTAAATGTTGCTTTTGAAAGGCTTTGAAGCCTACTAAAATCAATGTTATTTGCCAAAAAAGCAGGAAATTCTTTGAAACTGAGTCTGCTAACACAGATGTTAAATCTTAAAGGATACACAGATGTTAAAGCTTAAAGGATTCACATATAATTTATTCAATACATTACGTTTACTATATGTAGTAGAATTTCAGAATGTGCATTAAAATTATGTTATGAAGTCTCATTGCTACCTGCTGGATGGCTGCCAAGTTTGGTAATGCAAAACCATTTTGTTGTTTTTCCCCTTTAGCACAATCTTCTGTTCAGTTTTTAGATGTCCATAAAAATGGTAAAAGCCTCAGAACACCAGACAGAAACATTCAAAATCTAGGAAGTCACAGTGCAATAGTTTTTTGGGTTATTTTTTTTTAATACCTCTGTGAGCAGGACTGAAAACCCTAGTTCATAACATACTCAAGTTTTCAGTTGCTAGCTTCCAGGTTTGGAGCTGCATTTTCCTCTGGAAGCATGTCTCTGTTAGATGTAACAAATGGATGATTTCTGACATTTAGAAATCTTTGCAGAAGACAAAAGAGGGGGATGCACAGGTGGATGGGTAGATGGCATTTATGAAAGTTCCACCTTTGGCTGAATCTTTTGTCAATAAAGTCAGTGGAGTAAACCAACACTGAGGGTTTGTAAAAGTCTAAATAGCTCTAAATTCTTCTCTAATATGCTTTCTTTATTTTTATTTAAATTTTCTCATATGATTTCTTACAATTCTCAACAGCTATCTGCATAGTTAAGACAATAAGCTAATTAAAACTTTGGCTATTTCATTAATTGGAATGGTACATTCTCACTTTTTTATATGCTTCAGGCCAGTATATTTGAAATAAAATTGAAATAAGCTTCTTGAAGCCATATAAAGCTTCATATATTACTTGGTTTAAGTATGAAATTATATATCTATCAGGGGATCTTTTTTCTTATTGAATTCCAAACCCTGGAAAATCAAGTATGATTTCATGCTTATTTTCTCATATTTCACACTGGTTACTTTATAAGAAACTGCAATTTTGTCACTGTGGACGAACAGTAAAAGCTGGTTCTGAGCAAATGAAAACACACATAATGTTATTCCCAGGAGAACTGGCTGTTAATTGGTGGTAAGTTACTGCAGTGACTGTAGCCAATTAGTAAAGTTGTCCATATCCTCTTGTACTTCTTTTACGAGCTATTGGCCTATCACTTCATATGGAAGTCTAACCACGATGCATTTAGTCCCCAGAAACCAGCTTTTTCCTTTGGTGAGCTAAAAGGGAAAGCTGTTTTAAAGGGGATTCCCTTTTTAATATTGTACTCTAGTTTTTTCCACAGAGGGTGATCTCTCTCCAGAGCTGCCTGGTTGTCAGGAGCCTATTGGCAAGGATAGGCAGCTCCAGCAGTAATGACTGCAAGGACTGAGGAGTCATGAATCTGTGGAAAGGAAAAAAAATAGTAATTCCTCTGAAGTACAGAAAGGTATAAATCTTTTTTAAGTGACTTTACATATTTGCTGGAAGCAAGGATGTCATTATACCAAAGCATGCCTTAAAATTTCTGATAAACATCAAAACCACCACTAGCTCAGTGGCTGCTAATTTGCTGCTAATGTCTTGCTGGTATACTTCTCCGTGGCTACATTCTTCCTCTGCATTTATGATCCTGACACTTTCTTTCTGGCCTCTTTAACTTGGCTTTTGGACTCCAGCATGCATGTTCATTGAGAGTTAATTAGGCAAGCTGCAAGACACCCTCAGTAAACAAGTCACAACATTTTGAAGCCATTCCCTTGCTGGACTGATATGAACAATAAGGTGATATTACTCATGTCTGTTGACATATATATTATGATGGTTATTGCCATTACACCCCAGCACCCCAGAGAATTGTTTAAATACATGATATAGGAGATGAAAGCAAGCAGATAATGAAGAAAAAAAAAGGAAATATCATGTAGTTGTTAATTTTTGGCATTGTGTAATTAATCCATTTTCTTTAATGTTATTTTTGCCAGTATCTAATTAGCAGAGCCATCTGCCTAAGAAGTGCTGGACCATCTGTCTGGAATACTGTTCTGTTTATTTTCTGGCTCTTAACAAATTAACTTATTTCTTTATGAAATGTAATAGTTCATTCTGTTTCTACACTTCAAAGAAGTTCATACATGAAAATACATATGAACGTGTACCTGTCTGCATGTATATGCTATGACTATCTGTGTAGCTATAGAAGCATAATTCTTCTAGATCTGATTTGGCTCAGTGATGTGTGCAGCTTGCACTGTCAGCTCCACTTTTTTTATTGACCTGTAAGTGCAACTAATACATATCTCACCTAATGCATTCTAATTTAATAATCCTTTCTTGATTGTGTTCAAATTTCCTTTCTACATTTACTGATTGAAATTATTATTTTAGAAAAGGGCTATATTAAAGTTAATTTACTGGGGGTTTTATTTTTTCCTTTATATTTTACAATTTTTCTGGAAAATCAAAGAATGATTTTTGTTGGAAGCGATCTCCAGATGTCTTGCCTGGAAACTTTATTATTACGTTAGAGGTCCCTTCCAACCCTAGGCATTCTAATGATTCTAAGATTTCATGAAGAGAACGCCTTGACTGTTATTTCTCAAATGAGGGGGACAAGATGTGAACATTGTTAACTGCTTCTACTGCTTCTGTGATTCTCTTTTTGTTTTCTTCTAAGGTAATTGAATAAATAAGTTTATATTGGAGATTTTCTCTTAGTTTTCACTGGACTTAATTTCTTTGCATTTACATAGTTTGTGTGCTGAAAATACAGTAGTCTAGCTTTTAAGCAAGACTCTTACCATTTATCAGAAGAGAGCAGTTATGGAAATATATTTTTTGTTTCAAATAGTATAACAATATTAATGCTGTATTTTTAACCTTAGTATGGATGTGTAATGGACCTGTATTTTTATTCATTTTGAAGATAATAGCTGCATTATACAGCTTGAGTTGTTTCTTCTCTGGCTGGAATTTCCCTCCTCCCACTGCCTCTTGAAAGTATAGGGATGGATTTAATCTGATATTTTAAAATACTTTACAAAAATCAGCGATGTAATGTTTAAAATATGATATAGTTATTTATGGGACAACTTTTAAGAAAGTATGCCAGCCATAGTTTTGATACGTGAGTTCAAACTTAGAGTTACGTGTGCACCAAAGCCATCTTGTTGTTCAGTCTGATTTTATGTCATATTTGTGTGGAATTTTGTTGTATGTGTTGGGGGTTTTTTAACTTAAAAAAACTAGTATTGGTTGAAAAGGGGCTATGGTATGTCAAATTCAATTGCAATTGTCAAGTTCAGTCATTGGAGCTGATCAAAACTACTTTCAAAGGGCTAAAAATCTCACTGAAAACATTTTGCTCTGCTCTACTAATGACTGTTATATAATTAATTGTTTTAATGTCTGCTAAAAAGTAGTTATGCTGAAGATAACTGCTTAGTAATCTTCAAGTGTTATCTTGAAATAGGTATGCTGAAGATAAGGGGTAGTCATTTTTAGCTGGAAGACAGTTGATTTAGGTTAAACATTAAGAAGAAAATTCTTCACTGTGAAGGTGGTGAGACACTGTCACAGGCTGCCCAGGGAATTAATTTTTGCCTTCTCCTTGGAAGTGTTCAAGGCCAGGTTGGATGCAGCTTTGAGCAACCTGGTCTAGTGGGAGGTGTCTGTGGCCATGGCAGGGGAGTTGGAACTCTTTGAGGTCCCTTCCAACCCTAGGCATTCTAGAGATTCTAAGATTGCAAATAGAAAATAACTAAGCCGAGGCATTAAATTTACAGAGGTGCTTGGAAGACCATTTTGGTAGCAGGATTTGCAAAAGCAATGTCTCTGTAGATAGTGTCAACTTACTCTCCTAAACGGACTGATGAACGGACTTGAACCCTACTCCTTAACCTGTGCAGCTGTGGAGAGGCACAGCAATAGTGGGTGTTCTACCTATCCTTATTTAGTTTAGCACCAATGTTGAAAATCCTTGTTTCCTCTTCCCCAGGGCAAACAGACTTTAATGTCTCTAATTTGGTTCAATAAATCTTGTTGCCAGCTTAAGTAGAACTATATAATTAATTAAAAACAGTTCACAAAATGCTGAAAGTTATATTATGCAGTATGAAAACTAGAGTGTCTTAGTGAGAACTGCAGGAAAGAAAAGATTTCAACAGGCTAAATTTTAGCTGTGCAGGCCTACATGCTGAATCAAATATCCAACATGGTATTCATGTCATATTTGCACTGTTCATTTGAACTTCATGGAAATATTAGCAAATGGTATCAAGCAGAAGATGTCAGTTTATTGGATGCAGTGGATAACAGTACCATCATTAAATAAACCTAGTTTTGCTCTTGTTTCTAAAATAATATAATCTGTATGTATTTTTCTGGTCTTTCAGACTTAAAACTTCCAAGTTTCAACTTTTACTCAGAAAGGTCACATTTTCATTGTTCTGTTGCAACATTTTGTTTTGTATTTATGTGCTGAAGAATCAGGACACTTTTTTCTCTTCTGTTTCCGACACTGAAGTGACATTTAACTTGAAGAATTTTTCACCTGTCTTCACTCTGTGCTACCAGTAGCCTTATTTGAATACCTCAATTCTTCATAGAATCATAGAATTAGCCGGGTTGGAAGGGACCTCAGAGATCATCAAGTCCAACCCTTGACCCACCACTGCGGTTACCAGACCATGGCACTGAGTGCCACATCCAGTCTCTTTTTAAATATCTCCAGGGATGGAGAATCCACTACTTCCCTGGGCAGCCCATTCCAATGCCTGATCACCTTCTCTGTAAAGAAATTCTTTCTCATATCCAACCTAAACCTCCCCTGGCACAACTTAAGTCTGTGTCCTCTTGTCTTGTTGAAAGTCATCTGGGAAAAGAGACCAACTCCCACCTCGCTACAGCCTCCTTTCAGGGAGTTGTAGAGAGCGATGAGGTCTCCTCTCTCCTCTTATTTTGCAGGAAACTCCCCTGAATTACCTGAAGACTTGAAGAGAAAAATATAGCTTTATATAGAAGTGTTTGTCTATACCTGTTCTTTTCATTTAATCAGCAGCAGAACATATGCATTACTGAACTATGTGGGAGCCTTAGAGACCAAAATACAACAGTCTGAACTACTCAGCTCTGTTCAGATGTCTTTGTAATATATTTCATTTGCAGCATACTCTGTTGTTTTCTCCTCCAGCAGTAGAAATCAACATTATAGGACTATATGTACACTTGATTTCAAAGTCAGCACTTAGCTTTGTCACCAGTGTGTCTGCACTTATTTCTTGTCCAGACAACGTTACTCCCTCAGCATATGTTGTCATGAGCAGGATTTTCCCAGAGCTTTTGCCATTTGGTGAGCTTGCAAGCATATGTATTTGTGTATAGTTACAGCAGTTTATCCTATTTGAGTTGAAATATTACACAATATTTTAATATTTAATATCTTTTTTTTTAATCTGTGGATGTCAGAGTAAGAGAAGAGAGGTTTTATTGGGGGTTTTTTTGGTTTTTTTTTTTTTTTTTCAGTTAGGCTAATAATGGTATTAGCGGTTTTGTGATGTGGAGGTAAAATTGTTAATATTTAAGATTTAAGAGGGCTAGCTAAGATGTTTATCCTAACTTAAAAGAACACTCCACTAAAAGCTAGCAGTCTGTAACTGTTTTCAGCTCACCACTTCTGAGCTAAGGCAATATAGGGTGTGCCATTCCTACAGGCTCCGTCAAGAGTTGTATCTCTGTATTGCCAGGTTATTCACTGTTTGATTCCTTCTTAGAATTGTGACAGCTAGCACACTTCTTCAGGAGTCCATTCTTGGCTTTGCTAACGTTAAACTGGTTGTTTTTCTTCACCTCTGTTTCTCTGAAGCAGTATATGGACTGTCTCTCTGTGATCTTTTGACAGAGAACAGGAGAGCAGAGGGGGGAGACGCTGTCCCAGTGTTCTCTCACAATGATCAGAGTTAATAAAGCTTTAGCCTAACTTGCCCAAAATTTTACTTGTGTTATTACATGTTTGGAGTTCCCAGATTCTACACAACCTACTTGCAGAGATGCATTTTATGGGTTTTTTTTTTTATTCTTTTACTGTGGACTTACAACCAATTGAAAGCTGGGTATTTTGTCTCTGAACATGATTTATTGATAAACATTTTGTCTTTAATGCCATCTTTCTATCTTTTTACTTCCCGCTCTTCATGGTTGGTATAGTCTTCTCCATTCAATTTTGGCAAAAACTTTCCTGCAAGCCTTCCATTTAAGAACCCATATGCTACTAATTCTTTCTACTCTGACCTTCTACTGGTAACTCTTGCATTTCTCCAGGCATTTGAAGTCTTGTTTTATGCAGAGGTAATATATTCAGTATCAGATACTTGTATCTAGAGCCATATAGAACAGACTTGGGTATCCTAAATGACTGATTAGGAGTTTACATTGGTTATCCAAGAGCAGTGTTTTGTGCAGTGATCTACGTTATGGACATAAATTGTTTTTTTCATTCAAGAGTCAAAAGTGTTAGGTCATTGATGATTTTTTTTCTAACACATTGCTGCTTTTTTACCTAACTTAGTAGGAGATTTCTTTCATGCTGCTAGATACAGTTTGTTATTAATGCTAGGGTCATTCACAAGTGTCTTCTTCCAGAAGTTTTCAATATATTTCCCAATATGCTATAGTCATTCATCTGCAAAGCAAACAGTGTAAATGAAAAGGTTTTGGCTGGAGAAAGACAATTACTGGTATTCGTGTTATAAGTCTTTTTTTTAACCCTGAAATGAAAAAGCTCATTCCTGGACTTGTTGAAACATAAATTAGAAAGTACTGCACAGTATAATCTGAAAGCATTTTCCCCTTTAGGGGGAAAAGGCTTTCAACCTATTGTTTTTATTAATTATAGAGTCTACTTGCTCTTAATATAGTCTCCATTATAATACAAGTACAATCTACAGTAAATCTGAATGAATGGTCTGTCATTATTTCCTGGTAAATAAAAATGAAAAAGCTGTGGTTTCAGTAATTAAGCAGAAGTGGTTAGTTTAGAAAGCTCAGCTCTTCCTGATAAAATGTGTAGTGCTTTGTGGCATTTTTATCTAAAATACACATGGATGTTCACTGTTGAGGTGAAAGAATGCAGAGTGATTTAAAATGCACTCTGGCCATATTGTGTACAAGCATTCAAATATGTACATGTATTGGCACATGAACACCTAGCATACAACCTGCTCCACTGGACAATAGAGTGCTCAAGTTACAGCTGTTGAATGTTAAATATGGAAATAATTGGAGTTAGTTCATGCATTGAAACTGTAGCAGTGAAAACTAGGCGTTAGAGTTCTGGCATACATCTGTTGAAGCAAAGAAACAGCTCAAAGATGAGAATAAATTACTTCTGCTTTGCAGTGCTTCGTTTCACTGTTGCCTTATATGTGTCTGCCCCTTTCTTCTTTCTCCAAATGGATGTTTTAGTGCTTCTGATTAGTGCTATAATGAAAAACTAAAATCTGTGTTTGATGCTTGAGATAAATACTGCAAAAAACAGCAACGGGGAGTGTTTTCCCATGGCACAAGGTCTCTCAGCAGAGACGACCTCAGATGCTGTGGTGACACAAAGTTTCTCTGTGTTCCTAACTGCTTACCTCAATAAAACTAAAGCAAAGTGGCTAAATAGCATCAAGTGTGATTTTAATTATTTCTCCTGAAGCGGTAGGTACAGTGAATCTTAGGGGTGGTGAACTTCACTGCAGATTAAGTAAGTCACTGAAAAAACATTGGCAAAGAAACTACATTTCTAGGGAGAAGAAGCTTGTAAGGTGACTATGGATAGAATCAGCATGCCTGAGGCAACTATCTCAAGCATGGGTGTAGGTAGCTCTGAGGTTTATATTTCTCTGTTCCTTGCATTTCTAACTAATCCCTTTTGGTTGCAGGCAGTGGAATGGCAATGTGATGAAGCTACTAAAAGAGCCTGTTACAGTAAAGGGAAATCAAAGGTAAGCATGAGACAGCTGTTCTGCTTTAATAAAATTTATATGCTAATAGGTGTGATTCAGTGTAAAAT
Organism: Florisuga fusca; assembly: GCA_038090715.1. Taxonomy (NCBI): domain Eukaryota; kingdom Metazoa; phylum Chordata; class Aves; order Apodiformes; family Trochilidae; genus Florisuga; species Florisuga fusca. The sequence goes on along the minus strand of JAAWXA010000005.1, from coordinate 46,078,414 downwards.
CCTCTACCATCTGCATTTTTACTGTCACCCTTTCCAAAGAGAGTCATAGGAGAGGAGTCTGACACTGGTATGCAAACAAAGGAATAAAAAAACAATATAGGGAGTATGGAGTGAGAGTCACACATTGTTCTTTTCTAAAATGATCAAGAACTTTAGTTTCTAACAATTTACTGTTTTGACTCATCGTTCATATGCAATGGGCTGTATTCTCACTTCCATTTTCAGTGCTGTAAATCCCAAATAACTGTAATTACTTTGTGAAATCCTCAATTAATTTCCCTGGGATTAGATGAAATTTTAGGGACATTTCTATTTCATATCTACTGGCACATTGAAGAAAACACTATGAAATTCACTATTTTTTTAGACGTGGAACTTGATACGGTTTTCGTATTCAGAAGCAATTCATTATATGGCAAACTAAAATTTAATTTGATCAGCACAGGTAAGCACAATGCTAAGGTGAAAACTTTATAGATGCTGTGTTCTTTAATGGCTGTCCTAAGGTGAAGCTAGTTATAAAATTAATCATAAAAGCAGTTAGCAATGCGTGCAATATATGTCTGTAATTTAATTACTAAATTTAATTGAGTTAAAACATACAAGGAAAACACATTAAGATGCTTCAAAAATGTATTAAGAATGCTTTGGCCATCTAGTAGAGGAGGAGTCTCTTCTGCATAGTCATCTAACCACTGATTGTTCAGCTTCTGCTACTAAACAGTTCATTTCCAGTTGTGGGTGTTTTGGGGTTGGGTTTTTTTGGTGTTTTTTCCCACTAGGTGCTGGAAAATAATGTTGCATTATACTCTAGGCCCATTCATTTATTTTTGAGATGAAAGAGAAAGATTGGCCTCACTTCAGAAGCGGGGCTCTATTATATTGTAATGAGAGAAAAAGACAGATTTACTTGGAAAAAAAAACCCCAAAAAACGAGTGTAGTGAATGTGCTGTGTACAGACTCATGCATGGAAGATTATCATCTTCATGGAGGAACATCTTTCACTGTGGAAATGAATTTACAGTACTGAGAAAAGGCATCAAGAACAGTGTTGCCTTCTGTATGCTTCTTTCTCTTTCTTGCCATTCCCATGTGGGAAACGTACTTCAGAGTTACTGGTCACTCTCATTAAAGCAGATCTCTCTTCAAGAATACCTACATCCTTACTTCTCAGATGATAAAACTCTGAAATAGGAGAACATGCCCAAATGACAATAGAATATCACAAGTTGCATTGATGAAGGTGAATATACAGTAAAAACTTTTGTGGTAGGAACAAAATACATAGCTAAAAGTTTTTGCCTCTCCTGTTCAGTGATTTTTCAAGTATAAAACTGTGAGAATAGTATTAAGCTTTTCTGAAAGTCACAGTGTGACTGTGATCTCATATGATGGGTGACAGTAATGCTAAATTTGAGACTATAGCACTGTCCTTTTGAATATCATATAATAAAATTATAACAATTTATATAATAAAATAATATAAATAAATATTATATTTACAGTATTGTTTGTGGTGTAAAATCCACATTCAATTCAACAATGCAGAAGCATCTGTTGCTGTTAAATAGTTTTGTTAGGATAGTTTCTTATTATTTGACCTCCACATAGGTCAAATGCATTTAAGAATGTACCTTAGTGCAGTACATCTCTGCAGATTTTCATTCATGCTTATCACATCCTTTTGAAAAAGCTGGTGATTAGAAGTTATGCTCTCACTGTAAATATTATATTCACTATTCTAATAGCCACCTCTGAGGATGTTTCTTAGTATTGTCATTAGTTGGATAAAGATTTGGATAAAGCTGGATAAAGTTCCATTTATATCCATAGCCTTGCTCTTCACAACCTAGAGGAGAACTACAATCCTCACAGTCCTGGAAGGAAACAGTTCTTCTCATAGGGCTTTTCTTTGGTGTCCAGACTTTGTGGCCTGAAAACTTCATGTAGTAGTTGCTGGAGTATGCACAAATAGTGACTGAGGAAACCTATCCAGCTGGAATGACAACTGTCTTTTTGAACTTTTCATTCCACTTTTGCTTGCACTGCTTTGAATGTGTTTAAAATACAAAGATAAATTTAAGAGAGAAAGAATAGCTTAACGATACTTGTCTTTTTCTTGCCTTATGTCTGAGACTAAAACGAGGTCAAAATACTCTGTATAAAGAGGACTCAGGTGTGCAGATTAAGAAAACACATGATCTGTGGCATGCTCCTCTCCCTAGTCAAACCACAAAAGCCTTTCCCTGGAAAAATTGAGAATTATCAAGCCAGGAGGTCACTCCAGTGCTACAGTGAAACTTCTCTCTTCAGAGGAAATCTGGAAGACACAATTACTGTTATGACAAAGACCGCATGCTTGCTTATTTTTGTATTAATAGACTCAGCTCAAATTGGGGAGTGCTGGGGGTTGTTTTTCTGTAACATTTCTCAGGGTGACTTCAGATTTCAGGGCTGACACAATATATGACTTTAGGGAAGGGACAGGAAAGACTGGAGACAAAATATGAAAGGCCAGGCCAGACTTTGGTGAAGGAGAGCTGAGAATTACAAGGATGGCTGTGGCTAAGGTATTCATTAAAATCCTGATTTCTCTTGCGGCTCTGCTGCCCACAGAGTAGCATGGGAGCAATGGGTTCAGGAGGCAAAACTAAAAGTCAGATGGAGCTCCCTGAAACCAGAAGCCAGCTGTGAACCCTGAAGCACTTCTGGTAGTTTAAGATAATGGTCAGTTAAACACAACTCTGTTGTTGTTCTTGAGAAAGAAGCTGCACAGAATTTTTGCCTCTAGCTGTTAACAGTAGTTGATATTCTAAGTTTTATGCTTTAGGAGCCAATGGGGGAAAAGAGCTGAAGGGAAAAATATAAAGGGACATCTGTCACATTTGACAGTGTAATGAGGCACTTGACTTTTGAAGGCTGTTTGTTACTGAGACTTCAAACGTTTATCCACCATTTTCAACTGTTGCTTAAAATAACTAATGGCTCCAGGAGTGAGCCAGACAAAATGATGTCCCTCTGGCCAGCACACATTAGCATTTAGAAATCTAAAACACTATGTATTGTTAAAAGAATAAATTTGGCATTTGTGGTGGACTTTTCTAAAGAAAAATATAAATACACATGGTAAAAATGCAATAAACCAAAGAGAGATTTTTTTAAAAAAATGTATGTATAACTGAGGTAAAGTCTCTTATCCCTTACTTATTTAATATTATAATGGCTGTTTGTATTAGAATCTGAACTTTCAATAGAAGTATTAAAATATTACCCTATACAAGAAACAGAATTGTCATGATTGAAAAGGACCTCTAAGATTACTGCATCCAACTGTCAATACCCCCCAACCCTGAATAAAATATATGTATGTCAATATTTGTATCACCCACTGGAGCCTGTCCTGAAGTGCCTCATCTACATGGTTTTTAAATACTTACAGGGATGGCAACTCCACCACCTCCGTGGGCAGCCTATTATAATGCCTAACTACTTTATCAGTAAAGAATTTCTTCCTCAAATCTAATTTAAACCTCCCATGGTGCAACTTCAGGCCATTTCCTCTTGTCCTGTTCCTGTTCATTTGAGAGAAGAGGACAGCACACACCTCCCTGCAAACTCTGTTCAGGTAGCTGCAGGGAGCAATAAGGTCTCCTCCAAACTAAACATTCCCAATTCCCTCAGCCTCTCCTCATAGGGCTTGTTTTCCAGACCCTTCACTAGCATGGTTGCTCTTCTCTGAAATCACTATGGATAACCATATGCAGCCTGGTTGTCCTTGAACTGTCAAGTTGGTCTTAAAGTTAAGTGGCAATCTAGCCTGCTTGGCTGCTGAATTGTTTCTAATAGTTGTTTTTTTTTTTTTTCCTGATATGCTGATATAAAAGTAGAAGGTACTTACTAAATGAATTTCGGTCTTTCAGAGGTATTTTTGTAGGGTAATAGGAAGGTATACGGCATAGAGGTCAAGATGAAATGGAGGATAAGACTACTCAAAAGATGGCCACCAATTTTGTAGTTTGTTTTGTTTTTCTGTGAATTTGTCATATGAAGAAAACAGCCAATTGTAAAAGCTGTTCTTTCAGTTTTTACTTTCTTGTACTATGTACCCAACAAAATTTGATACAAGAAATTGCATTTGTGCTGTTACAGTATGGATTGTTGTGAAGTTGGCACAGAACATGGGAAAATTAAAGAGAAGAATCTTGTGAATCCCATGAATCTCCGAGTTTAAAAAATTAACATTGCTTTTTCACAGAAAGAGTGGGTGATCAGCGTGTGAGTAATTTAGCAATGGCACTGTTTCAGGGAGCTCTGGAATATGAAGAGGAGAGGTTGGATGGGTTGTAATGTCAGTACCCACTTGTTTTTCCTACACTTTCATTCCACAGATTGCTGCAAAGGGCAGGATAGAAATAGCCTGAAGAAAAATTACTGAGTTATACTATATGAACAAAAAAAAAAAAAAAAAAAAAAAAGAAAAGGCAAGAAGTGCCTTCTTGTTGTTGGTTGGTTTTTGGTTTTGGTTTCTTTGGGTTTTTTTGGGTTTTTTGTGTTTCTAAAACAACCTGCAACAGGGAAATAGCTTAGAAGTGATATTTTTTTAAAAGTTGCACTGCCCAACTCTACTATATGGCAGCATATTATCTTTTGTTTTGTTGAAAAAATAGTAATAAGAAAGCAGTTCTGGTATGTTCAGGATAAAGATGTTTTATTTTAACCCAGTGGGAATCATAGAATCATAGAATTGGCTGGGTTAGAGGGGACCTCAGAGATCATCAAGTCCAACCCTTGACCCTCTAGACCATGGCACTGAGTGCCACATCCAGTCTCTTTTTAAATATCTCCAGGGACGGAGAATCCCCTACTTCCAAGGGCACCCCATTCCAATGTCTAATCACCATCTCTGTAAAGAAATTCTTTCTAATATCCAACCTAAACTTTCCCTGGCACAACTTAAGACTATGGCCTCTTGTCTTGTTGATAGTTGCCTGGGAAAAGAGACCAACCCCCCCCTGGCTACACCCTCCTTTCGGGAAGTTGTAGAGAGTGATGAGGTCTCCCCTGAGCCTCCTCTTCTCCAGGCTGAACAGCCCCAGCTCCCTCAGCCTCTCCTCATAGGGCCTGTGCTCAAGTCCCTTCACCAGCCTGGTTGCCCTCCTTTGGACCTGCTCCAGCACCTCAATCTCCTTCCTGAACTGAGGGGCCCAGAACTGGACACAGTACTCGAGGTGTGGCCTCACCAGCGCTGAGTACAGGGGAAGAATCACTTCCTTGGACCTGCTGGCCACGCTGTTCCTGATACAGGCCAGGATGCCATTGGCCTTCTTGGCCACCTGGGCACACTGCTGGCTCATGTTCAGCTTCCTGTCAATCCAAACCCCCAGGTCCCTCTCTGTCTGGCTGCTCTCCAGCCACTCTGTGCCCAGCCTGAGCTCCCCATGGGGTTGTTGTGGCCAAAGTGCAGGACCCGGCACTTGGCCGTGTTGAACCTCATCCCATTGGAATCAGCCCAACTCTCCAGTCTGTCCAGGTCCCTCTGCAGAGCCCTCCTGCCTTCCAGCTGATCCACACTCCCTCCCAGCTTAGTGTCATCTGCAAATTTACTGATGATGGACTCAATCCCCTCATCTAAATCATCAATAAAGATATTAAACAGAACTGGGCCCAGCACTGATCCCTGGGGGACACCACTAGTGACCGGCCGCCAACTGGATCAGCACCATTCAGCACCACTCTCTGGGCCCGGCCCTCCAGCCAGTTCCTAACCCAGCACAGGGTGCTCCTGTCCAAGCTGTGGGCTGACAGCTTTTTCAGGAGAATGCTGTGGGAGACGGTGTCAAAGGCCTTGCTGAAGTCCAGGCAGACCACATCCACAGCCTTCCCCTCATCCACCAGGCAGATCACACAATTGTAAAAGGAGATCAGGTTGGTCAGACAGGACCTGCCCTTCCTAAACCCGTGCTGGCTGGGTCTGATCCCTTGCCCATCCTGCAGGTGCTGTGTGATTGCACTGAGGATGATCTGCTCCATAACCCTGCCAGGCACTGAGGTCAGGCTGACGGGCCTGTAGTTTCCCGGGTCCTCCCTCCGGCCCTTTTTGTGTATTGGTGTGACATTCGCCAACTTCCAATCATCTGGGATGTCCCCAGTGAGCCAGGACTGTTGGTAGATGATAGAGAGAGGCTTGGCGAGCTCTTCTGCCAGTTCCCTCATCACCCTTGGGTGGATCCCATCTGGTCCCATAGACTTGTGGGGATCCAAGCAGCTCAGTAGGTCACTGACTGTATCCTTCATGATTACAGGGGGGGCTGTTTAGATTCTTGTCACCTTCTATAAGCTCCAGAAGCCAGCTGTCCTCAGGACAACCTGTCTTACTGTTGAAAACTGAGGCAAAGAAGGTGTTGAATACCTCAGCCTTTTCTTCATCTTTGACAACTATATTCCCTCCCATGTCCAGTAAAGAATGGATGTTTTCCTTGCCCCTCCTTTTGCTGTTGATGTATCTGTAGAAGGACTTTTTGTTATCCTTCACAGAGGTAGTGAGATTCAGTTCAAGTTGTGCCTTTGTCTCTCTAATTTTCTTTCTACATGACCTAACTATATTCCTAAATTCCTCCTGAGAAGTTAGCCCTTTTTTCCATAATTGGTAGGCCCTCTTCTTAACCCTAATTTCTTTCAAAGTCTCTCTGTTCAGCCAGACCGGTCGTCTTCCCCGCCGGCTCACCTTTTGGCACACTGGGACAGCCTGCACCTGAGCTTTCAAAATCTGCTCCTTAAATGTACGTCCATCCCTCCTGGGCCCCTTTGTTTTCAAGGGCTGTTTCCCAGGGTATACTCTGAACTAGTCTTCTGAATAGGCCAAAATCTGCCCTCTGGAAGTCCAACATAGAGGTTTTATTGACGACCCTCCTTGTATCCCTGAATCAAATCTTTATTTCAAGATGTTTGTCATGTACATTGAAAGCTCAAAGAGAAATATTTCAAAACTACATTTTTATGGGAGACTAATGCAAATGTAGTTTTGGTGAGTATTTTTTCAAAGGGGTGAGGATTTTTTCTTTATTTTGTATATGACAGGTATAGATAATAAATTCTGAGAGTTTTCTCAGAGATCTTTAAAGTAATTTCCTCATCTTTCTTTTCATTCTGTTTTGTTCTGCTCAATTTATGTTTCAATTTGTGTTTCTTGTCTTCCAGAATGAGAGTCTGTTTTCAAGATAGACAAGCAATACATCTAGAGTAACTATAGGCCACATAATAGGACCCCTGCACCATTACTATTGCATGGATTTACTTTCATGATTCCATTTAATATATATATATATGTTATAATATATGTTAGAACTGCATAACTATATTTTTGCAAGTTTTTTAAAGCTTTGCATGAGACTACCTTGAGAATAAATGCTAGAAATTATTCAAATATAAGGTTCCAGGAAATTATTTTCTCCAAGAATATTGGTAATTTTGTTGCATATTGTTGATTTTGTTGATTTTACTGATTTTATTAGTTATGGACATTAATTTTTATAGGAGGAGTGTTTGAACCTTTCCTACATACAGTTCTGGGAGATTTTTGGTATTGCAGAAAAAAGTTCACTGTGAAAATAAACAGTACAAATTGAAATTGGTTTCTAGCTTCTGAGATGAGAGAAATACATGCCATAAAGCCTTCTTACTTTCTAATAGGGTAAAAAACATATAAAATTATTCCTAAGAGGTGAACATCTGTATATTGATGTAATGAAGTTTCTTGAGAAACTTCAAATTAACAGAAATAGAGACGCTTCTAATAAAACATATCATGCAAATTATGAAACTAGTAGTGACAATTGCATACGGACACCTTAAGACATTTTTATTTGTAGTGGTTTAAATATACTCATGCTACTGGCAACCTGTTCTTTCTCCTGTTTTCCTCCCAACTTTCTTGTCCTGATCAGTCTTCTAAAACGGCATCTGATTTCTTGAGACAGCAGGATATTATTTGTGTCATCATCTATCACTTCAGAGTTTAGCTAAACCTTTGAAATATACAGTTAAAAGAAACCTTCAGTACTGAAGAGGTTTATTGTTTCCCTGTTAAGAACTAACAGCTCACAAAGGGTGGTGGATGCATGTGTTGTAGTCAGAAAAGCTAAATCATGATTGCTAACACATCAGGTATGCTCAAGCCTTGTTTCCCTGATTTTTTATATATGGGCACACAACCATGGGAAAAAATGTAACTAATCTCCCCTATCCTTTGAAGTATCACTGAATATTGTCTTTCTTTTCTGCATGGCAGGAGGAATGCCAGAACTACATCCGAGTGCTTCTTGTTGGGGGCAACCATCTCTTTACCTGTGGAACCAACGCATTCACTCCTATCTGCACCAATCGGACGGTAGGAGTTAAATGTTTTTTCCCACCAGCTTGGGTCTCTGTTCTGAGACAGCAGAATAAAAGGCAGAGCATGCTGTGGCTGAGCTCAGGCTACTTGCATATTGACAAGTTAGGTGATGTGGAAAAGGCTGATTTGGCTAATGGCAGGCCAAAGAGGAGAGTTAACTGCTGATCTCTTTTTACAGACTTTTCCTCAGGTGTGGGAGAGAGCACAGCCACAAGCATCTCAGTTCCTCCTGTATGCCAGTTTTTATGAACCTGAAGTATTTCTAAGGTTTCTGCCACTCTATCAACTTTGGTTTATTTATAAAATGTAGTTGGGTAGGTGCACCCTGTATGTGTGTAACTCTGGAGAGGATAGGAGTATATGGATTAGTGTTTAGCTGTCTTGGTTGAGAAAATCTGTCATTCTGTTTCTGAAAAAAACCTAGTTGTAACTTATGTGTATCAAAAGAGAAACATTAGGGATCATTAAGGATCAATAATATTCATAATAAAAAGGAAAATGTCACAGAATGAAGTTGGTTATTTATTTCAGGAGGGAAGAGGCGTTTAAATACCAAGAATAACTGTGTCACCCAAAACCTCTAGCACATTTGTTGTATTTAAATCTCATAGCTTTATTTTTAAATAATATTTTAACATCTTATACAATGGGTTACAGCTGAAAACAATTAGGACTACTAAATCAGATATATAATTCTTCTGAACTGGAAAGCTTCTTTTTTTAGTCTCATTTTTCATATGAGATGCTTTCCTAGAACACACAGACAAAAAAAATTGATTATGTTGTCTGACCACTGACTGAAATGAGTACCTTAGTTTGTTGTGCCAATCAGATCTGTTTTTCTTTTTTCATAATAACAATCTGTGTAGAGATAATTTTTGAGTTGCTTCTAATATAAAACATCTTAGGCATGGTGACTGACGTTTAACTTGAATGTTTTACATACCAAAGTGGCAGAAGTGAGATCATACAACATTACAGTAAAATTTTCCATGTGAGACAATTTCAGATTGATGTAAAGGTCAGCTCATTGCTCTTGTACACTACCAAAGCAGATAATTGGTGTTTATGATAGATTTTTGCTCAGATTGATGCAGCTTGACTGAAATTTTAATTTTCAAGTAACGTTAATTTTCGAGTAATTTTAATTCCATTTCCTCACTCTTTTACAGTTAAGTAATTTGACAGAAATACACGAAAAAATCAGTGGCATGGCTCGTTGTCCATACAGTCCTCAGCACAACTCCACTGCTCTTCTCACTTCCAGTGGGGAATTATATGCTGCTACAGCCATGGATTTTCCAGGAAGGGATCCCGCTATTTATCGCAGCCTGGGGGCCCTTCCTCCTCTCCGCACTGCCCAGTACAACTCCAAGTGGCTGAATGGTGAGTGCTGATAGAACACAAGACTCACATTTTTTCAACCCATGTTCTCCAAATTCATGGTCTTGAAAGTCCATTCTGAGAAACTGAAAGTTTAAGAGTATTTTTTAATTGCATTTTAAAATTATTTTGCACAATACACTTTTTATTTTACTACTAGAAGTATTATGGCATTTAATATAGTTGCAGTTTTTAGATGTGCACTTTAAGTCATGTTTCCAGGCACAGAGATGAGCTGTACTGTATCTCTTAGGTGTACTTACACATCAAAGCTGTCAGCCAAGAGCAGTAGCTTGCCTTGAGCCTTCTTTTGTTGAATCCTTCAAAAAACCTAAGACGGAAAATACACAGTTTAGAATGGACTGAATTCTCCTGCCTTTCCTTGCAGGTCCCACCCTCGACAAGCAGAAAATGTTGTGCTCTCAAGCTTATTAGGGTGGCAGACTAGCTTTTTTGATGGTTATTATAGCCAAAGGACAGGGATTAGGCTGTGAAATGTATCATAAAATAGTGTTGTAGCAATGACTTCTGTGTCATGGATGTTAATCACCTGATGAGGATCTCCAGCTGGGAGAAGCTGTAAACAGGTATTCCTGAGGTAAAAAAAAAAAAAAAAAAAAAAAAGAAGCAAGCAGATTCTTCTGAAATACAAAATATTATTTATCATAAAATGGGAAATCATGTATATCATAATCTTCCCATGCTCGTTCCAGTAGAACCTCCCTCCCCCTATTTTCATAACTCATGCTACATGATACAAGTCACTATTTCCACAGTGCATTTTGTGTTATAAAGGTATTGTTTTCCTGTTGGAAATGAACTATAAATATAAACCCTTCTAGCTTCAGTATATTGTGTCAGCTGCAAGTGACAGGCTTTATTTTGAATATTTCAGTTCTCATATAATCTGAATGCTGACTTGTGCATATTTGCTTGGCGTATTTTCCTTGTAGTAAGACAACATCAGAGGTAGCTTGGAGAAATTTGTGACATTCTCTGAAGGTCAGCTGATTTGGAAATATTAATTAATGAAGCAAAACCAAACTGCATGGAATGTAACAGAATTAGAACAGTGCAAAAGTAGTGTGAGGGGAAAAATTAATTCCTTGAACAGGTATCTTTGTTCAGGCACATTTTGTCCACAAGACCATGGTATTGGAACTAATTGCTGTGCCACAGCTGGGTGCTTCTGTCAAAGGAAAAGAAGGAAAGAATTCTTCACACTAAATTTTCAGTCTGACTGGATGTGTTCTATACCAAAGGAGAGCACTAAAATTCCCCCTTACACTCCTCTAATTAGTCAGACCCAGTGCATTTACATTTTGTCTATGTAAAGCTTCAGCTGCACCTTTACCTTTACCATTTCCTGTAAGAACTTATTTTCTGCCTCAAAATTGTTTAGAAATATGTTGCCAGGAAAGTGTGGCTCTTATCTTTGGAGAGGAAGAACAAGATGAGTTTTGTAATTGGAGCCAGTTCAAGCAAATCCAATAAAAGGCTGGAAGCATCCTCGTTGTCCATGTGAAAGGGAGGGAGAATGTCTTCTGGGGTAGCTAAGAGTTGGGGATTCATCTATTTATGTGAATTTGCCTGCTTATATGTGACTCACCATTAGGAGTCTGCATTAGTTTTTCATTGCTTGGATGGAAATGAAGATTTTTCTGCATTCTGTGAGAAAGTAGCATAGGTAATATGGCAAGAAGAAACCAACTGGAGTGCAAGTTTCCTAATCAGTATCTATTCAGCACAGTAGCTGACAGTTATTGCAGTTGACCCTCATCTTAGGTGTACATCTGGATATACATGTGTCTGTGAATGTTTCCAGTTTAAAGTGAGTTTTCCTTTGGTATCCATGTTTCCCTCAGAGGCACAATTTTTTCTCACTTAGATTTTTTGCTCTGCAAATCACATTGGACCAATTCAAACAATCTCTGGGGGTGATGGCAGTTCTCTAAAATGCAGCTGATTATCTTGCTCTGTGTCTTATTTTTATTCAAGAAAGGTGCTGTTGATTTTAATGGCTATCACACTTCTCAGTTCATTCAGGGGTTTCCAGTGCTGTCAGTAAGGCCAAAGGGACATGCCCATATGCTTAGGCAGTCTGCTGATAGTGTTCACTGAAAATTGAAGTGAAAGATATGGGATATGGGAAGCTTTGAATCTTCATCAAAGAGGAAACTTTGTTCCTAACCTTAGTTGTCAGAAGGTCTGTAATCACAGGAAACATGATATGCAGCATGAAAGGGGAAAACAGAGATGATGAGTCATGTCACTGGGGTGAAATCTCGTATTACCAGACTGTGGTTTCAGCTTCTGGCATCACAGATATCACAAGTAAAATAAATTAAAGCTGATGGCCTGAGCTTCGCAAATAATTCTGGTTTAGCCAGTGTCCTGCATTTAGTTATTTTCACTGTATGCTATTGAGCATCATTCTGATCAGGTACTTAATCTTAGTAGAGTATACGGAGAAGTCGGTGAACTTTGATTTCTGTATTATAATTTCCTTGATGTACCCAACACTCAATTATATGTGGCTATGAAGAGTTGGGATAGCTTGGTTAAAAATACTAATTATTCAGGATATGTGTAAAAGGAATCTAGAAGAATATACTGTGAGACTATAACTGAAAAGAAAAAGGAAAATTCAATGGCAGCCTGGTATGTGAAACACAAAGATCTTGAACAACCTCAGAACTTCCCTGCTCTTCTGAAAATGAAATTAATGCTCTTCTTTTGGAGCTTATTTCTGTGTTCCTGGTACTCCTATAGTCAATATTAAATGCATCTGGCCCAAATTCCTTGAGCATGGCCATGACCATGGAGAGTTGTTCCTCATCTCCAGGAGTAGATGTCATTGAAGGACCAGACTCCCTCCAATGCTATGACCCGAGCAGATTGGCAAAGAAAAGGCTCCACTGCTTAGACTTCAAAACTTTTTCTGGTCCAACATTTACGGTTAGTAAAGGTATTTCTCCTTTCAGTTCACCTCCTCAAGGCAGTGAATGTTTGATCTGATTCCTCAGTGTGAAAGTTTGTGTTAGTCTAAAATGTCTGTTTGCTTCACTTAGCCAATAGAAGAGCAAAACAGATCACGGGGAAAAATTGCAATCCTGGTCCAAACCAATCCCATTCTCTTTCATCACATGGAGAGACACTGAAACATGTGGTTTCATAACTCACCAAATGCTTTTGCTTTGCAATTGCATGGATCTCCAACTATCTTGAATTACATTGTAGCTGTTTCCTTTAGCCTAGATATACAATGACAGATGGTATTGGAACACATTAAATACATAAAAACCTTGTTCTAAATATCTAACCAATTCATCATTAGGCAGTCTGTAGATGATTAAAATGTAACCTTATATCAGATGTAGCTTCAAAACAGAAGAAAGAAAATAAACTTAATAAATTTGTGCAGGTTAAAAACCTTTCCATCTGAGAAGAGTGTAGAAATGTTTGGATTGTTCTGCTCTGCTGGTAGACATGATATTATTACTTTTCCCTCTTGCTGGCCCATGCATTTGGTTATTAGGTACTATTAAATTAGTTCTTCGAGATCACTTCCTTAAAAATGTTTTACTTAATAAAAAACTTCACAAGTAACAGTAAAAGTAAAATTCTTATAAAGGTGGTTTGGTTTTCAATACAAATCTGAATCCATTTCTATTTCTGTTTGTTAGTGGACTTCTGCTACTAGCAGTATACATGAGGAGAAATTATGACCTAAGAAGAATTTTTTTGTTCTTGTTTTTTTGGGGTTTTTTAATGAAAAGCCTTGTAATTAACTTGTGCAAGCTTTTCTTATTATGTAACATCTTATGAAACAGTGTATTCTGGGGATGTACAATTAATTCTTTAGTTTTCAAGTAAGAGAACCTCACTGAAAATATGCAAGACATATGCTACCAATTGTTGCTTATTTTGCAGGAAAAGAAATAATTACTTTTCTTTAGATGTGGCACTGATAAAGTTGGTTCTATTCTTTTGTGTGTCATCCATTTTGCCAGTATCCTAAACTTAGAGGGAAATCCATGCGGGTTTTGAAGCCCATCCATAGGCTTTTTCACTGGAGCTGCTACTAAAGGAAAAAAGAGCAGTTGTGAGTTGTTTTTTTCTTTCAAAGCTGTACATCTTATCCCTAGATGTCCATGGGAGAGTAGGAGAGCAGTAAATTGGTGCAAGATGCCTCCCCTGACTTCTCCAATGCCAGTCTAAGTTATCACATATCACTTTCATAGCATATCTTCACCCATCTAAAATTGCATCATAGAGTCATTTAGTTTGGAAAAGATATTTGAGATCATCAAGTCCAACCATAAACCTAACACTGCCAAGTCCGCCACTAAACCATGTCCCTAGGCACCACATCCACACATCTATTAAATATCTCCAGGGATGCTGACTCAACCACTTCCCTGGGTGGCCGGTTCCTGTGCTTGACAACCTTTTTGGTGCAGAATTTTTTCCTATTAGCTAATCTAAACCTCTCCTGGCACAACTTGAGGCTATTTCCTTTTGTCATGTTGCTTGTTACTTGGGAGAAGAGACCAGTACTTTTCAGGTAATTATAAAGAATGATAAGTTCTCCCCTCGGCCTAATTTCCTCCAGGCTAAACAACCTCAATATTCTCAGCTGCTCCTCTTAAGACTTTTGCTCTAGACCCTTCACCAGCTTCATTGACCCTCTCTGGACACACTTCAGCAATTCAGTGTCCCTTTTGTAGTGAGGAACCCAAAGCTGAACAGAGTAAAACATCAAGGTCCACCTTATATTTATGAAAATACTGGGAGCCTACTGAGGACAGAGCTTTTTCTTTTATATCTCATCTAATGTGCTCATGTCAGGTGTCAATTGGAGAGCCTGACCAAGGAAGAAAGAAAGGCACCCCTGCGAGCAGATCATCTGTGCCCAACTGCAGAGAGGAGAGACAGGAGCCTCAGCCTCATTAGTTCTCCAGAAAACTATAGTACACAGGGAGCCAGAGAGAGTGAAATGACTTAGAACTCAAATACTTCTTGAGCAGGGGAAGGTAGAAAAAGGGATGAATTTTGGGGAAAATGAACACACAAAAGTCAGCATTCACTAAAGAAAGGAGGAGGACAGAAATATCAGAGTCAGAGAATTTCAGTTGTAGGTGTACCAAGCATTAAAGAGGACAGAAAAGTGTGATTATAAAAGTGAGCTCTGGTTTGGTTTCCTTTCTGTTTGAAGAAAAAAAATCAACAAAAAACCCCAAAAAACTAGAAAAAAAATAAAAAGGACAAGAGAACCAGGTCTGCAGAGAAAGTCCTTTTATAGTCTGTCTCACTGCAAAACTAGATCAGAGGAAAAAAGTTAATGGTAGTCCAAGTGTTTGGAGACAAGTAAGCCATCATAATTGGGTTTTCTTTCCGTATCATACCTGCTGGTTGACAAAAGCTGCTTCAGGAATGCTAGAGGGGGTGGTTTTTTTTTGTTTTTTTGTATGTGGAATTCCAGATTCAGAGTGTTAAGTAATCATCCAAACTTTTTCATCTTTTGAAAGATTCTCATAGCCCAAACCTCTAGAGATTCTGAGTAAATTGAAGTGATCCTCTATTTTTTATCCTTGCCCCTCTGTCAATATACTGCTATGAAAGGTGTCTACCTACTGAATATAAGTGAAGCAAAATCCAGTGAACTCCACGTGGAACTTTCAAGGAGTTGAGTAGGTACTAGATCAGAGTAGACGGCAGTTCGTATTACTTATTTTGTCACTGGCAGATTTGCATCAGCAAAACGATACAATAAATTACAAAATATTATGCCATGTCAAAGCATTTTACCTTGAAAATGAAGGAGATTTATTTGAAGTAAACAACAGGAAATTTTTAAAAAATGAATTTTGCAATAGCATATTTGAGAGCTATTTTTCAGAAAAGAAATAATTGAGTTTTATAATTTATTAGAATACATCAGTAAAATGTAATGTTTAATGAGTGCATCCACTTTTATGATTATACTGAATTGTATTATAACAATATAAGAGAAAATTGGAAAAAATGTTAGGCACACACAGTTTTAGCATATTTTGCAGTTCTTGCTCTTCCATACCCATAAATTCTTCAATTTTGCAAAAGAAAATGAATGTAAAAAAAATGAATGTAAAAGAAATCATGGAGAGCTGAGGCACTGCAGCAGGAAAAGTTGTCAAAATAGACTGGTAACCAGCTATGATATGTCAGGTTAGCATTTTAAACGTGTCCTAGATAATTAAAAATACAGAATAAAAATAGCTACTAATAAACAATTATTTCTGTGAGTTTTATATCAGGACTTAACATTTTATAGTTCAGCTCCTCAGGGTTGATGTAACTGTGATGACTACAAGTTGTATATTACTTTCACGATGTTTAACTCTGTAGGAATATTTTGCCCTATGACTGAGACTTGTCCTTAAACATTCCTAAGCTGTGATGCCTTGGTCAGCCAAATACAAAATCCATACTCTTTTCCAACAGCTGCAGAGGGTTACACTAAATGAATAGGCTTAATGAATATGCAGGGGTGTATATAGGATGTGATAGGAAATTGACTTCATTAATTATATCAGTAAAGTGAAAGACAATAAAATGGAATGGCACATTTGGAGCTTAAATTCTTTCCATTATTCTAATCTTAGCATTTCTTGCTAGAAGTTGACTCTTATTCAAAAAACCTTAAAGGCATATTCCTAGAATTTAATGCTGTTGTGTTTTAAGCCCACTCAGGAACAAAGAATTATGTCACCACTCACTCACTCCCCCTGCCCCCAGGGGATAAGAGGGAGAATTGAAAGAAAAAGGTAAAACTCATGGGGTGAGGTAAAGAAGGTTTACTAGGACAATGCAAAACAAGAAAAAATAATAATAGCAGTAATACTAATATGAGAAAATACAGAGTGATTGATGCACAAGACAATTACTTATGACCTGGCCCAATGGGCACCACACTTGCAAGTTGCAGTAACCCCTCCCCTGACCACTCCCCCCCTCCATTTCATATACTGAGCACGATATCATATGGTATCCAATACCTTCTTGGCTGTCTTGGGTGCCTTGGTTAGCTTGGGTTGTCTATCCTGGATGTGTTTCCTCCTAGCTGCTTCTGAAAATTAACTCTATCCCAGCCAAACCAAGGACAAATGTCATTAACTATTTGGCTGAATAAATATATTTTGAATAAACAGGTTTTCAGTTGCCAACACTATGAGAGTATGATTCATTGATCTAGTGAGATAAATAAACAAGCACTAGATAAGGTGTTCAGAATTAGGCTGGTATCTTTCCACCACATTTCAAAAGTCATGGCAATCTGGTGAATTTCCCACTAACTGGAAAAGGGAAATCATAACCCCATTTTCAAAAAGGGAACAAAGGGAAGAGGGAACTACTGGCCAGTCAGTCTCATCTCTTTGCCAGGCAAGATCATGGAGCAGATCCTCCTGAATAATCTGCTAAGACACATGGAAAATGGAGAGGTGGTTGGTGGCAACAAGCATGGGTGCCTGACAAATTTGATGGCCTTTTATGATGGGGTCACAGCACTAGTGGACAAGGGGAGAGCAACTGACATCCTCTACCTGGAGTTGTGCAAAGCATTCAACACTCTGCTGCATGACATCTTGGTCTCTAGGTTGGAAAGATGTGTGCAGACCACTCAGTGGATAAGGAACTGGCTGGCTGGTTGCACTCAAAGAGCTTGTTGTCAACAGCTTGATGTCAAAAAAGAGATCAGTGTCGAGTGGTGATCCTCAAGGTGCTGTTTAACATCATTGTCTGTGACATGAACTGTGAAACTGAGTGCACCCTCAGGAGCACTCAGCACCTTCAGAGGGCATCAGCCTCTGGCAGTGAGTGGGCAGTGGTCAGGCAGTGAGTAGGCACTTGGTCTCTTTGGTCTCCAAGGTCTCTGGGCAGGTGGAAAGTGAAAATAATCTAGACGGAATTATCTCTTCCTATAAGTTATCTCTTCCTATGAGTTCCTTGTCATTAATAACAAAGACTGTGCTCCCTGGAAAATGTAGGTTTGTCTAATTGTTTGTTAGAAAAAAAATTATATCAGGTTGAAGCACTAACTTAAATTTGTATGATTCAGTCATCTTTTTTTTTTTTTTTTCTTTTTTTCAATACCTTAGACAAGTCTGTGGAGAAAAGTCCTTGCAGGGCAGTCCTGATGATTTATGAAAGAAGCTATTTCTAGGCTTTGTGCTGAGCAAGCAAAATTCAGAAATAGCACACTACAATGTGTTTGTCCTGAGGCAGCACTAACCAGCCACCTAGTGCTATCAGTGCGTGGGCTTCTGAGTCTGTGTAGTGCTGCTCCACGTTGTACGCTGCAGATCTTTGTCATGTCACATTCACAAACTCATTTTCTTGCTTTCCTGATTCCATTGGTTCCATTTAAACTGGGAAAGACTAGTCAGCAAGTATCTATAAATTTAGTATATAAAATCTTATAGAGGTCATGTACAAAACTCAGGTTGACAATCTCATGTCTTCTCATACGAGTTGTATCTTGCCACATACCAGAGTCCTTGCACTTGTTTTGGTGTTCTAATACTTCACCCATGAGATGCATTTACCCTTCCAGAACTGTTTGCAAATTCAGCAGAAGACAAGAGAGTCACTTAATTTGCTGCATTGAAAGCCTTTATGGGAAGACCCCCATGTCAACAAATAGCAGTTCAGCATGGTATATGGAGCCATCGGTTGTTTTTGTAGATGGGATTCACCTTTTTCGTTTTAAGAGATTCCTTAAGAGAAGATAAAATATATGAAGTCTGAAATAATACTTTTGTGTCCACAAAATTCCCTGAGGTAGTGCTGAGATTATTGAATTTCATGAAAATAAAAACAGTTTTCACAAGTTTCATCAGTTCATAATCAGTACGGTATATGCATAGGTATTTTCAGACATATATATTGTTTCTCAGTTTTGAATTAATGAGATATGAGTACTAGCAGTTTTTTTGTAACATGCAGTATGATTGGCAGTGCAGCTTTAAAACACAGTCTCTTGAAGGGCTGACATGGATTTTTCAAGAAAAAAGCATTAGTGTGATTTTTTTTATTATTATACAGAATCATTCATAGAATGGTTTGGGTTGGAAGAGAACTTAACGATCATCTCATTCCAGCTCCCCTGCCATGGGCAGGGACACCTCCCACTAGACGAGGTTGCTCCAAGCCCCATCCAACCTGTCCCTGAACACTTCCAGGGAGGAGGCAGCCACAACTTCCCTGGGCAGCCTGTGCCAGTGTCTGACCACCCTCACAGTGAAGAATTTCTTCCTGCTGTCTAACCTAAATCTGTCCTTTTCCAGTTTAAAGCCATTATCCCTTGTCCTGGTCCAACATGCCTAAGTTAAAAATCCCTCTCCATCTTTCCTGTAGGCCTCTTAAAGTACTGGATAGCCACTGTGAGGCCACACTTGTTTTGATGAAGCCCAGGATATGGCTGGCTTTCTGGGCTGCAAGCACACATTGCCAGCTTCTTACAGTTCATGAACAAACACTTTATTTGTAATTCATTATTCTTCACAATTTGAGTGCTCCCAGTTGTATTTTGGACTCTGCAGTGAGGCACTGTTGTGCCAGCCTAGAGACCTTGTTATAACAGGAGGTCGGGGGAGGTGACTCCAAAGCACTGGTACTATTGTAACTTAAAGAGTGCTCAGGATGCCAGCAAGCTGTCCCCGGTGTTTGGTTGCTATCTCCCAGTGCAACACCTGTGCAGATCCGAGTGTGGGGGAAATGTGGTGTCTTACAGACTAATCCCAAGGAAGTGCTCAACATGATAATGAGTGGAAGTTACAGGGAGGAGTGAGAGAGCAATCATATCTGCTCAGCTTCAAAACTCCGAGGTGGCTGATGACTGGTGCTGCCAAAACAACTGCTCTGGGGACTCTCAGCACAGCAGATATAGAGAGAAGCAGTACAAGAGGCCACATAAACTGGGAGCTGAGACGTCTTTGGAGAAGAGTTGTCTGACAGTGTTTGGACTGCTCTGTGAAAATGCCAGTTTGCTTGCTTTTCTAGTTTCCTTCAAAAGTCTGGAAAAATTTGAGGTGTTCCTGTGAAATGCATAGATTCAATTACAGCAGGTTTTTTTTTCAGTACAACAGTGCTGACATAAAACCTTCACCTATTAAGTTCTTTGGAGTGTTTCTTCACAGTAGATGTTTTTTAAACAGTTTTGCAGGTTTATTCTCACAATTTGCAGTAAAATTGTGGAATGGAAACAAAAAATGTGGCTTGTTTCTCGGGGGTACCAGTGTTCTTCAATGTTTCTTTACACAGGGGTATCTTCTAAAATATCTGTGTATCAAATTTGTTTTTGCTTTTAAGAACTCATCCTGTTATTGATCTCTCTCAAGGTCATAGATTCTTTTTTTTTTTATTTTTTTTTTTTCTTTTTTTTTTCTTTTTTTTTTTTTTTCTTTTTTCTTTCAAGAAACATGCTATCTGTTATATTCTAGATTATTTTTATATAGATACCCTGTAATTGCTCATGCATCACCATTAGTTTCTTTGACCTGTTTTTGATAGTTTTTAAAACAACAGAAACAAAAAGATGAATAGAAGGAAGGGAGGGAGAAGGGAAGGAAGGAAGGGGAAGGGGATGGAGGGGATGGACGGACAGAAGGAAGGACCTTATAGTATTATAAAAAACTTGAAGCGAGGCAGGGCTGAAATGCATCTATCTTGCCATCTAATGCACCTGTGTAGAATTCTCTTTCTTTTCGTTACAGCCTCTGAGCACATCTTAGTCACACTCCATTTTCATCCATAATTCTGGTAATGTAGAGTACTGCCACGGTGGCAAAGCAGAAACACAGTTAACACAAGATATAAAGCAATTAGATTGTAAGAATGCACTATGTCCATATGTAGAGAAGGCAAACTCAGTGATGCTTTTGATGGCAGAATACAGCGAGCTGGGCCAGGGCTGCCCAGAACAGTCTTGTGCCATGGACACCCAGAGCAGAGAGTGTATCTGCTTCATGTAGCTCATTGTTCTGGCTGGACATGAGCTGACTTTCCTACAGGGACAATAAAAGGGCCAATTTCCTACAAGGACAGTAAAAGGTGTGTTTATCTACATTTACTGCTTGAAGATAAATGCAACTTCCATGTTAATATGAGTGCATATATCACAAGAAGGTGATAAATAACCTTTTCTTCTTCTGTTTTCAGAGCCAAATTTTGTGTCATCTTATGACATTGGGAACTTCACCTACTTCTTCTTCCGTGAGAATGCAGTGGAACATGACTGTGGCAAAACAGTCTTCTCCCGTGCTGCTCGGGTGTGCAAAAATGATATTGGTGGCAAGTTTGTGCTAGAGGATACTTGGACTACCTTCATGAAAGCCCGACTGAACTGCTCTCGCCCGGGAGAAATTCCATTTTACTACAATGAACTACAGAGCACTTTCTTCCTACCAGAATTGGACTTGATCTATGGGATTTTTACCACTAATGTGTAAGTAAATTCCATGTTATATTTTGTTTTCATGGGTTTTGTGACAGGAAAGACTAAAGCTTCTGAGCTTTTCTCTTCTGCATATGCCAAGTAAATATCATAAATTCAAACTATTGTTTTATCCAGTCCACTGTCCTCTTGTGAACAAATGTCAGTTCCAAATGCTACCCACATGAATTGTTGACAGCATTTGAAAAAAGAAAATACACTTAACATTATCCATCAGGGAGGAGCCAGTTGTGTTTAGGACTAGTCAGTCATGTTCTTCATATGTTCTTATAAATACATTATTTTTTATTTTGCACACTAGTGACATACATAAAAACATTATGAATTTATGAAATAAATATTTTATAATTGTAATGTCACAGAGTTATGGACTTGATATGGTGTAATTTGACCATGTCAGAAAGAGCTCACCTTACCCAGAAGACCACAAGATGTGCTCTTGCATATTTTAAATTAGTCCTAACATATATCCCTGTGAGTTTGAGGGTCAGACCAAGATTTAGGTAAAATTAAAATAATGTGAACTTTGGTCTTTAGAATTTGTTCAGTAGTAAAATATTGAACAGACATAAAAGCCCCTAGACTCAGAGCTTGATAAGAAGAGTTGGTTAACTCACAGGAAAGATGGGATATTCATCTCAGAAAAGTTCTTTGTTACCTTGAACATGATACCTGGAGTTTGTATGTTGTTCAGTGAAAGCAACACAGACCACTGGAACAGTATGAGGTTCCAGTTTCTAAATGTCTTACCTGTTTGCAGTGTGTTGCTGATTAAGTCAGTTTTGTCTAGAATTTTAAAAACTTCTTGGGCTCCTAAAACATAGATTGGTGGCCTGTACTACTTCTGTAAACACCTGGGTACCTACCTTCTATCCACTATTAACCAGGTGGAAAGAGTCACAAATTAGTGCCAACAAATTATGATCCTCCAGTATTCCGGACAGGGGGCATGAATTTGAGCTCAAGCTGGTTTTCATGCTTTTAGTACAGCCCTTTAAGACACATGCGGCATCTTCCAGACTCAGGCTCTCAGCCCTGGACAAGAACCACAGGCTCTGATCATGACCTGGTGAGGGGCTGCCTGTGCCAGTTTGTAATAATTCCTGATTCATGACGTGGGGTGACAGGCTAGTAGTGAATCTAAATGCTGTTTTTTAAATGGAACAACAGAATAGCAGAGGCTTTGGGACCACTGCTGGTAAAAGAATTTGATGCTGTTTTCACCAGTAATTTTAATTTAATTCATCTGTTTTACAAGCTAGTTCGAATCTTAGACAACAGCTATTTCTCAAGTGGCATGCTCATACATTGTTCAGCATCATCTTTCAGAAAGCCTGACCAGAGGAATTCTCCAGAAAATGCACATGGCCACTGAAGGGGAATGTTGCTTTTTTCTCAGAAGGGCTTTCCTGACAATTCGGGGAATGATTAAAGCTTTTTCTTTGCTACAAATTTCACAGTTTCTGAGGTTGACTAAGTAAATCAGGGCTGCCATCAGCACACCCTGTCTCTTCTGAAAATTGACTTGCTAATGTAATAATTCTATTGCCACATGAAAGTAAACACCATTTGAAATCTTGCTACCTCCTTCTTCCCCACTGGAGCAGCATTCTGCCTTGTCCAACAGAGATGGACTATTCAAAAAACAATTTAAGGGTGGGGTTTTTTTGAGACCTCCATTTAAATTATGTTTGTTCTTGCCATCAAATATTGTAACTAAATTCTTGGACATTGTTGAAATGTTGTAGAGTTAAGATAACTTCCCCATGATGTGTGCTTGTTCACAGGTATCTGCACAACCCATATGGCCCCTTGTCAGCCCTGCAAGCTGACAGTGGAGAAGTGCCAGGGCTTCCCGTGGAGGGAACAACATATTATTTTCTATTGGTGTAACAGCATAAGATGTGACTGAACCACATTCACCATTCTGCATTCTCATTATCATCAGAATCACAATTATACCCTAATGTTTTTTTTTTTTAATATCGTGAATGCACTTTAATCTACTTGTGGAGAAAAAAAAATGAAGCATTTCTGTCAGTATTGACTGAATAATAGGAAAACCTGCATCTTTTATGTGTGGTTAACTAATACCTCCACTTTAGACACTGCTTCGTGATGAAGCTGATTTTGTTTCTTTCAGACTGTCTGAAATCTATAAACATAAATCTAATGTCTTTTAAGGACTCCAAGATATTCAAGAAGACATTGGTATAGTTAATAATACTAGTGAGCTGCTCTTAGTGACAGTTTATGTAGGCAAGAATTTATCAAATCCAATGATAATTGATCATGAAGAAATTGTTAGTATGAAAATTAAACTGTTGGGTTTCTTTTAAATAAGAGTGACAAGCAGAAGAAAGCAAATTGCTCTTCTGTCTTGCTGTTAAATCCATATATCCTAATTTTTAAAATCAGTTGTTGGTAAATTTGATCCCCTGGGGTTTATTTTTTCCTTCCATCATTTTGGAGTTCCTATAGTAGGCTTTCCTAACACTTGTGTAAAATTAAAAAAAAAAAAAAAAGGAGAAAAAGAATGCTGTGTGGATCAATTGTCAGCATTTTTACTTGCAATGGAAATTTGTGCAACTGCACCCTCTTTATCTGTCCCTTTATCTCAAATTGTGTAAGAGAACAATGCAGTTTTCCGTATTATGAGCTCTCATAGTCACTGGATTGTGTTCTTTACACTGTGCAGAATCACTTTATTGTCATGTATATCACATTTTCAAGACAAGAGCATGAAATTATATGTTTTGCCTGGCTGAGGTTTATTTCTCTTTATTCATCTAACAGGATATCTTGTAAAGTATGCAGTCCAAGTTTTTTTTTTTCTAGATCAGTTTATGGAACTTGCATGCTTATTGCTGTACAACATCTCTTGCAATACAGTTTTTTTCTGTATGAATCTTACCCAGGCATTCCATAGAGTCTAGAAACATACCATAAACTGCAGTTCCTTGCTTCTGTGATATTGCCATTGGTTGTATGGATGAAATGTTAATGAGCCCTGAGAATAATCTCATCCTGAACTTTGTGCCTAGAAGAAAGGTGTCTCTAATGCATGCAATTATGTGCTGACATATAGCCCTGGGGTATTAGAGCAGTAACAGAAAGTAGGAATTTCTGAGTTTCTCCCACATCAGCTACTTGGCAAGGGTGACAACAATTTAAAATCCCATGTCTGTGACTATATCAGCCCATCTTATATCATTATCTTGAGATATCACCTCCTCTCTGATCATATCTGATGTATTAATTACTTGAAGGATTAAAGAGTTATTGTCTTATTTGTTTATTTTTCAGCAAATGGACTTCTTAATGTTATTTCTTAGGTTAATGTTTATATTTCTTTTGCAGGAACAGCATAGCAGCCTCAGCAGTTTGTGTCTTCAATCTTGAGTGCTGTAACTCAGGCCTTTAATGGACCCTTCAAATACCAGGAAAACTCACGGTCTGCTTGGCTTCCATATCCAAATCCTAACCCTAATTTTCAGGTACAGACACATGGGAGAAGAACACTAGTTTACATGAGTTTTTCTCAAAGTGCTGTGTGGTTCTTAGTTAATAAGTCCAGTTTTGCAGGATGTTATAGTCTACAACCTTAAAAATATTACTCCTCAGCCCTTTCTTCCTCCTCCCCCNAAATGTCTGGATGACTATGCAGGGTTAAAAGACCTTACACTTTAAAACGGCTTACACTTTAAAACAATGGAATTTATATGCTCCTGAGGTTCTCTATCTCCTTATTTCAAGATACTGCATTTTATTCTTCCACAATTTGGGTTGGAAAGCAGATGTACTTTGAAGAGCAGGAGAAACTTGAATCTTAGTTAGGCTCAACTTGAATCTTATGTCAAAATGAAGCACTATCATTATCAAGACAACATGAATTCTTGGCTGAAATGTGATTAAAATGCAATTCTTTTTACGTTGTATTTGTACTATTAAAACCTGAAAAAGAAACTTGTCTGATACAAAAAAAAAAAAAAAAAAAAAAAAAGAGAGGGAAGGGGAGAGGTAGAGGAGGAGTGGTCAGGGTTTTGTATATTTTCTGTGCAATGTGGTCCACACTCCTTGAAGAGTCTGATTTGTGACATGGTGTGCCCCTTGTAGGAACTTAGCCTCAGAAGTTGTAGCAATCTATAGTAGGCTTACAGTGTACAACTTTTTAGTCCAAGGTGAGTCACTCAAAGGAACTCTCTACAAAAGCAGAAGGGTTTTTCAGGTAAGCACATATGTATTGTTCTCTTCTTCTGCATAGTCATCGCTCCTACTGTGACAATTTTACTGAGTGTAATTCTAGCAAGGGAAGACAGCTTTGAAGTAGTGATTAACAACAGTAGCTTTTCACCGAGATACTGAGGTGTATTCACCTTTATCTGCTTTTCACCCTCCCTTAGTCTCAATGCAATTTCACAAGTTTAGTGCTGCTCCTGTAACAGCCTTCTCTGTCTTCTTGTAAGAATCATAAGCTTTACAAGCCTAAAACTGAAGCACCCATTGGGGATTGTAGGTAGTTTTATTTACTTCCTGATTTGTGCAAATTAAGGAAAATAAGGCACTGAATTTACTCTGACTTACAGGCCAGAGCCACATTGCCTTCCCTAAATAGTATGTTCAGCTTTAACCCCAAGTGACAATATACCATTTAAGGAAGTCACATTACAGATGTGAGCTATCTTTGTATATAACTTTCTACATATTGTAGAAATATTTGTATTGTTAAAATAGTGGTTGTAAGGGGGTCTAAAGGAGGCTAGATTTTTAAAGGAGAAAGCCTGAAGAAAGGGTTGTATGTAAAAATCCTATCTTCTTTCCAGCTGAGCAAGTACAATTGACATTGTGAACCTTTCTTATAGCTATGTGTTGATAATTATTGTGAGAGCACTCCATAAAAAATGGTATATATAAACAAAGATGATGCCCTAATGGCTGCTAAAAACCAGCTTAAGTCTCTACTATACTACTGGTGCTTATTTCTAAATCGCAGTCAAGGCCAAGGTGTTGAAATTTCTTGCCTGGGTAGTCTGATTTTAATGTGGCTCCTACTTCATCCAGTTTACAAGAACAATGACAACAGTTGTATCTCTCTGAGCAACAGCTTTGCATGCCAGCACTGTGGTTAAAAGCTCTAATGTGGCCTTTTACAGCACAGTATTGAGGCCACGTGACATTAACTGATCTCTAGGTATCATTAGTGATATCAAACTTATGTTCTTCTGCAGGTGCTATCTTTTTTTTTTTCTGCTGAACTTTCTGTTAGATTACTGGCCCCATAACTGCAGCAGTGATGTGTACCAGAAGCTAGTCTAGTGCTTAGAGATAGTTGTAACCATTTTTTGTGACTTGATGGTGCTTTATAGTATATACTTCACGTAGATGGGACATATTAATGGACTGAGTCACTGATTTCCTGCCCAGAAAGAAGGACTTCTCTTTTGGAGAGTCCTTATGGTAAAAAATATCAGAAGTTCTGTTTGGGTAGTCTTGGAAATAGATTTATCTTCAGCGTATTCACCTACTCAGCAATAACAGGCAGAAGTATGTAATTTGAAGGAAGACTGCTGCTATGATCAGAAATTGTACTTCCAAGACTGTATTATAGTAAAAAATATTTTCCAGATTAGAATACTATTGCAGTCACAGTTTTTAGGATCACTGTTTCTCTTCAGAGGTTTTTCCTTCTGTCTTTACACAGGACCATTCCAATCCTAATACCAAGGACCATATGTATTTCAGTGTATTGTGACTGTTCCAGTTGGAGTCATTCCTGATTAACAGAGTTAGAGAACCTCTTCTTTGGCATGGTTTATTTTTTTCACTGGCCTGATATGCAGAGTGCTCACAGAGCAAGTAATTGTTTCCTGCCACTTGCTTAGCTGTCTTTCCTCATTGTATAATCTCTCATTATAAAATTATTTTAGTTTTTCTTAACATTTGTGGATTTGGAATAGTCACTTAATTTCAGGCTGAAATCATGGCAATAATGAAAAAACTTCTAGGCTTTTCACAGTGGAAAGTAGTTCATGGTGTAATTTATGACATAGAATAGAACAAAGTATTTCTCATCTGTGCCTTTCACATCACTGACATATTTGATGAATGTTGTGAAATACAGCTTTACTTCTCTGATGCAATTAGGTGTGAGTAGCCATGTGGATGTTTACATGCTCACATGCACTAAGTGGCTTTTTCTTTTGTGTCTTCTGTTAGCTGAAGACTAGAATGGGCTAAAATTAACTGCCGCTTAATTTGCTTTCTTTGTGGTTGACATTTGTGCCTGCCATTAGTGAATGCTTGCCTCTAAGGAAAGAGTAGAGTTGTCAGATATGGAATACAGTCAGTTCCAAAGGAAAAATGTCATTGTCATGGATAACACTTCATTGCTAGAGCCCTGCACTGTCCACTCTTGGCTAATAAATACAGAGCCTGAAGAAGCTCCTATAACTGTATGTGGTGCTTTCATCTAAGATTTCTGTCAGCCCCTGGCAGGTCATGGTAGGACATGGGATTTCCTTTGAAAATTTACTGTGTGCTTAGCACTCTGTGTGTGTAAATTATAAAGAAAACTAGTCAGAAAAGTATATGGTTTCTTAGATGGCAAGTTTAATCTTTCCTGGCCTGTGAACATAGTAAGATATTACTATACCCACTTGTGGTGGTCAGTCTGGTGCTCTTCCACATTGTTTAGAGTTAGGGAGCCTCCATAATACTGCATAGGAAAGCAGAGCTTCCTCCATCACTGCGTGGACAGAGGTCAGCACCAAGATGAGACCTGAAAGTGGAATTCCACGCTGTCACTACAAGATGTACTCTTGTTTTTTATTTTCTTTTACTATAAATCAGATAGTAAATCTGTTGTTACTGCTGATGTATATTGTAATGTTATTTTTCTGTGTTTACAGTGTGGCACCATGGACCAGGGTTTGTATGTAAATCTGACTGAGAGGAATCTTCAAGATGCTCAAAAATTCTTCTTAATGCATGAAGTCATCCAACCAGTTACTCCAATTCCTTACTTCATGGAGGACAACAGCCGATTTTCCCATGTGGTTGTGGATGTAGTTCAGGGCAAGGACATGCTTTTCCATATCATCTATCTTGCTACAGGTATGGACTCTACTTTGCTGCAATAACTGCAAAAGTTTACGAGTTTTAGTGTTCTATGAATTGGTTATGGAATATATATAGTGCACATTGAAAAACAGCTTTTAGTATTGGACAGCTTTAATTTTTACCTTCTACCTTTTCTGAGTAGATTAATTCATTACTTTGCAACATCTTTGTTTATATTATATTCTCACTTCCATTTTTGGTGTCTGTTGCCTATTATCCTTTGAAGGTATAAAGCCCATATGCTCTTGAGGGAGCAAACAGTTGGAAATTCTACAAACAAGACTTCACAAGTTTCTCTGTCTTTCTTTTATGTAGTTCACGGTACAGTTTTACTTAAGACAGTTAAGGAGCCTCTGAGATAAAAGTAACTTTAGAAATAGCAAATACCATTACTACAATTGCTGCTTCTGAGTTTTCTGCTCACAAATATTTTATTAGTTGTCCTCTTCATCTCACTTTGCATTCATTATGCAGTTTTACACCTTTCCTTATTAACTTCCTATTTATATGATCTTGCAATCAGTGAAGTAGATTTAAAAATTGCCATTGATTCAGTAGAAACAGGATCAGTCCTTTTAATTACTAAAGTTATTATTTGCTAATGAAATGTTTGTATTCTATACCTTATCATTTATCAAGAGCCCAAGAAAAATGTGTGTTGTGGTTCAATATGTGATTTAATTTTCCCTTGAAAACATGATTTTCAGAGAAGACTGCTTCCTCTTAGTCTGGAGAGATTTTGTAGTATTTTGGTACATTCAAGTGAGACAGTATTTCTTTGTATTTTGTCCTTGTAACTTTCTCATTGTGTGCCTTGAAAGGTAGACAGTAATATAAAAAGTTTTAATAGGTTAAAATTGTGCTTGGGTTTGACCAGTTCTAGTCAAAACAGCCCCATTTGGTAAATCATAGCATTTTAAAGTGAAATCATGCCAATTCTTAATAGCCATAGTGGTGTCCTGACAGAAGCTGAATTACAGAAACATGTACCTAATTGTTTTTATATGAAGAGACTATCACTGCATTATGGGATAGTTATATTATAATGGCAGAACAAGGATGATGTAATTTGTCTCTGCAATGCTTCGTCTTCAAAAAAATCCAAAGGAAAAATCTGAGGAACAAGAGGCTGCTCTGTGTTCAGTCTCTGGGAGAATCAAGGAGCACACCTCCTTGTAACATGCTTTATGTAACATCATATGTTCCTATCATGTAACATGATGGGAAAGAACGTGATAGAGAATATTCAGCATGGATTCCCCAAGGATGAATCACAGCTGACAAACCTGATTACTTTCTGTGGTAGAATGACTGGATTTGTGCATGAGGAGAGAGTAGCACCTCAACTTTAGAAAGACATTTGACACTGCCTTCCACAATATTTATTTATCCAAATTAGAGTGTATGGTCTGTATGGGTAGGCAATTGGATCTATAAAACCTGCTTGGTAGTTGTTACTGAGAGCTTTTCACGTGGTAAGGAGCTGAGTATTGCCCTTTTTAATGTTTTAATCAATGACCTGGAGGTGTCTCTATGCAGTGTGCAGATGACACCAGGCTGAGGTATGAGTAGTTACACTGAAGGATGGTGTTGCTGTCCAAAGAACCTAGATATGCTGGAGAGATGGGCTAGCAAGGACCACACGAAATTCAGCAGGTGTAAATATGAAGTCCCAGATCTGGGAAAAACTAATTCTGTGCAACAATTGAGGCTGGGGACTGACTGTCTAGGAAACAATTCTGCTGAAAGGGCTTGAGGACTTCAGTAGACAGTGAGCTGAACATGAGCCAAGAGCATGTCCTCACTGCAAAGAAGTGTCTGGCTGTTTTAACAGGAACATAGCTAGTAGAACAAGGAAAGAGGTTATCCACATGTACTCAAAGCACTTTAGACCCAGTTTTGTACTCCCTCCAATACAAGAAGGATGCTGAAAAACTGGAGCAAATCCAGTGGAGAGCCATCTCCTGTTGGAGACTGGAGCACCATGCCCTAGGGGGAGAAGCTGAGAGATGGAGAGAAGACTTCAGGGGATCCTAGTAACTGAGTGCAAATACCTACAGGGAGTCTCCATAGAGATCAGAGACAGGGTTGTCACAGTGGTGCATGGTGGGAAGACAGGAGACAACAGGCAGAGAGTTTCAGTATGGGTATGAAGAAAAACTTTTTCACTCTGAGGATAGTCAAGCGTTGTATTAGATTTTCCAGAGTCTGTACAGTCTCCATTCTTAGGGGTTTTCAAGACCAGACAGCAACCCCATCTGGGTTATAGCTATCTGTCCTTTGAGCAGAAGGTTGAACATGAGATGTCCTGATGTCTCTTCCAGTCTAAATTATCCTCTATGTATTGTATGCCAGTAAAATATGCAAATCGGTTGGGATAAATAACCAATTTTTACTCAACACTCTGATAACAGATATCGTTGTACTTCCTACTGACAAATGGAAAGTGTGTTCAACTCTAACGTAAGTCGTGGCAGTAAGCAATTTACGTCTAGTGGTGTAGAGCAGGATGGATTCAAACCATGCTGTCTGAGATGCACTCTGCCAAACTTTTGTAGTAAGAATTCATTACAACGTTCTTCAAAAAAGCATCTTTTTAAATGCACAAAGCTGATTCAGAGGGAGGGTAAGCATATAGATTAAACTGAATTGAATACAAATTATTGCTCTGCTGTCTTTGTTACTAAAACAAAGCAAAAATTGCTTTCTTTGAAGAAGAGCAGTAATTCCAAGAAAATTCTCTCTCCCTCCCCCCACCTTCCCTAGCTGTCCAGCCTGTTATTAGAATACAAATATCACAAGGGAGAATAACACTGGCACTAAAAAAGTGCAGTCTAATTTCATTAAACCTTAACTAGATATAATACTACTTGAAGAGAGATTGAGAGTAAGCAAACAAATGTATTAATCTGCTGTGTCAACAATTTTTCATTTCCTAAACTTTTGCCAAATCATCATTCTGCTGGGAGATTCTGATGTGCTGGGATTTAGTAGCTATTACTTGTATCAAAAATATATTTTAGTACTTTGGAAACACATTTAATCTTTCACTGCACTGACTTCTAGCACAGAATGAAAGGATATATCAATTCCTGCACATTTTGTGTTAGAGCTAGCACAGTGCTGCTGGCTTAGGGTAAGCAGCAAATTTTCGGTGAGTCAGAAAGGAAAGTCAAGGAAAGAATTCACAGAAGTTCTAACCTAAAAATCATCCCTAAAAATAAGTTAAAAGCACAGCAACCTGGAGAACAAACCAATATTTTGACAATTTTTCAAATTTTAAAGACTTCATTCTTCATCAGAAAAAAATCCAAGTGATATGATGTTATATATGCCATAGTTTTGTAGTTTTGTTTCCATCCCTTTTATCCCTTTTCCCTGCTCCTGCTTTTTCCACCCTTTTGTTTCTCCCTTTCAGTTTAAATGCTTAGGTGTCTCATGGTAAAAAAGCTTGCCAATACCAAAGATTTAAAAGTCATTATTCAGAAAACAGGATGCTGCAATAAGAGCAAGTAGCCCTTAGAGTACTGTTGCCAGTCCAGAATGAAATTAAGAAAATTATTAGGTATGGTGTTTACTCTGAGAGTATTCTGAAAACAGTCTCTGATTTCTTTTTTTCGGGAGTTCAGAAAAATTAATATTTACACTGTCTGAAAAGAAACTTTAAGGCAATACTTTAAAAATTACTTGGTGGAGAAGCTGACATTTTCTCTGGTGTTTGGTCCCACTGAACAGAGTATGTTCCCTTTGTATCCTAAGCAGAAAAGGTGTATGACCAGTGGCTGATCTTGATTATTGGGATTTGTAGATTGCCACTGATGAAAGTGGCTATGGCTAAGTTATGAAGAGAGGATGAAACCTGAAGAAGGATTTATTGGTGACTACATCGCATGTCTCTAAAGAGAGGGTTGCTCACTGCACTGAATCTGAATTTTTATGTGCTATAAAGCCAGGTTTTATCTGTGGTTTAAAGGTGACTGGACAATGTTACAACAGGTTTTAAACTTCAGCTTCCAGGAAAATCTAGCAAACGGCTTCCTCCCTCTTCAGATCTCAAAATTATGGATAGCAAGGCAGAGAATTATGATAAAAATAATTCTGATGAAATATATACAGCAATGAAAAAGTGGAGGCATTGCACAAATAAATTTCAAAAGATATTTTTTTGAAAAGGTAGTTGTATTTTTCATACATTTGCCTTTAGAAAGGTTATAACAGGTAGTAAATTCCCACAAATGCAACATTTTTGTCATGAGGCCCAAATGCTATACATTATCTAGAAACTAGTCCCAACCTCGTGGAGAGGTTGGAAAATATGCACAAAACTCAGCTTAGAAACACAATCAGAACAGTTTTTATTTCTTAAGTTTGTCTTACTAGAGGGTATTAAATGGATACAAAGTAGTGCACTAGTTGATACCTCTATGATTTTTGTTACAGTTCTTTCCTTTTGTTTTTGTAATCAGTACACCACACCTTTTGCTAGGGAGCAACCAAAGGTCTTAACAAGAAAAACAGTTGTTTGTGTGTTTTTGCTAAAAAGTCTCAGATGAAATGTTGTGATTTCCCTGGCACACTACAACTTCTGACCAAAATGTGCAGCTCTCAGAGTGCACATTTAATGTGCAACTTAATGTGCAAGGTGTCATAATATATGTAGTATGTGTGAAGTTACCAACCTTAAAATTATAAGCAAAAATATATGCTCGTATGCATTTTATACATGGTGAAGAGGGCAACAAAGCTGAAACTGACAACATTTTTTTCCAGTTTGGTGCTATTTCTGACTATTATCTCAAGTGTGTTGAGGTTATTGGAAGTAATCTGTAGATAATTTCTGTAGAAAGGAGCTATAGACTTTTCCTCTCAGTTTTAGTCTAGAAACTACAATGCAAATGCAATAATAATAATAATAATGATCAAAGTAGTTGTAATCTGAGACACAGGTGTGAAAGTGGCAGGTAATCTATTGGTATGTGTTGATATTTCCTAGTTTAAAAGCAGGGAAACAGGAATCAGAGTGCAGATGGACAACAGGGCATATACACTAGGGCATGCAGCTGGCAACTTTTACAACCATTTCTCTTCAGTTTTAACAGAAAACACTGTGATTCATTTTTTATGTCTTTCCTTGACAAAGGTATGGTGTGCTTTTACATAGTTGTAAAGCACCTCTGCAGCTGTTTTTAAACTTCTTCCCTGTATTTTTTTATCCTTCTGGCCTTATACAATGTCCATTAGAGAGGCTTGAAGCAAGATCAGTCATCAGTTACTCTGCTGCCTAAAGCTGGTGCATGTTGGAATATACCAATCCTAACACCAACATGGTAGCCTTGAACATTTGTTTTAGAAAATCAAGCAATAAAACACTAAAATGATAAACTTATTCTTTATTTTTGCAGTGACCACTACCTCTGATAAAGGGAAGTGCTAACTGAATGCTTTGTTTATGTTATTAATCTCTCCTGGAAATATTTTGCTGTGAAATTTAAGAAAAGAATTAAAAGACTGAATGGTTTTCTCTTCAAGAGTCTGATGTTCATGCTGGGATTTATGCTAATGACACTAAGAATCATCACTACAGATTCCTGCTAGAATATTTATTTTATATGCCGTATAGTATAGCTTCAGTGACAATTAATGATAGTGTAAACCACTGCTATTTTACTATTAATTTAAACACTGAAACGTTGATTTGCCAGTGCCTTATCTATTGTGTAATCTGTGCGGGGTGAAGTGGCTTTAAAATCTTACCAAAGAGAATGATCATGTCTACAGTCCAGGCTACACAGTTATTAATGATACTACAGGGCTCTACAGGATCACACCCAGCATTTAAAATGTCCAGACCTGCTGATTTCCCTTGGCTTTGTAGGTGTGTTGAGATAAATCATTCTGCCACCTCCAGTTAGAGAGTGCTGAAGTGGTTTCGTAATATATAGATGGCTCTAACTAGAGCTTGTTATACTCATTGACAGCAATTTCTATGTGAGAATAGTAGCCCGCTATTTGATTCACAAATTACCCACCACTTATTTTTAATAATTTTTGTTATTATAATCAACCCATAAATAGGTCATGATTTTGATTAGATTGTTGCTGAGATTTGCTCATATAATTTGTTTGCATTTTAGATAGCATGTTCATGAATCGCCTGCTGCTAGTAGATGGCATTTTAGTTCTGTTCTCTTGTGGGACAAATTTAAGTAATACAATCCCTTTCTTTTCTGTTCAAAAGTTGTCATTATGTCTTTATAATTGCTCATCTCTATCAGATAAAGACTATAAATAAAATGTCCCAAGAACATACATTGTGTGCACTTCTGAATTGTTGGAAGTCGAAAATGCTGCAAGCAGCAGGTACTGACTGAAGAACAGCTGCCTCTGCTTGCAAGGGGGTGAGACTGATGTGCTGGCCAGGGACAGAAAGATTGTGAAGAGCTGAAGACAGTGTCTGCAGCTTCCATTAAAAAAAGACCAGCTCCTCTTTATCACAGTGACACTGAGCTTTCAGATCCTGTTTCACTACTTTGTAAACTTAGAGGGCCAAACAACCTTTCCCTCTTCCTTTCTTTTGTTTTTTTTTTTTTCCCACTATTACCTCTTCTTCATGGCAGGAAAAATTGGTAACCCCTACATTTGTTATTAGATTATGCTAATACACAGGATGTGAAGCTGAGAGTGAAAGGGATATCTTACAGTGTTGTCTTGTCTTCAGGGCTATGTTATTAGCTATTAGTTATTAGAATGTTATTAGTACCTAATCCTGTATTCAAATAGCTTTGAAAACAGCTATTGGAGTTAATCTTGGGGTGAAGTTTGACCTTTGAAACAACTGTGTAACTTGCATAAGAACCCAAGTTCAAAATGCTTCTGAGAGAACTGGGGAGGAAGCCTTCCCTTTGAAGTCACTGGGCTGCATCAGAATTTTTCAGAAAGGACTAGGTAAATTGGTGCATTACTGAACATTGTGAAGATCTTTAGAATGTTCTGCAAAGCCTTTTACTTTTCAAAAACCTTTCATTTAAGTTGAACAGGCAGAAGAGTGAGTCAAGGAACTCCAGCCAACCACGGAAAGTGGAATAGTTAAATCATGGAGAGAAAAAAAGTCAAAGCCCTACCTGAAGCTCATCTTTGACAATTAAAAAAAACCCCAAAAAACTAACAAAGAAAATTTGGATCACAAGCATAATGGTATTGTATGGATGATATTCAGTGTGAGCTGTCAGTAAAGCAATCATTAAAAGGGATATTCTTCTGAACTCTGATTTTTGTTAATTTTCATGAACTTCTTTATTCTTCAGCCTTTTTCCTAGTAATTCTCAATTAGTTCTTTAATTTCTTAAAGTAATGAGATGAACACCTGGTGAGAGGGTTTTAGATTCATGTCTCTAAATCCAACTTTGCTTCTGTCTCTTGTCCATTTACTTCCTAATTTACTTTAGATTAGAAAGAAATCGATGTAATTCTTTCTGTATTTCTGAATAAAATCTGTGCTTTAAGCTGCAATTGTTGCTGAAGTTACATACACTTTATACTGGATTTGTACTGCATATATGCACTGAGTGTGGCTCATCTAGGGATTGAGGAATAGGAGAAGGTACTATACGCAAACTGCAAATGAATTTTAGTAGAGGATAGTCCCTTAAATGTTGTAGTCAGCCAGGTTTGTGATGCTTCTGGATCTGTACAGTAGCCAGTTGTCTTTCTGACACTTTCAATGAAAATAGCCACATGACTCAGTTAAGAAATCGGGCAAGGTTTATTGTGGGTTATTATCTGAGAAGCAGTTTTCTCCACTATTGCATGTAAGTGCTTCTTTGATCTGGGTACTGGAAAATTTATTCAGCAGGAAAACGCTATCATATTCATGGCATGCATTAGGTAGTACAAGGTATTAATCATTGTGGTGGCACAAAAGAAGGCAATAAAAATAGAAGTAGCAGTAAGCACTCTTTGTCTGGTCAGATCCAATCCAAGTTAATACATCTCAACTTTCGGAGACTGGCAGGGATCCAGAGCCTGTGTTCAATTGTAATTCTGTCTTTTGAATATGTTGTGGCATTCTTCACTGCTGCTCTGAGTTAGATAGCAAGCCTTAAATTACAAGAACCGTTTCATCTTGCTATTAATATCTGTGTTTATTATCTGTTCTGCTACTTTACTTAGAGGTTACACATTTCTCTAGAGAAGCTTACCTCCACTGGCTAAGAAATTCACTCCTAACTACTGATAACATTTCAGAAGGTCCTACCAAAATCGGAATGTTTCCTCTTCCTGAGATTTTCTGGGAAATTAATAAAGTTTGTATTGTTGTGCTTTACACAGTAGCAACCTTATAGTTTTATTTTTTTCCATTTTTTGAATCCAGGGTATCAAAATTATGCATCTCTTGACAGGTGTAATGTTTACTATTTGTAACCCTGAGACTTGTTCTGTCTTCTTTGCCTCAGGGCTTCAAGCTTTGTGTGTATGTGTAATGTTTACTGCAATAAAAGCTAGATGTTGCCAACAAAAGTGGCTGTAATTACAGTATATAGCCCAATGGGCATTCTCCAGAATAGCTGTTATTCACATGTAGCTCTTGATATTGGATCTGTTTAGTTATCATCTAACTGTCCTCAGGGAATAAGTTTTTTTTCATGTTTAGGAATAAAAGATTGTTGCCAGTCACACTCTTATCAACTACCTGTATTTGAACTTCAATCTAATTTGTCTTAATTTATGCCTGGAATTACAAACTAGATAGCTCATTTTAAATACAACCTTACATGCAGCCCTAAGGAATCCTGACATAATTTTTTCTTATGATAATATGTTGATTTAAGAGGATATGGAATGCATAAAAATATCTGAGACTTCTAAAGTTGGCATTCTTGGTAGTCTTGTAGCGCATGCTCACAGTATACTATGCATATTGGCATAATCAATTTGATTCAAATGAAGTCACTATGATCAAAAGCAACAAAAATGTGTAAGTTGTTTTGGCTATAGGTTTGATGCACAAAAAAAGAGGTCTTGATAATCTGTTTCATTTTTAATCTGACATTGTTGAAATGCGTTTCTTTTCTTAGCTGGAATATTTGTAAAAAGATTCTTTTTGCATGCCAAGTTACTTCAGTCTGATGCAAGTCAAAAAATGTTATACTGACCTTATTTGAGGATTCTGGCTTCATTTGTTATGATCCTTGTAAATATTTTTTATTACTGAGTAACTTTATAGACAGGATTTAGGTAATTTAAATACAAATTTGAAATGAGATTATTCCTTGCTAAGAACAAGGACTTTGTGCTTGATATTCTCATCAATCATGCCTTGGTCTGTATTGCCTAACTGAGAATTTCTGATACCTCAAGGAAGAAAAAGAGAAAAACAGTGTGAGGTATTAGAGCCAAACTTGAAAATCACCTATTTGCCAAGTCCTGAAAAACAGATGTCTGTTCCCCAGCTCATTAAAGCCTCATCTAAGGATTTTATGCTGTAGTTTTAACCATATCCTCTCTGCTTGAACAGCATTTCTTAAACCAATGTTAGTATTGTTGTGTGTTTGAATACTCACACTTTAATATAACTTTCTGAAGGGGATATAAATGGTAATGGCTGGGGGCATGGTCAAGCATTTATGCCTTGAGCAAATCTGATACACCTCCATGGGACTGTCCTCTGCAATCAACACAGAAACACTTGAGAGAACAGTCAGTCTCGTTACACTGATCTGGGTGCTAGCAACATTTGGGATTTGTAGAGCAGAGGTTGAATTCCTCTTGGACTCCAGAGTTCAAAGCCATCTCTTTCACTTCCTTGTGGGATGCCTGATCCAGGAGAGAATGGGCTGCTGCAAATGGGGAGGAGCTCTCCCACATCCACTCACTGGCAGTTTTAACCTGCATGCAGAGCACAGAGTTCATCTGGCCTGCAGATGCAGGAGTGCAGCAGCTCACAAGCCAAGTAGGTAGAGAATTCCACTACAGAGGTGCCTTGTTCCCTGCTGCAAGGACTATTCATATATTTTTCCAAGGACTTTTTAATTAAGCAGTAAATTCCCTGAAATACCTTAATGACGTGGAAGGCATCTATTTCTTGCATGTTATAAAATCACATCAGAGAAATCACACTCATGATTTTTCTTGGATGTTGCTAAGATTTTTCGCTTTAGTTCAGCTGCTCCTATACATTGAGAGAGAATAAGGCACCTGTCACTGCTTTTGAATTTGTCAACAAATCAAGTCAGTTTGCAAGAAAAAAGCATAACAAAAGAAGTTTTAAATCTTCCCTAGGCAAAGGGATACTCATTGAAGTATCAATGCTAGGGTATAGTTAAATTAAACAGTTATAAGTTATATTAAGTTTCAAGTTTTAATTTTTTTTTCTCTTTAGGTGGTATTACTGTTCTGAAAACCAGTTTCATACATGTAGTTGTAAGAAAAAAGGTGGCAACTGAACCCAGATCTCACAAAGATTCAAATTGATTTGTAGAAACTATTTCTTTATTAAAACTTTTATCAAGAAAAAAATAATTGAGATTGAAAATAAGATATCATTAATAGATACCACTTCATA
Organism: Florisuga fusca; assembly: GCA_038090715.1. Taxonomy (NCBI): domain Eukaryota; kingdom Metazoa; phylum Chordata; class Aves; order Apodiformes; family Trochilidae; genus Florisuga; species Florisuga fusca. The sequence continues at coordinate 46,039,461 of JAAWXA010000005.1, read as the reverse complement.
AAGCCTTAAAATAACTAATGCTTTGTGTCAAATAAACAAAAGTAATGTAGCACCAATTGAAATGTTAATAAGTGGCATTTTATTGACTATGACCTGTTACAGATAGATTATAAATGGTTATGGATAGTTTAATCCTCAAATCAAACAAAGTTTTATGAAGTTGAATCTTATCCCTTTCAGTCACATCTTTGGCAAGATTAAAATCTCTGGATAGATTGAAAAATTGTTGTAAATAAAGGTGTGCCAGTGAGCATGATTAATGAAAAATACATGCATTTTGGGACTACTGAAATTAGTTTCTTTTGTCGGGCAGGAAGAAACATCTGGTTTAGATCTAGGGAGGGTAAAAATTTGCAGCTAGTGTGTATGAGGTTAAGTCTTACAAACTGAGAAAAAGGAATGATTTAGTTTGATTTTCTTAGTGAAGAAAACAGACCCTATTGATGTGGAGGCTGAGACGTATAATTCAGCATGTGTTTTGTTATCTGGTATGCTTTTTTGCTTAAACTTCTAAGAAAAGGCCAAGCTGGAAAAGGAGGTTTCAGTTTTAGAAGTTAGTAGCTGTAAATAGACAGTCTTTCAAAAAAAAGGCATGCTGATTTGGTTTAGCTGCTAGTTTTCTGGTTGCTTTGCATTTTAGGTGCAAATAAATCTCAGTTTCCCTTTAGAACTTGAGTTCTCCAGTTGAAAGATTTTTTTGAGTGAGTGTGACTGGAGCTGGATTTAAATTTCAATTCAAGGCATGAAAAGGCCACTGAGGGATTGTACACAAATTGCACTATTTTCTAAAATATAATACCTTTTTGATTCATAGGAAACCCTGCTAGTGGAAACCTTAATTGTACCCATTTATAATCTGTGGTATTTTAAGCAGCAGTAGATATTTTTCTGTATTATAGCACAAATTTAACTCTTTGTATGGTGGTTACTGGAAGAAACCTTTGCTTATTCAACTGCAAGTTGGTATTTGTCCTTTATGCTTCTGAGACACTATAACATGCAGGAATTAAGTCTACAGGGGATAAAAGTGCTCTAAAAAAATACAGTATGTTTAAAAAGCTTTTTCTGGAAAACAATAGAGTGGATTACTGTCCTGATCTCCGTTGACAGATACATTAAAAAACTGTTGTATTTGAAAATATTTTTGGGGAGCTGGGGAAGGGTTTATTCTTCAGTAATTGTTGGGCTGTGTTTGTCATTAATTTTTATGTCTGTCCTACTAGACACACAGTTTTGAAGAAAGGTGCTTATTTTCAAATAACTAGTATCTAGATCAGCGCTTTTTGTTCAAAAGAGTTTTTGAATCAATAGTTCTAATTTCCTTTATAAAGGATAACCCATAAATATCCCCTTCCTACTGTAAATGAATATTTCATTTTTACTTACAGCCATGAGAAATTCCTCGAGTTGCAGAGGCACAAATTAATTCATCTTGCAATACCCCTAGGGCATTGAGATTGCTAATTGGTTCAAAAGGTATGCAAATAGATTGCCATTGAAATTTTACCTTTCAGATGCTTAAGAGTTAGCATAAGTTGGTTAAATCCTCTCTTAAACATAAATGCCCAGGGTCCTGTAGCAGACCATCATACCTCATTCATTGGCAAGTATTTTCAACAATGTATCTCATTTAAGCTTAAATTCAAATAAATTTCCAGTACTGTAAGAGTCACGGTTTAATGCTGGGCCAGCAATTAACCGAATGACAGATGCTCTCTATTAATCCCCCTCCCTGACAAAGAAAGGAGAGAGACTTATGGGTTGGAAATTAAACTACACAACTTTAATGAAACAGTAATGATTAAAAGGAAAAAGTACTAAATATATACAAATATACAGAAAAACAATCATATATTTCTCCCCCCTTCCCCCAGTAACTCTCACGTCACCACTGAGGCTGCAGGGCAGCCCTGGGGAAGTCCAGGCTGGACTCCTGGAGTCATCAGCAGTCGGGAGCTGGAGGCAGGAACACACAGATTCAGGCTGGCACGGATTGGGACCACAGACAAATAAATAGGCAGAATCCTTCCAGGATGCCAAAATGAACAGGAACAGGCAAAAAAGGGCCAAAGGGAAGAGCGAAGGGTGAAGACAAAGAAGGGGTTTGACCCTGGTGGTCCCTCAAATTTATACCGAGTAGGATGCATATGGGATTGAAAAGAAGGGTTGCAAGTGTGACCTCTTTACTCCCTTTCTTTTTCTGGAGCATAAGATGTTCCTCAAAACCGAGCAGTGTCCTTGGTTTTGCAGACCATTTTCTTGCCGTAACTATAAACATTGAGAGTTATCAGTCCTAGAAACAGAGACTGACTGAGAAACTTGCTGTTAATTTCAGCAACTACAGCTACTTAGAAAAGACTTAGCTGAAAACAAAATTACAAGACAGAAAATGAGTTCTATCCTGGCCCCAACCAGGACAGTAAGGAAGCACATATTTACTTTAAATGTAATAGTAAAGAGGTAATAAGGAGTCAGAGCCAAAGATAAAGAAGGTAAATCTAAACATGTTGTGTTTGCTTTTTATATGGTATCTTTCAAAACTGTTCTTGGTACATACAAGAACTTAAAACCAAAATGGAACCAAATTTCAGAAAAACTAGGGGTCTTTCCCAGAGAATATTTTAATATCATTTTTTTTTCTAAAATTTTCTTCCACCAATCCTAAAATGCACTTCAGAGAAAAAGATAAACCTTTCCCATTTCGTAAGTGTGATCGTTAGCCAACTGTTTTGTGCTTTGAAACTGCTATTACACCCAAAACCATGTGGTATAGTGTCTGTATATAATTTAAAGGCAGCTTTTACTAAAATTTTGAAATTATATATGTACCTTTTTAACACTTCTTTTTTCATTTAATTGTCAAGACACCAGGCAACTAAATTACTAATTTTAAGATTGGTATATCCTGTGTCTAGTTTGGCAGGAAGCAGGAAATTTTGTTTGATTGGCTTTGGGAGTTTCTTTTCCTTAAATTTGGGAATTTCTGTCTACTAAACGTGTGAGCAAACCAACAATGAACGTGTTTATTCTTGGACTTCCTTAAAAACATCTAAGTTGAAAAATTCTGTGCTTCTCTATGGACAAGGATTCCTAGATTATTTTTACTCCCTAACATAGCAGAAATACTTAAAAAAAAATCTCTTAAAGACAAAGCCCTTTGATATTGGGCACGTAGAGAAAATTATTTGGTTTAGAATCTGGCATGATTAAAAAAACAACCTCTTCTTCATAGTCCTCTATGCATTATGTGCATATTTCAACTAGAGTTTTTCTTTCTTCTTCATCTTTATTCACAGCGATTAGTTTTCTTCTCTTCTATCTCGGGGGAGGTGACAGCAAGTCTGTAGATACCAGACATGGCACAGGAGTAGGAAGAAATATTGCATATGGGAAGCACATCCTGAATGCGTAACTGATTTTTGTCTCATGCAGAAAAAGATGGCAAGGCAAACATAGTGTATCATGAAGCGTACTGAATCTGTTGGCTGCCAGTTAGACAAGTGATCTAGAATTTTACTAACTGATCTATAAAGCATTACCAATTAATTTACATGTATAAAATGATCACACTGCTTCTTTTCTCCCTCTTTTAGTACATTTTTTCAACCTCTGTGCTCCAAAAAAATTTTTTTTTCCACTCAGTGACTAAATAACACGGCTGCTGCTTTTTTCTCAGCATTTCTCAGACCATATTTTGCCCTTGAAACTTGATGTAAAAAATAATATAAAATAACAAAATAAAAAATAAAATAAAAAAGCTAAGATTCTGTATCAAGTGATTACCAGTGGAAACACTGCTTATTATGTTCTTCAGTTCAGCTGGTTATCCCTTAATTGTGAGACAAAACTGACTCTTGACAAAGGTTTAATTAATTTTTGATATAATTTCAGGTTGTTTGAGAAAAAAGCGATATTCAAATTAGTTTTTTAATATAGAAAGATCAGATTTTAATGAAACTGTCATTTAACATTTTTTTTTTTCTAACAAATACTCTTACATGCAGTAAAACCTACCCTGGGTGCTCCCAGAGCAAAGTCAATATAGGGAAACCACAGGGCAGCCAATTGCTGCCACAGCAAAAACCAACTCTCTCCAAGACAGGATGCCAAGACCCTGTGCTGCCAGCTGCCCATCAATTCTCTGGTCTTGTGCTGGTGATGGGAAAAAACCAGATCTACTGGACTGCAGAATATTTGTTGAGATTTTCTAATTGAGATTTTGTGTTGATATTTATGTATATTTTATATGTGTCAACTACATTCACATCCTGAACATTTATCTGATAATTGTTAGCAGCTCATGAGAGATGTTAGTTTTTCAAGACCTTACATGAGTAAGAGCTGATCTTAGAATGTATTCGCAGTGTTTGATCTTTAACATTTCATATTGCTGGCACATAGATTTCATAATGCAATTTTGGTCATTTTTGTTCAGAACAAATGCTCTTTGATAATTTTTAATTATTTAAAAACTTTGCGTGAGTGAATCAGAAATCTCTTAAGTCGTCAGACACTGGTGTGTGGTGCTTAATTGTCTCTGCTTAGAAATAACAATAAGAGTAGGAATGAAAAGTAAATGCTAAACTTATGGCTTATCAGAGGTCAAAATCCAGGTAAGTCAGAAGAAGCAATGCAGCATCTTTTTTTTTTAATTGTTATGTTCTTCTAGACTCAGCTAAGACCTGCAGATATTCTTACATATGTGCATTATTAAATAGATGTTTTACATATCTAAACCCTGCAGTTTTTAACACATAGAATTTTAAAATAGACTGGGATAATGATTGGGGTTTGAACTGCTTTAAACATAGTAAAGTGTACTACAATCTGATAAATTGAGAACAGTAACCCTTGCTGTGAACGCGCATATAAAATAGCCACACTTTGGAAGCTTGTTTCCTAGTGACTACTGCTGTGAAGTCTGCTGTGTACTAATAATTTTAGTTTTTCTGCATTACATCACACAGAAAACCTTAATGGCTGTTTTCAGGTTCTTTTCACTGTATATGAGCAATTTAGGAAACTCCAGTCAGAGCATTCCCATATATTCTCTGTCTTCAGTAAAAAACATCTGGCATGCGACAAAGATTTGTGCAGTGAATGACACCAAGCAGGTAGAATTGCTAGTATAATTTTTAGTAATTAATTTTCCTTTCACCTTTGCAGACTATGGCACTATTAAGAAAGTTCTTGCCCCAATGAACCAGACTTCAAGCAGCTGCCTGCTCGAGGAGATTGAACTCCTGCCGAAAAGTCAGCGAGAGCCCATTAGGAGCCTTCAGATACTGCACAGTCAGAGTGTCCTTTTTGTGGGCCTTCAGGAGCATGTGATCAAGGTCCCCTTGAAAAGATGTCTCTTTTACAAAACATACAGGTATGAATAATCAGCTGGTTTTGTGGAGGAAAAATTATTGCAGGAGGGTGTGGGAAAGTAGGAAGAAAAGATTATCGTGATGTAGGAATCCAAACTAGTTACCTCTCTCATAAATGACTTTCTGTGTAGACTGTTTATCAGCAGTGTTTCTGACTCCTTGTATCAAATTATTAGGACTAGATGAGAATCTCAGGGAACTATTTTGATATTTATGTGTCATACAGCTTCTGAATTGTGAAATTAAACAGTAAGAAATGTTTTTTATGGAAAACAGGTATCTGATAACATGCAGTATATCTGCTGGATTAATATATTTGAAACTTGACATTTGGATTAATATAAGTTTTTTTTTAAACTGTACTGTAGCTGAGTAAAGAATATCTGTGGGTTCAGAAAGAAAAGTGAATTGGATGAATTGAGAGTTAAGACTAGTTGAAAAAGTGGCTATTTTAAAGGCAGTGATAACTAAGGAAACCTTATTAAACGTAAACATTCTACTAGGTGAAAGTGTTATGCTGCTGAAGGCTGTTCAATCAAACAAGAAAAATAACTTAATTATGACTTGGATTTAGACTGTCTTGTGGCAATTCGGGAATTAAAAGTTCAGCTTACAGCTTTCTCTATTGATTATCTAAAAGTAACTCTGGATTGTGAAATATATGCTATTATAGAATGTTAAATTCACCTAGTTAGTTATATCCTCCCTGTGTGGTTCTAACCTAAGTGTGGTTCTGGTAAGTCAGTACAATTGTTCTGTGTAACATATACAGAGCCAGTGTGATGAGCTTTTTGAGAACTGTGAAAGATGCATTTGGTTGTTCAGCTTGTTTTGATTTCAGATGATTTAATACACATTCCTTTGAAAATCTGGGCTATTAAAGGAGGAAGAAGGGCTGCCAATTGCCTTTCTTGGCTGCTGCACTCAGCTTCATGGAAATGTTTGTATAACAGAGAGATTTTACCTCCCATGAAAGGCAGTGACCATTAAGGGCCAATTAGATGTGGTAAGGGGGAAATGGTTTAGGGGAGAACTTAGTTCAGGATGACGGTTGAACTTGGTGCTCCCAAGGGTGTTTCCAACCTGAAAGACTATGATTTGCAGGTAGAGATGTTTCTGGCTGTCAGAGGGACCATGCACACAGTCACAGCAGGGAGGTGAGTGCAGTGAGTACACAGGTGAAGAGCTGTGGCTCAGAGGGAGTGGAAGGACTTTTCTTAGGGACCAAGCCATGCAGGAGGCCAGTGAAAGGCTACTGGGTTGAAATCAAGGTGTAAAGAAAAGCTGTGCCCTGGAAAACTGGAGTAGGCCAGAAAAGGGGAGTATTCTCCTTATTATAGTTCTTTACTAGCCCATTTTGTTTATACTGTCTTATATAGCATATTATAGGCAATTCCTAATAGAACATAAGTCAAAGCCCCATTGGAAGCCCTGAAATGCTTGTTTTAAGGAGAAGTTATATATAGGCAAGTCTCTGTTTCTAGAATTTTGTTGGTTTAGAGGACAACATAGGACCAAGTTTGACCTTTCTTTGGTTTAACATGTTGAAACAGGGTGTGTGGTAGTCCTGTAACCCTTCTTGGTTTGTGTCCTCCTTCACAATAAGTGAAGGACATACTCTGGGAGGGGTACATGCATGCGTGTATATTTGAGGAAGGAAAAAGTCTAGTGACATATTCTTATGCTTCTCTCTTTTTTTAAGTATGACACAACTAAACTACTCTGGTTGTACAAGAGACTGAACATGTTTCCCTAAGCAGATGTGTTTATTTCAGGAAGGGAGGTCAGGCTGATATCCTGTGTTTTCTTAGAGACTGTGTATCCATGAGGGCAATCATAAACATAGAGACCTCAGTGATACTGGTGTCCTGTGGGTACACCAAGCCTGCACTCCACTTGAGACATTTCAAGGCTGGAACCTTGTCATACCATATTGTTCATACCATGTCAGAGGTATGAACTCCAAAATCCAGAGATGAGACTTCCAGATGACCTGTGTAGCTCGTGTCTGTGTGGAGACCCCATGAGGCCCCTGGAACCTGTGCTTTTTTCAGGACATTTTCAAGGTGCATAAATGCTATCCTAGCTGCAGGGCCTAAACATGGTTCTGCCCTTGAAGGGTGGGACTGCTGTATCAAATCATAGGCACCATGCATGACTTCAGGCTAAGGCATTTCTCTCCTTCTGTGAGCAGTGGGGTCTAAGTGTATTTAAACAAAACAAAACAAAACAAAAAGTGTTGGTGTTCCCACTTTACTGAGTAGAACAGAAGTTAAGTGACTGAAATACTGCTCAAATGATAATTTATTTCCTCTGCCCAGTTATGTGAAGTCTTGTCTTCTATTGAAATTACTTATTTAAATGGAGGTAAAATTATTCCTTCTGGGGTTTTTCAGTCATATCTTTTGTAGTTGCATGACTTTCCCTGTAATACTTAAAATCCATTGCACCAAAAGGATAGCTGTGCATGCTTTCCTCTTGGCTAAAAACTTCACCAGAAGTTCTAGCTCTGTTTTTTCAGAAAGGAGAGGATTTATCAATGTGATCAAGATAAAGTAAGGCATCTCCCTGTCATCTGTCATTAGGGACTCAGGTCATTTGGAAAATGCAGACATAATCTTTGTTTTACCCATCACTTAATTTTGCTTGAGTAGTTCTTTTCCTGGCTTATGCTCAATTTCAAGCATATTTGGTTCTCTGCATGTGGAGAGAACTTGTTCCTTACTTGGGGCTATAAATTTCACTAGGTAATGAGACATCTGAAAGCTAGTCATTGTGTTGCTGGGTGCTTTAGTACTCACATATTTGTTATATGTTGCCAACTATTACTTCTCTACTCTAGCAATGTGTCAATAGAGTAATGGGAAAACCTTACCTAAGGTGAAGCCTTGGCGTGCTGTGGTTCTTTTTTTTATTATTATTTTCACTTTATCTATTCACATTTATCATACTTAGGGATGTATAACTGCACCAGGGCTATATTCTGAACCTCCATCAATAATAACTAGAGTTTCTTTCCCAGGTCAAGGACATTTCTATTCTTTAATATGTTTCATATAATCATTAAAAACTAGAGCACAATTGTGTATGAATAACATCCTGAAAAAAGCTGAACATGTGCTCATCTGCTCTGTCTTTTTGTGTCACTTGCTCACCTTCTAATATTTTATAATCTTTTTATTTAGGCTTATAGCAAAGCTGTCAGACAATATAGCATCAGTCCCTCTGTTGAGCATCTTGCACAAGCTCATACCTCAATGTCAAGATAATTTTCTTGAGATTGTCTATTTCTTCTTTGTCCTTGATTATTCCTTAGTTTATCTTCATGTGTGAGTCTCTAAAGCATGAGGTTATTGTTTTTGTTTCCAGTTTATTATGTCTCCTTAGTTATCATCACACTGATATGCTGTACATATTTATCTAAGTCAATTCTATTTTATCTATTTATCAAATTTTCTTGTAAAACAGTTCCTCCAGCACTTCCCTTTGGTGGAGTCTTCTGTGACATGGTGTTGCCTCTGACAGACATTTCCTCTGATTCAGGACAGTCCTGTTCCCCACCAGATCACACTTCACTCCCACAAACACATCAAAGGCTCTTGAAAATATTGTTTTACATTGGGAGGCTAAATTTTTAATTATTATTATTAGTTTGTGTGTTCTAGGTGCAGTTCGTTGCACTTTAATACGTGACAGTAGACCATACCACAAGCAGAACTTGTTGTCAGACCTGTAGTTTGGATTTCTCATCACTTTCCATTGTGCCACAATGTTTTTGTTGGTTTTGACTTGTCCACTCTAGTTATTTATATTATCTGTTTTCATAGCCAGGGGGTAGTCTCCTGCAAACTTCTGCCTGTAGCTGAGTAGCTTTGAACATCCTGTCATCATTCTACTGTTTCTCAGAATCAGCTAGGGAAAAATAGTTTGGGATGTGTGAGTTCTTGCTAACTGTTATAAAAAAAGCCCTGGTGTCTTCATGCTCCAGGAGAAATCAGCAGAGCAGTTACATTAGTTCAGCTCTCCTTGGGAAAATCCTTAAGATTTAATTAGATTCTTATCACCTGGGTATTGTAACACACATATGTTTATTGAACTTGTACAGAAGACCATCAGCAGTATTCACTGGAGCTGCTCTTTTCACTATGAATTCTCCATCTCTTTACACTTCTTCAGAGTTGAGAACAAGCAAAAAGCACAACTCAGTTTTGTGTACCTGCTAGTTGACTATAAGATGAGATAGATAGAATTATTATAATGAGATGATAACTATTAAACTCTAAAAAGTTGCAGTATTTGCTATTTATTTTGAAGGCTCTATGCATCTGCATTATGGATTAAAATCTGTAGCAGAGGGATCAAAACTCTTTCCCCTGAAACAAAGATCCTGTTAGATTTCTTTTATTGACAGCTGTAGCCTTCAAAAGCAGCCTTGAGTTACAGTGATTTTTCTAAGGCAAGTTTGTCTATATTATACTTTGTACTGGAGTTTCCAGAGCATCTGAAAGTAGGGGCAATGAAAGGTTGAATCAGCCTAATGTTCTGCAAAATCTTACCGAGCAAGGGTCAATAATTAGCATTTCTGGTGGGAGAGAGGTTTCACATACTTAAAAGCCCTGAAAAATAATCTTACTCTGTCATTATGTCTCAGTAAATAAACAGTGCCATCTGCTAAAATCTGTACACACAGTGATTTCTCTGGTATAAAAAACCAACTTCTGGAAAAATTTGACTACCATAAATATTATTGGGTCACAAGATAGTTTTGCTAAGTAATGTTGTCATAATTACTCTACAGTACCCATAACTTTTCCTTCTCTTTACTCGCTTCTAACACACCCCAGGATGCCATCGGCCTCCTTGGCCACAAGAGCCCATTGCTGTCTCATGGTCATCCTTCTGTCCACTAGGAGCCTATGTCTCTTTCCTCTGCACTGCTCTCTAATAGGTCAGTCCCCAACCTATACTGCTACATGGGGTTGTTCTTTCCCAGAGAAAGAACTTTGTACTTGCTCATGTTGTATTTCATTAAATTTCTCCCTGTCCAGCTCTCCAGCCTGTCTAGGTCCCTCTTTGGCAACACAGCCTGCTGGGCTGTCAGCCACTCCTCCCAGTTTTGTGCCATCAGCAAACCTGTTGACAGTGCACTCTGTGCCCTCATACAGGTCATTGATGAATGTGTTGAATCGTACTGGTCCCAGTATTGACCCCTGGGGGACTCCGCTAGATACAGGCCTCCAACTAGACTCTGTCCCATTCACCACAGATCTCTGACTTCTTTCTTTTAATGGTCAAGAGAGGTTCTCCTCCCCCTCTACTCTGCCCTGGTGAGGCCACATCTTGAATATTGTGTGCAGTTCAAGGACAGAGAACTGCTTGAAGGAGTCCAGCACAAAGCCACAAAGATGATTAAGGGAGTGAAACATCTCCTTGTGAGGAAAGGCTGAGGGAGCTGGGACTCTTCAGCTTGGAGGCGACCTCATTAATGTTTATAAATATGTAAGAGGTGCATGTCAGGAGGATGGAGTCAGGCTCTTCTCAGTGATGTCCAATGATAGGACTAGGGGAAACGGGTGCAAGCCTGAAGCAGAGAAGGTTCTGCATAAATGTAAGGAAAATCTTTTTGACTGTGAGGGTGACAGAGCACTGAACAGGATGCCCGATAAGGTTGTGGACTCTCCCTCTCTGGAGACATTGAAAACCTGCCTGGACAGGTTCCTGTATGACCCACTTCAGATGATCCTGCCCGGGCAATGGGGTTGGGCTCAATGATCTCTCAAGGTCCCTTTCAACCCCTAACATTCTGTGATTCTGTGATCATGTTTATTTTGGCTTCTTTGTTAACCATCAGCAAAACAACCTGTAGGTACGCAAAGGATAACTGTAGCAGCACAGTACTGAAAAGGGTACTGTGTTGCCTAAGAGAAAAAAAAACAAACAAAAAAACTCTTACTGAAACTTTGGTTAAGTTTTGTTTAATTCCTAGAACAGTAGCAAGACTATTGGATTAGGTTTTTCAACCACTGTTGCATTCCTTCATCTTGCCTTAGTGATACATGCTGCTTCCTCAGATGTACAAACCTCAGCTTTGTACTCCCAGTACAAACCTTTTTTCCTGCTAATAAAACATTACATACATTACATAGTAGCATAATTATTTCTATATACTATTACTAGGTGCTAACATGTCCAGAAGAAATTACCAGCATGTGGAACTGACATTTCTGTTTTGAAACAATCGTTCCAGAATTTTTGGATATCCAGGTGTATTTTCTGATTTCAGACTATGCAAGCCTTCTTCCACTTTAAATAAGAGAAACACTGCTGCATTAGAATGTTGGAGCCACATGAGAACTGATCTGAATTACTGAATCCAGAGTAATATTCCACAATCAGCATCATCATAAAATTTTCAGATTGGGATAAATGGTAATCCTGGCTACAAGGCTAGATTATAAGCACACGTAAAAACTTGGGAAGCCTTTTTTTAGGTATTAGATACCAAAAAACTCTACAGTTGATGGTAGCTGGAACTAGGTAGGCATGGCTATTACAGGATTGAAAGGGTTGGGAGACTGATATATAATCTGTTCTTCAAAATGCTATATGTAGGTAAAGGCAGAAAAATGATTCACTTGACAGGCTTAGAAGATGCACCCATCTCTTATGTTTATATATTCTCTGAATGAAATGCTGCAGCTCAAAAGGATGCCTGATTAGCACATACAATGTATATGAATATGGGAATATATTCCCCTGAAAGAAGATTTTAAAATCTCTTTGAAATCAATGGTAGCAGAATATCTCTTTTAATCTTATTTTGTTCTTCAGAGCATACATATCAAATTCTTTTTGCTTAAAGCTGTATGGGGTTTTATATATATTTTTGCTCTGACATTCATTTCTGCTTTATTTTCTGTATGAATAAATCATCTCAAATGCAACTGAAGTAGAGCAGTTTTGCTAGCCCGCTCAGTGATTACTATAAAATAGCAGAAGAAAATTATTTTTAATTATTTCTGGCTTACTTTAGAGTCAAATGGCTTAAGAGTTCTGTTACTACTCAGTCAAAATCCATTGGTTAAGAGTTGCACGGCAGTTAGAAGGCATGCTGAACTATCACAGACAAATTACTGCCATCCTCAACTACCTATCATTTATGTTTGGTAAAAAATGTGAAATTACAACATCAAGGAAAATTACAATCAATCATTAGAAACCCAAAGCTGCTAAATCTTTTTTGTAGAGAGTGCTGGCTCAATAGGATAGGTTGCACCAAGAGTCTCAGAATCAACCAATTAATTTTTATTCTTGCATTTCATTTGTGCACAATATTGTCTGTTTTAGCAGAGCTAGGATGAAACGTGACATCTTAGAAATGTGGACTGATGCCTACTGGGAATAGCAGGCAAAACATTCATTTTCATCTCTGGTGAATTTCAGAGGTCAGATAGACTTCGAGAGATAAGGTGGCAAATACATTATCCAGCTCCTGAGGTCACTGCAAACTGAACGACATAATACTCATTTCAAAATTTATGGCAGGCATTTTATACAATTTCTTTTACACTGATGCTGTTCCTCTTCTGTCTTTTGGGAGAGAGATTCATTAAAAGAGTTAAATCAATATGAAATATTCATTGATGAAGAAAAGTAAGGAAACACAGTTATGAGTTAATAATAGTCACTTTAAATTTCACATTTCCTATAGAAGTTTGGATATTTTCATATTTGCAAGCTTTATTCTGTCCTAATTTTCTATCTGTAAACTAATTTTTTTACCTGTTTGTTTTTTTTCTTATTTCTCTCATTTTTAATCTAGGCATAGAAGCTTAAAATAATTAGCTACTGTTATTCACACATTAAATTATTCCTCAAAGGAAAAAAAGGTGACATAATTAAACAAATATGGATAAAAATTTTCTCTCATATCATCTCTCTTCTTTTCATTTAAAAAAGAAATTATATCCACTTTTCAGAGATACTGGTGATCTAAAAGAAAGAAATTAGAAAACTCTGAGATGTGAGGCAGGGAAGAGAGCAGATAATGACTGTTGTGCCAATAAGTGAGGACAGGGCAGCTGTTTAAGCCAGGTCCTGCCTCATTTCCTGAATATATCTGTCACGGTGAACTGAAATGTGGAAAAGCAGGTCATGATGCTGAACTACCAGTTCCAGTGGTATGATTTTTCTGTCTGAATATAAGATTTAAAAAATTAAAGTTTTCACAAAATGAGATATATCAGGTATAATAATGAGTTTTTCATGTGAGGGATACTTCTCAGGCAAAATTTCCCGTTGCTTTGTTTGGAGTAGTTCATAGGTTTCCAGGATAACTTTTATATTCCGGTGTAAAGAAAAAAAAAAGTTATTGAAGACTATTAATGCCTCTCATTTTTTAAGGAAGTTCTTCACATTTAACTTCTTCTTATCTGCTTGAGTCTAGCTGAGTTATTAACTTCTTTACATCATAGTTTTCATATGCTCAGTGAACCTCCTTAACTAGCTAATTTATGAGAAGATCCACCTCGTGTTTGTCTTGCTGCACTGCTCTCCAGACCTAGTCACTGACTGAAATGGCAATGTTCAGTGTCCAGAGAGTGATGGAACATGCTTTGATCCAGCAATGCAAGGACTTTTCAGCATTTTTAAAACTGTATTTCTTCCAGGAAGCTGGGATCTTTTCTGATACTGAGAAGGTATAAGAACAGTTGAGATACGCTCTTAGTGCCTACTTAAACTTCCTAAAAAGTTGGAACGAAAGGTGCAAGACATTTTAATTTGTCTGCATGGAAGTAATATAAGAACAAAAGCATGAGAGGAAATGGCGTCTAAAGGAATAGTAGGAGAAGGATCAACTTACTCCCAGGAAAGAGAGAGTGTTGTTCTAAATGAAAAGATGATGACTTCTAAAATATTTGATTTTTCTAATAAAAATTGTCTGGAAATTAATGAGTACATTTTAAAATATTAACACTTAACATAAAATACTAGTGAAGTTAGAAAAGTGAGTAGTTCTACTTTGAGAAACAGCACAGCTGCCCATTGTGCACTGTGTCAGCCTTTAGTTTGTTTTATATTCTTTTTTCGTAAAACGTGCTTTATCAGAGATACTCTGAAGAACACTGAACATCTTGTCTTCAAGCACTGGAAGACCAGGACACTTAAAACTTTCCATAATTTGCACTGAATGTCCTCCTCACTTTCTAGATAGTTAAATGGAAACATATGTAGCCTGAGTGACAAAAATGCTAAATGCTGACAGCTGCAAGAGCCATCACTGGGAACTCTCTTCTGAACGCTGAATCTCCCAAACGAAAAGCTTTATCTTTGAACTGGTGGCCTAATTAGGGAACCTAGGGAGTTTTGGCTATTGTCTCTCTTACTCTGTGCCCACTTTTTAGGTGGGAACTATCCCACATAGTTGCCAAGTGTACTGTAGAAACTAATTCTTTGAAATCTATAAGTATTAAGAATCCTCTGTGATGATATTATGGAATAGCATGCTTGGAATTCAGGAAGTCTGCACATTGACTGATGTTAGTGTGGAACTACGTGAGAAATGTCAGAGATAAACAAATATGAATAGAACACATGATTTGTGAGGACAGAATCACAGAAGGACTGACATTGGCAGAGGCCTCTGGAAGTCATCGGGTCCAACCTCCTGCTGCAGCAGGGTCACCTACAGACAGTTGCCAAGACCATGTCCAGATGGCCTTTATTATCTTCAAGGAAGGAGACTCCAGAATCTCTCTGGGAACTTTTGCCAGTGCTCAGTAACCATTGCAAAAAAAGTGTTTCCTAATGTTCACAGGGAACCTCCTTTTTTCTTCAGTTTGTTGTACCCATTGCCTCTGGGCCTGTCACTGGGCACCACTGGAAAGATTTTGGCTTCACCCTTCTGTGCACCCTCCCTTAGGTATTTGCACATATTGATGAAATCCCCTTTTCTTCTCCAGGCTGAACAGTCCAAAGTCTCTTAACCTCTTCTTGTAGGAGAGGTACTTCAGTCTCTTGATCATCTTTGTGACCCTTTGCTGCACAGATGTGATGTGAGCAGACAGGGAGAATGATTAATGCCCATGGATTAGAGCTGAAAAAGAACACCCGATCAGTCCAGCATTTTTTATAATCTAGACAAAATGTTTGAGCTGATTATATTTCCATTCTATGGAAATATATTTTCACTAACATCCTATGATATTTATGTGTAATTTGTAGGTGTTTCTACAAGTGTTAAAACGATTATATTATGCATCACTATGATGGGTTTTCCACCTCCTTTCTTAGATGTCTTTAGCTATGAAGCTGAAGTCCAGACTGGATTGGTAATGCTTGATCTACTAGTACCAAGACAATGCTTCCATTTAATAGAGAAAATAAGTTCCAGTTTTGCACAGTGAGTCCTTCAGTCTTTAGGAAGCTGGACTACCACCCCTCTCTCCATCCCTTTTTTTTCCTCCTTGTGTGCCGCTTGGGAGGGAATGTCTAGGGCAGCACGTAATATGTAAGAGGTGTGATGACAGCCACCAGCATCCCTTTGAATTTATTTCCAGGAGTTCTGTAGTAATGTAGAAAAAAAATCAGAGGGTTTTCTAATTAATTTTCAAAGAGTAGACTTTTTCATCTGATTTCTGACAAAGATGATGACTTTATTTCCAAAACTGATAGAAAAGACTAAGAACTGTAATCCTGAAATCTTTTTTACTTGTAATAGACAACATGAACATTTTATGAACTGCTATACTTCTCTAATAACAAAGTGCTGTAATTAGTCTTGATGACATACAAAAAATGCATCCAGAGATTTAGCATTTAAAAGAAATCCTAGCTTTATGTAGGCATTCAAATTAGGTTTTCTACTGCTTTGTTGTTTTATCTGTGTATACCACAAAGGAGATCAATTTCACTATATTTCAGGCCTGTGAAATATGAAAAGATGCCACATAGTTTAGAGATCTCTGGGCAGTACAGATGAAGATAAATGTTCATGTTTTCTAATGGATTTTTATTCACAGTGCATGCATTGGATCCCAAGACCCTTATTGTGGCTGGGACATGGTGATGAAGAAATGCACAACCCTCGAAGAAAGTCTGAGCATGAGTCAATGGGAGCAAAGCATTACTGTGTGTCCAGTAAGTCCAAATACATTCATTTATTGCTGAAAACCTTTGATTCCGTCTGAAGTTCATGAAAATGAGCTGGTATTGATTTTTCCAACTCAGAAAACTATATTTAATTTCCTTTTCTTCAGGCCTTCCCAACAGATTTTAACAGGATGTTTAGTTTCTTTTCTGTTTCATATCAAAATACTTAAATGAACAAATAATTTATAGTACTTTTGAAATGTACTTGGGTTTTACCTGTAATGTCTGTGTTTCCATCTTGATAGCAAATGTTGACTAAGTTTAGAGATATTTACATGTTTTCCTCTGTGAGATTTTTCTTCATTTTGGACTTTCAAAAAAATGTAATTGCTAGTGGTATAATATTTTCTTTTAGGATCATTATTGCTAATACAAATGGCCATATAGCATCTTTCAAAATCCATGAACTGGAAAGGTGAATTGTGTGAGTTTAAGTATCACCCTCATAAATGACAGGAGTGATCATTACAGTAAGCTTAGTATTAATATTTCCAGTGGCTTAGTACCCTCCTTAAAAAATATTTTAATAAATTTCATATAATAAAAAAACAAATAACAAAGTTGACTTATATCTCCCATTTTTAAATGTGATTCCATTTTTTAAATAAAATATTGATTATTCTTCCTCACTCTAAAGAGCACAAAAAGAAGGTTAAGAAGGATCTTCTTTATGCTACTATGCTCTTTCTTTTGGAGTCTCGTGCTGCTTTGTCTTTGCCTTCTGCCCATGAAGAGGAAGCTGTTCCAACTCAATACTGTTTTTATTGCTCATAAGGACTTTTTGAACTTGTCCCCACTCTGCTACTGTAGCCCATGCATCTATGTATTTATATTCATATGACATCCATTTTCTATTCTCCATGTGTTTAATAGGCTCCTTTTAACATTTTACTGACACTCCTCTCTTTAAAAATGGCTTTGCTTAGTGAACTATAGCTGTGCGAAATTAACATAAAATTCTTCCAGCTTTCACTGGTGATCTCTAAATATATATTGTGTCAGCCTCATAGGTTCAAATCACTAAACTGATTCTGAGTTCCTTGAGAACTAGCTCCTGTGTTCTGACTTTCTGTGTTTGACATTAAGTAGTAATTTTTTTAGCAGTATCTTGTCCTGACCTTTTCATCCAGACGCTCACATAGTGGCCTAATAAAAAAGGCTTCGTTGGATTTATTTGCATTAGCATTTTAGCTCGAATCTGGAGCAGCTTTGGGGCAAATGATCTGATTTTTCTCATCTACTGTTCTTTGGTTCACATCACAAAGCAGTCTTGAAGCTCATGAGCCACATTATTTTCAGATGAAATTAAATCAAAAATGTGCTCCAGCTATCACTAGGTATTTGATCTACAGTCAGAGTGAGTCCAAAGTAAAGTCTGCAATATACATGTGGTGTGCACGTCAGGTCTTCAACACCAAATGTTTCATTTTCCAGATTTGCAGTTTATGTCCTTACCACTTGTTATTATAGTCATAGCTACTGTTTCACAGAAACTCTGGATTCGGCCACTTTTGCAGTCCTTGGTTCCCTGGTTGGCAAGTAACTAGAGGCACTGTACAGTATATTAATTTTCATGTTGACGGAGTTTATCATATCTCCCTGTAGTAATCCCACAGGGTAAATGTGGTTGTGTGGAAGGTGTGCTGGTGGCTTGGTTGGCTTGTTGTATTAGGTAGGATTACTGGAGTGGGCTGGTTGGTTGATACTTGTTTGTGCAGTCTACTTACTGCTCAGTCTTTTCATTCTGGCATTAGTTATTTTTGTCTTTCATAGAAAAAAAGACATGAGGCCAAGAGCGGGTGGAGGGGGAGGGAGGAAGAGATTAGAAAGCAGAATCCAATTCTATTCTGTTCAACTGGAAAAACAGTTATTTAGTATCTATTATATGACAGTTGTGTAGGATATGACAGTCTAGTCAAAGCAGGGGAATACCAAAGGATCGCTCAGAAATTCCCCCACAGCTGTGATACTGACACTGCATATCAACGATTAAAAGATTTAGTGAGCTTCCAAAAGGATCTGGAATTAAGATTGAGATTGCCTAACATAAGGAAAAAATTAGAATTAACTTTCTGAATTGAAATGTGGTTTTACCACTTCACTGCCTTAAAACTCTGAACGCAAAATAACACATTATTGAGCGGATTTAAAACCGACAGAAACTTTCCGTTAGAATAATACTATATTCTGTCAAACTGCAATCGATTACAGTTTTGCTTAGCATGTCTTTCAAATATTTGTTTTTATAGCATTTTTATGTGCTGTATTCAGAGGCTGTATAAGCCAAGATGTAATGAATTTCACTTTGTAGGCAACGGAGTTATGTGCATCTTTGACAGTTGCTATATTCAATTAAGATAATGTTTCAGGCAGAACATAACAGAATATTAGAAACGTTCCACCCTCCCTCTTTTGGTTTCAGTTGGTTCCACTCTCTTAATTGTTAGCAAAACTGTAAGTAAAACTACACTTGTCTTTTTAACACTGTAGAAAATTTGTCATATTAATTCATGAACAGTTTCTTTTAAACTTGGATCAGAGAGAGAGGCCTGTTTATATACTAGTTTAGCCCAAAATTAAAAGTTCAGTTCTCAGTTTGACTTGAGAAATTATTTCCTAGATATATGAATTTCCTATTCATATATCTGAATACTTATTTGCATGCCATGGTACAAAAGAAAGAGTACTGGGAGAGGTAGCTAAGCATTTGTATTAATGTGTTTCTAAGCTTCAAAGATCATTTGTGACACATGCGGTTATTTTGATTATCTTGCTTTGATTCATTACTCAAGTTGGTTTTTTTAGATTATTGTTTCAGTTGTCATGAGCAAACAAATTGCACATGAATATAGAACGCAATGAATGCTATGGCACATATATCTAGTTAGAGCTTCTTCCAGCTTCTTCCAGAGATACCCATTATTCCTCCAATATTCTTTTGTAGTAATGAAGGTTCATTGTATTGCCAAAATATTTTCTGGTGTGACCACTTGTAATCCATCACATAGAAATACAGCGTTTTACATTATCAAAGCATTTTTACAAGGAAAGTAAAAACATTTTTTTTAACTTTGTTTGGGTTTTGGGGTTTTTTTAATAAGTTTTTGTTGTTTGGTTTTTTTTTTAAATACATAAGTAGACAACATGAAATTACTTTATTTTCACAGCTGCATGTAGGAAATGAGTGTATAGTATGGGATCTTACCTGAATTAATTATCAGCTTCATGTAATATTCTGAGCCACTGAATTCTACACAAAATTATCTCAAACCAAAGAGCTTATGGCAAGTTTAAGGAACAGGTCACTGAAGATGTGACCATGAGCCAGAGTGCAGAGGCACAAACCAGGAAGATGGGGTGAGTGCAGAGAGACTCAAGACAAAGAAGATTGAGATTTGGAGGACATTAGGAGGTAAGAAGGGACTTTGAGGTATCTGCAGTAGAGAAAGGGTGACAAAAACAGGGTGGTAGAGAGTTTAGCCGTGCCAGCTGAGTTCAGCCCTGTTGTCTGACTGATTGTGATTTTCCCCTTGAGGCATGTCAGATGGTGAAAGTTTAATAGGCATAGGTTCCCGTGAGGGCTAAAGAGGCTCCTCATTAGTACATTTGTCTTTCTGATAGTCCTAGGATGAAACTGTTTGATATCACTTGGGAAAGGGAAATACTACTAAAGTGACAGAGCAGGTGAGTCATAGGGAACAGCAGAGACTGCATTGAAATGAACTTTGCAGGAGAAAGGGAGAAAAATAAAGAGAAACCAGCCAGCAGTGTGTCCTTCTGATCTTAAGCTTTCAGCTATGTTTCATGAAGACTTTCCCTACCACTCGATATAAATTATTTGTACATAAATTATATATTTATGATATATAATATATGTATATATAATATAGACAACTGTATCTTTAGTTTATAATTACAGGTGCAACAATAAAGATGTTTTGTGCAAGATAGAAATAGAAAGCAGTAAAGACACTTCACATCTCTGCCACTAATTGTGTTGGGAACATATCATTGGTAGTTTATGGGCTATATATTTGTTAGAACAGCAGTGTAAGAAAGAATGGGCTTACTTGTCACTTAAGAAGAAGTATTTCCTGTTGTCTTATGAAAAACAGCGGTATATACTCTGCATAAGCAAAGACCAGTGACTTATTTTCAATAAACAGCTGTCAGCAGAATTTTGAAATTATGAATTATAGTTATGTCAGTTGTAGCTGGCAGAATATACACATAGCTCTTCTGTGGAGAAGCTATATCTGTGAAAAATAAATCAAGAGAAATTTAATTAATAGTGAAATTATAGAACCCTTACCACAATGGAAAGAATCAGCCAGCACCCAGAATGTCAGTGGAAACATGTCTTGTGCTGTATGTGAATCTTTTGTGACTTTAAATTATTAGTGAAATGTATACTTCCCTCACCACTCTTAAAATTATTCAATACTACAAACAGCAAAGGGAGACAGCATTTCAGATCATTCATGATCATTCACCTGGAACTCTAGTTCCTATTTCAATATATAATTAAATCTAATGTTTAGAGATAGTCATATTTAAAACCACATTTCACTTTTTATGAAATGGTGCTATATGATCTGTGCTTCAAAAACCTGTTATCAAAAAAAGACATGTCATGGGGATTTAAGTTTGGTTCATCCAGTTTTGTTACCTTGGATTATTGTGCTCTGCTGCTTCTTCCTTTCTCTCTAGATTTGTGTTTCCTCAAGTGTCCTTGCATGTGTTGTTTTACAGTCAGTATGAAGGTCCCTGGTCACAGGTAAATTTTAGGAAATAGGGAATATTGTCAGCAGAAGATGGAGAAAGCGAAACTATACTTTCTATTGAATCACTGCAGGCAAGCATAAAAGGTAACAGGTAATTGAGTATTGTTACTGCTGTTGGTGATGATTACTGTTACCACTACTGATGGCAGCCAGTGGCTCAGATTGATTGGAGATGGTGGGAATTAGCAGCCACAGAAATTTCGAGGAGAACTTCTTGTCTGGGAAGTACACCTCTCCAGGGGAGGCTTTTATTGTTGGTGGTCGAAAGCTGTACCTCCCTGTACTGCAGAATTAAGAGGTTGAAGGAAGGAACTCATGTAACGCCTCAGGTGAGCCTTTCTGTTGTGTTTGTTTGTAGATGAGGAATCTGACAGTGGATGGGCATTTTGGAACGTGGTCACAGTGGAAGCCTTGCACCCACAATGACGGTGCCAGCGTTGGCTCCTGCCTCTGCAGGACACGTGTGTGTGACAGTCCTGCTCCTCAGTGCGGAGGCTGGCTGTGTGAGGGACCAACCATGGAGATTGCCAACTGTTCCAGGTACACTAAACGATTTCAGGTTCTATTGTTTATGGTTTAAAAGTTTTTAACTTAATCAGACTATAGCCTACCCTTTGAAATCTCATCTGCAATCCACTGATCTTGTTACGTGCATGAAACAGCTCATAGGAACGGCCACAGCAAATGAGACATTACAAAGTATCTCTCAGACTTTGCGGAAGACAGAATGAGCCAGATGGCAAATAGGGATTTCAAATGCTGTGTACCCAATAACGTTGTCCTCATTTAATTTTAACAAAATCTCAGAAAGAAAAAAAAAAATCATGTTAGGAAATATCCAAAGTATGATAGTTTTTCCCAGTTATGTAAGCCATAAAATTTTTCTGGAAGTCAGAACTGTTTACTTTTTTGAAAGTCTCCTGTCACCATTGCATTACCCCTTTCTGCCTTTGGAAAAAATGTTTTCATTATAAATTTTGGTGGTATTCTGACATCTACATATATTACTAGTCTGTATGCCACTCTTTAGCCACTCTTTTGTCTTCCCCAAGCATGTAACTGCTCACAGAAAAAACACAGTGAGAGCAGATCAAAGAGACTCAGAACACTGCATATTCTGAACTGCAGTAAAAGTTCATGTTTAAAACATTTTATTTTTTTTTTTAAACATCAGAAACAGATCCTGGTAGTGAATAAAATTTATTATCCTTCTGCAAAAGATGAATGCAAGTTCTGCAAGTCGAAATAGTTAATATCAGGGAATTTATGAAAAACATAATGGTATAGTATAGAACATCAGATCAGGAGAATTGCAGAAAAGATAAGCATGCTGTGAGATACTGAACAATCAAACAGAAGCTACTGTCTGCTAGGTTTAGAAGAGTATTTGGGACATAGTCTAGGACTGGATTTGCCTACTACCATTGCCAGTTTTACACTATTTTAAGATTCTACTTAAGTTAACACTGCTATATTAGTAGTTGGTTCCTAGAATTCATGGGTCTCCAGAGATTTTGTCCAGTTTACCATGTGGGTCACACATTGCACCAGGTGAGTTTTTTTTTACACCTGTGTTACCAGTGATAGCTGATTATTTTTTCAAAATCTTATTTTCTGTGTTTTAAACTTTTATACTGCTCCTAGTAACAAGACAGCAAGATGAGTGAAATTTAAATTGGTAAAATTTGTGATCAATTACTTTGAACAATCTTTTCTTGGTTTAATTACTGGATTTAATTCATTTTCAATTTTAAAAACAGTTATTTCACAACCAAGTAAGGCCCTATGTTAACTTTTATTTTTATGATGAAACCTCAAATCATTATAGTTTAGTTTTATTTTTCTCGATTTCTGTTTGTCTTTACCAACACAGAAACTACAATTTAGCCATCAAAAGGTTTTAGTAGCTGTTAAAAATCATTTTTTGCTTAGGACAGGCTATAAAATTCCTTTTGAGACACTTGGCCTAGTATACTTTTGTCCTAGGGTATACTGGGGAGGGACAGGTGTGTCCTTTTCACTGGTTCACAAATGCAGAGTTCCTGTGAATTCTGTTTTCTTTTTTGTTGCTTTACAAATAAGGTTTTGGCACCTTATCAGAGTATCATCTTGAAGTTGTGAATGAATGCATTTTGACACTTACTTATTACTTTTTTTCCTTTAGAATCATATAGGTTGGAAAAGACCTTTAGGAACATCAAGTCCAACCACAAACCTAGCACTGCCAAGTCCACCACTAAACCATGCCCCTAAGCACCACCTCTGCAAGCCTTTTTAATTACTCCAGGGATGGTGACTCAGCTACTTCCCTGGGCAGCCTGTTCCAGTGCCTGACAACTCTTTTGGTGCAGAAATTTTCCCTAATAACCCATCCAAAATTCCCCTGGAAAAACCTGAGGCCATTTCCTCTTGTCCTATCTCTTGGGAGAAGACACCAACCCCCACCTTGCTACAACCTCTTTACAGGTAGTTGTAGAGAGTGATAAAATGCCCCCTCCTACTCCTTTTTATCTGGGCTTTAATCACTTTCCTTTCAGAAGAGGTAGTAAAAGTTAACATTTTAATTTCTCTGAGGAAAAAAAAAAAAAGAGAAAAGAAAAAAGAAAAAAAAATGATTGGAACAATATGTAACTAGAAGTGGTCTTAAGAAGTTTGCAGATGAAGTTCATCCAGAATAAAGTGACTGAAAGCAAATAAATAGCTTCATACCTTTGTACTTTACTTTTTGTGTAATGGGGTCATTTTAGCAGTTGCTGAATGCAAAGCATGGAATTTGGAAGGATCAGAGCACCTTTATTTTCATAATTAGTTCTTTAAGAAATGGAAATGGATGCAATGTTAATGACTTCTGCAGAAATATTAGCAGGCCAGATTCTGCTGACAGTCACACCTAATCAGCCATTCGCTATGTATAACAGATGACAGAGCCTGAGCTTTTTATTCTACCAGAAATGGAGGCTGGACACCATGGACTTCTTGGTCACCTTGTAGTACCACTTGTGGAATAGGCTTTCAAGTTCGTCAGCGTTCCTGCAGCAATCCAACCCCTCGGCATGGAGGTCGTGTCTGTGTGGGGCAGAATCGTGAGGAGAGGTGAGTTATCTTTTTTCTACTCTCTGTTTTTAATTTCATTCTGCTCAGCTGTATTCCACAGGACATTTTCTCCTTTACCTGCCTTGTTTTTCTCTCCCCTTTCCTTTTCCTCTTTAACTCCGCTGCTGCACAGTAGCAGTGTTCCCATTAGCAAGGCTGTGGGTCTGCAGCTGTTCTTTCATCTTTCATTTAGCTGCATCTCTCCAGAGCCAACTGAGAGCTCCTGGTAGTGCCAGAGAATTGTGCTGAAGCTATGTACTGCTGTCTCTTGAGACCCTGAAAATTGATTCTCCTTGAAAATTGATTGCAGTGTGTTTGAATTGTAACTTGCCCAGCCTGAAGACCTGGGATTCAGAGCAAAATATAGTAAGGTCACAGCGCTGTGTTACTGATGCTGTGAGTTCATTTTTTTTCTGTCTTAAATGAATTAAGTTTCAAGAGCTTTGTTTTGTATTCAATAAATCTAATAAACCTTGAACTCAAACATCTTTTGATAATGTTTCAGGGGTTTTTTTATTATTGTTTGTGTATACCTTAGCTTCTGAGCATATCAGGTCAGTTCTGATTTTGATTTCACCAGTATCACAAAACACATGGACACTTCTTGCTGTTTCAGACGCATAAACATTTACTAGAGGAGAATGTTTTTTTATTTTGTAAATTGCTTTCTAAAAATAGGTTGCCCAACCAAAAAGCCATCACCACCAAGTGTAGACTGTGTCTGCTGTTACATATCTCTGTCCCAGCACAGAGCTAAGGGAAATTAACCCACAGATGTGAACCCATATCCAGTTTGAGAATATTTGTTCATGTGTTAAGAGCAAAATGTTTGCCTAGGGTATGTTTGTTTTACCTCATCAAATGAAGTACCTCGTGAAAATATCAGGCAGCTCTGTGCTTGCTGGTCATTCCCTTGACAGCAATGGCAATATTTACTGATTTAAAGTGTTGCAGATAGGTTAAGCTGTTGTATGGTCTGCTGCTAAAGGGGCACCTTTAGCAGGGTGGAAAACAGTTCAGAGAGAGCAGCAAAGACTCGTATTACAAAGAAATTTGCCTTGTACAAATAGGTCAAAAGTGCAGCTGATATATGTTAAAGCAGAATATGGGGAGGGAGTAAGAATAGTATTTTAACAAAATTTGTTAGTCAGATGAAATCTTAATTTTGTAGTTAATATTCCAGATGGAAGATATCCTGGTGAATTCCTTAGGGGCCTTACAAATTTTTTTTAAAATTTTCCTGTAGGAGGACCCTTCACATAAGATCCTGGAAAAATCTATTTTAGTTTATAGAGTCTACAGGATAGTGTCTTGACTTTTTCATTGAGTCAAAATGTTTGTCCTTTGCTTTCTGTGGAAAATACTGTGGATGTGGCTCTTTAAGTCTACTGGTCTCTCTCCTGTCTTTGCAGAAATGAGGGACATTAGAATGAGAATCCATTGCTTTTAGTGAGTGTAGTTATCTTTTATTACGTAGAAGAAAAAAAAAAAGGCTGGCAAATCAGAAGTAGAAAATAATAAATTGGCTACAGATGAAGATTAAATCTTTAAAAGAAAAGTAACGGGTGTAAAAGGACATCAGAAGCAGTACGAATTGTCCCCTTTCTTTGGCACACGGTGCTCAGCTAATATTTAGAGCATTTGGGCTTGTTTCTATGAGGAGAAAAACTTCTGAGAGTCAAGTGCCTGCTCTGTGTAGCACTGCTTGTTTCTGAGCAGTGTGAACAGTCCTGGTCCCCTTCAGCAGAGCAGATGGAACACCGCGGATTTTGGGCTTGCCCGTGCTCCCATGGCTGTCTTGTCTGCCGGGACGTGTGTGCTTCCATCTTCCTCGCTTTCTTTGCTCCCTTCTCTTCCTCCACAGGAGCCCCTGGCCCTCAGCTCCTTCCATAGTCTCCTGGGTGGGAATTTCTGTCAATTCAGCAATCTCTGTCCAGTAAGGCATGTGTGTGCATTGTGTGTCTGCCTTCAATTAAGGGAATCTAAAATTCCCATCAACCTCAGTATAGCCTGTGCTTCCCAGTAACTCACCAGCTGGTAATCACAAGTACCCACCACATAAAGCAGATGAAGGTTAGTTTGTTTTTCCTAAATACATGCTAACATAATAAAGTTCAAAATTAAGAGCTGTGTTTAGAATAAATAGCACCTCCTTGTGGAATAAAAAGAGACATTTGTAACTCTCACGTAGTTGCATGTGGTACTAAGTGGCACATGGCAGCACTGAAAAAAATTATGTTTTACTAAAAGTTGAAATTTTCATAGGAACAAGAATAGCCTTTCCAGTTGCACCAGAACTGCTTTGAGTAAAAATTTAAAAATTACTGTAGGAGCTGGTGGTTATGGACAAAACTAGACAGAGGATGTTCCCTCTTCCCCAAATATGACTATTCCTTTATTAGGGCATTTCAATGTGGATTCACTGCAAGGAGAAATTGGAAGGGTCACTGTACAAAACCCACATGTCTCTAGGCTGTTCTCCCTCCTGACCTCATGGCAGTCAGATTAAGCGAGAGGGCAGTGGTTTCACAGATTCAAGTTACTTGCATTGCATGTTTTGTTGAATTACTATAAAATGCTAGCCCTGTGGGTCCTGAGAACAAAATTAAGAGGGGAAGAAAGAGCAAAAGGGAAGAAGGATTGCTGAGTGACTTGAAATGCATCCAAGAAGAAATGTAATGAAACTTGGCTCAAAGCCCCATGCTGTAGCACAGCTCTCAAAGATCAATTGCAGGGTTGTCTCTAGCTGTGAAAACATACCTGATATTTTCAGAGGCTGGCTAGCTGAAATGAAAAAAAGATTCTCCTTGTATGCTGCATTGTTTTGGGTTTTTCCTTTTCCTAAGGAAAAAAATGGCATTAATATCTGTTGTTGACTTAAAAAAAAAATTTCCTAAATGGAAATATCTTGCATAGATATTTTAGGTCTTTTTTTCAGTGTCATCTTGTAGGTTCAGGTGCATCCTTTCTAGTGCTTGCTGTGTCAGTTTTTAGGCTTCTTTTGTCTTCCACTAAGTGAGAGAACAGGTTATAGGGCACATTGACACTAAAAAAGGCATTATTCAGTGGCATGAGTCTCATTTACGTGAGATTTGTTGCACCTAACTTCAGGTGTCTATGAATGTGAGTGCCTGTGTGTGAGTCAGGTTCTGAACTTCCACTATGGTACATAGAAATCTAGTCAATACAGTCTGTGGAGAACGAGTGATTTGTCTCTTTCTACAGTATATTCCTAAAATTGGTCAAATTAATCATTCTGATCTCCATAGCTGTATTGGTAAAATTACCATGGGCTGTAAATGTAAGCTTAGATGCCTGCCTTCCACACATTCTTTATAGTTAATAGAGAGAAATCAGTATATCGAGGCCTGTGTTTGTATGACCTACACTAGACATTTGTTTTAGGGTGACATAAATCATGTTCTTAAATGGCTGTTTCTTTCCATGAACTGTTGCCCGAGTGTCCAAGTTTAGATGTCTACTTCACTTATAGAAAATGACACTGCAAGTACCAATATTTTAAGCTGAGAAGAATCCCACTGTTAATTTTATTTTTTATGTGGCTGTATTCTGGTAACTGTCAACTTCATGGCAGGCTTTCTTTATCCTGTGTGTGTATCTCAGTCTAACTTATCATATATCCATTAAGAACTAATGCAGTTCTACAAAATATATACTTATTTGCCTAAATAAATGGTGAGGTAACAAGTATATATCATTTGGTATCTGTTCTCAACAAATGGTCACAGAGACAAACTATCACGCACATTCACATAAATGACTACATGTGACAATATGTGCAGCTATTGGGAGTGTTGGGTGGAGAATATCCAGCCACAGAACACTCCAGTGCATCTTTGGTGATAGCATAATGGGAACCATGAATTGCAAATATTCACCATGGAGGTAGGAAAAAAAAGTAGTTTATTTATAAACGATTGTTGAAAAACATTTGCCCAGATCACACACTGAAGGATTTTGAGACAACAGGTTCATAAATATTGATTATTTGCTGGGGTTTTTATTGTTTTTCTTTTCCCTCAATTTACTTGTAAACACAGACTGGGGTCATTACTAGCAGTGAATAGTTTGTCTCCTTAACTATACAGAAATACAAAATTAAATGTCACTCCCCTATTTACCCCCCTCCCAAGCTTTTCAATTGTGGTTGAATTGCTGAGACCTAAAGACATATTCTGAATCATAGGCTCTAGGTTATGTGACAAAGCTACTGTTTCATATAACATACGAAGCCCAACAATTTTTTCCCTTGGAATTCTGGATATACACAATCCTCAGTAATGAAGAACTAGAGCTTTTGAAAAAAAAAAAAAGGCTATAGTTATTCTTCTTGACAATGCCAACAGTTTATACTGTCATCTCTCTTTTTGTAGAAAATGGATTAGAATGTTAAGAGTCAGTTTTCATTGCAGAAGAGTGCAAAGTAATGGAAACTTGGTAGAAGAGCAAAAAGACAGTGGATTTTTGATGGCTGGTGTGAAAAATGAAGAAATGCAACAGATTTACTTATTTATTCAGGACAGTCAGTAGTGGCTCAAACAAGCCACTCAGCAGCATCCATAAAATATTAGAGCACTCCTTCAGGGTCATCTGTTTTCTAAATATCTGTCATGCCTTTGCTTTATCTGAAATAACTGTTTGGCACTTTTAAGAGCCCCACAGACAATTGCTTAAGCCCCACATCTTTTGGACCTGCGTAGAGGGTTCTTACTAAGCATTGTATGCCAGAATTATTGGATGGCAGGCTCAAAAAATCAGGAACCTTAGGTTTTTACAAAAAATGAAAAAAACTCACTGGAAGTCGAGACCTTTCCACATATCTGAATGTGTTGTTAGAATAGTGACGGCTCAGAAGTCAAATATTTCTGCTTCCCTCAATAACCTAGTAGTTTTCCTGATTTTTTTTGCAGCCCCGAGGAAATCATTCAAAGATTTTAATAGCTAAAAACACCCTTTAAAGGATGGAGTAATAACATTATGAAAACAGTACAGTTCTCTCTGCCTAGAATCAATGTTTTACATTTTATAGTGCTCATAAAAGCAGAGACATTGTGGAAAACAAAAAAGCAAGTTGAGCTCTCTGAAGAGGAGGGAGATGGATCCTAATCAGAGCTTAACTGGCAATGGATAAAAGATTGCCTGCTTAAATGGTTGCCTTCCATTTGGTTGACTCATTTCTGCCCCAGATATGTGGCCACAATTGTTTTCAATAAAGTAATTGTCAATCTTGCTTAGGTGCTTGCAGTACAATAGCATGGTTGTGTCATATGCATTGTATAGTCTCTGAATAAAACAAACAAATGTTTCACCCACACAATTATGGCATAAAAAAAAAAAAGTTCTCAAATTTTTAAAGACTTTGTGCAGTGTGACAGCTGTTAGTTCAGAGCTTTATGAATAGAGAGGTCCCTCGTATGAAATATTTCCCTGTACAAACATCTATCTGAATAATTCAAATGAGGCTTTTTCAGGGGAGGTCTTGTCTTGGTACTAAATAGATTTTTTGCCTCCTTGTTTGCCTCTTCTCACAGGTACTGCAATGAGCATTTGTTGTGCCCCCCTCATGTGTTTTGGACAGGCTGGGGTCCATGGGAGCGCTGCACTGCTCAGTGTGGAGGAGGGATCCAGGCACGGCGTAGGACATGTGAAAATGGTCCTGACTGTCCTGGCTGCAGTGTGGTAAGGAATTTTCAGCTTTCCCTTCAGCAAACACCTGTGGCCATGTGTCATGGATGTCTCTGTCCATAGGGCATCTGCGTATGTCTGTGTGCTCTACCCCCACCATGAATCACCGGGGATTTTTGTCTCTGACTTGATTTTGTGTGCTGAAATTAATCCAGTTTGTTAGTCAGAAATATATATAATCCAGATTTTTCACAATATCATCTAGAATGTGAGTTTTCTGAGGCAAGGTTGGTGCAGATATGGGTGTGTTCTTGGCAGATTTGTGGTGTTCTTTATTTATATTACCAGAATACATAGGAACTCTAGCTACGAGCCCAGGACTCCAGTGCAGAAAAAGAGATGTTTAAATTCTCTAAACATAAGGAGCAAATAAATGAATATGTGGAACCACCAGAAAGGGCTGAAATAAGCTTGAATAATGATAGTGATCTTAGCATGGCAGCAGCCTCGCATCTGTCAGGCTCTGAAACTATAGTGAGATGCTTTTGAATGAATATAAGTGCTTTATGGATACCAAATTTTTGAGGAGATACACATGGAAAAGCACGTAGGGGCTTTTTCTTATATCTAAATAAATATAGGTGGTAGGTTTTGTGTGACGGGAACATGGAAAGGAGACATTGCTTTGTTGAAGGTAAATGAGATGATGCATGGTGTTATATGGGTGAAGGAAAGAAATGTAGCAAAAGCACAGAGAGAGTATAGTGGCAAATTCACTGAAGTACACTGGAAAAATGACCTCAGTGTGAGTATTCCTGAGTGGGTAACACTGTCAAAGTCAGAGGAAAAAATATTACCAGACAATGGGAAGCTGAAACAAGGTTTTAGCAACTGTAGGTGAATATCATAAGATGAATCTTGGGGTGCTGCTTCATGATGATTTAAATCCTAGTGGTGGATTGTCACTGAAGGAGCTTTTATATATAGAAAATGTAAACTGGGTGAAAAATCTGAAGTGGTCAAAACTGTAGAAGACAGATTCTGATGGTCATGTTAACCTCCCCAGTGATCAAATGAGATTTTGTTTTTAGCCATGTTGTGCTTAATGGCCAGGCTTACTGTTCTACACTGAGAAATATGTGCTCAATTTTATTCCAGAATATTAAAGAATATTAAAGAAGAAGAAAAAAAATGCTTTTTTTTTTTTTTTCCATGTATTAAACCAATTTTTACATGCCTTCATTTCATAGAGTAAGCCTAATTCTGAGGTTCATCATCATCTGTAGTCTATTACTGGCAGTAACTCAATAGTAGAGACAGGATCATTACCTTATTCTGATTTTAAAGTTTTGTGCATTTTCCCAGGATTTGGTCTCTTTTTAACATTTATCCTGGTAATAGAATTTAATTTACAGTAGATTGAAAACATGCAACAGGTTTGTTCTTTCAGTTGAACCTTAAGAATTAACCTAATAATTTAGAATTATACAAAGTTTTCCAAAATATTTGTCTCCCTCTGATGGTAGACAGGAAAAAAAAAAAACAAAAAAACAAACACCAAACCAAACCTAGACATATGGTCTAGATCTGTTGTTAAACCTTCCTGACTGGCATAGAAAAGAGCACAGTCTGAACGCATTCTCACTCAGTCATTCCTATTTATCCCGTACTAATGTTTGTGAAAGAAAGTGTGTTGTTTTGCATGTGATCTTCCCATAATCTGAAATGCAAAATACATAGCTCCAATGTTCTCAGGAAGCTCTGTGAGGAAAGTAGGAAAACCTTTAGTGTAAAAAATTTTCCTAATTATAGCTGATTTTGAGATTAATAATACTGGGGTTTGTGATTTATTGCCAGTTTTCACATATTGACTCTGCTGTGTCACAAAACAGTTGCTATGGAAATGTTTTGGGGTTTCTTTAATTAATTTGAAAATTTTTGTGTGTTGATGGTTTAAAAAAAAAAATACTTAGCTTTCAGTACATAGTTGTCTTCCTAATGTTTAGGTACCAGTGGAAAGCAACTAAGGTAAAAGTTCTTTTATAAACCTCGGTGTTTTTGCAAGACAGGGACTTGGGTGTGAAGTCTGTGTTCTGGTTAAGTTTCAGTGAAATTGAACCTGGAAGTTAACTGTCCTGAGTCAAAAGTTTGCAGCTATAGCAGGTCCCTATCTGTAGGTGTACCTGATATGTCTTTGAATAGTTTGTTTCATTAATGTAGGAATGAGCAATCTGAAATATTTTTATTGCTGAATGGATGAAATATTTGAATTAATAAAACCCTAATGAATGAAGAGCAGTAAAATCAAAACTGGTTTAGTTAGTGGAGGTTCTTCTGCTTCAATAAATTTTTATTCTTATTGCTGTAGGTATGTATCTTTCAGAAGATTTAGAGTTATGATTTTTTATCATAGTGAATAAAGGAGAAATCATTCTGCCTTATTACTACTTATTTCCCATCTCAGCTCGTTGTAGTGCTTACGTAGTGAAAAATATTTACTGAATTTAATTTACTGTTAAAACTTTCTATTCTGAGTATATCAGAACACTTGGAATGCCAAATAATCTCAGGAAAAGTCACAATGAAAGCGGTAGCAATCTATCCTGAGTACCAAATATCTGGTCTGGAGTAAAAGATGTTATGAGCCAGACCTTCCTCAAGTGAATTACAGACATAGCTGAGAATAGAACCAGGCATTTAAAATGTGCAGTTCTCTCAGTCAATCATTAGATGATAGCTTTAAACTAAAAGGAGGCTCTCCAAGTTTCTTATTTACCTCTAGTCAGGATGAAACCCAGGAAACTTTCACAATGTTTGAACATGGAGTGCATGAACATGAGTTGCCATTGGTTTTCTACAGCTGTGTAGTTTCGACTCCGTGGTCTGTGAAGTCAAGATGTATAAATGGTGGGAAAGAGAAAATGTGTAGATAGAGGACTAGATAGCATATTATTTAAGAAGATCACAACTATGTTAGGCTTTGTTTCATCTTGAAATTAAAAGGAATTTTTGATTCATGAGATGTGTAGGGAGGACTAAATGCTATCTTGGGGACAACGATGGTGATTCTTTGTCTTTAGAGCCATTTTTCAATAAGGAGTTCAGGGATAAAGCCAACAATGACTGATTTTATAGACCTTAAGATAGAAAGTGTTATAGTTGGGCTTTTTTGACAGCAGTATCAGAGGACCAAATTTTATGCTGTGGGAAAACCTAACTCTTCTGTATTCCAGTCAGCAAACTGCAAGACTGCAGTACTGTAAATACTAAACTATGTAGCTGTTCTTCTTTTGCATCTTTTGCCATAATAATGTTTGCTGTCTGTGTCCACCTAACGATTTATACCACATAATTTTTATGGAGCATTTTTCCTCCCTTTTAGTTTAATTGTATTTGCCTTTGTATGTAATATCAGCAGGTGGCTACTGCCTATGTTTTGGTATTTGCATGTTTCTCATCAGCTGATTCCTTGCTTTATCTGTCTTGCAGGAGCAGTCAACTAAGACAGTTGAATATTTATTATCAGTACTAGATAGACAATTCCCTGCAATTATGGCAAACTTAGCATCTTATCAAAGAGTGATGACGATAAATCGTTTGATGTTTACAAATATTCCAGTGGGAGAAAAACACAATGCTATTTTAAAGGTACATAGCTCACTGAAGTGCACTCAATAGATGAAAATAGATGGCCAGAGACTTGGTACTAAAAGCATTTACACTGAATATAGAAAACCATAAATCGTTATGATACAGGAGAATTAGACCACAGACACTCCTAAAGATCAAAAATCAAAAGCTCAAAATCAAAATCTTTATCTGTAAGGACCTGCCAAGGTCCTTATATTAATCAAAGTTAGTAAAGACTGCTTGAAATTGTGTAATAAGATTTAGGACCATCGCAGCCAAATTTAAGAGGAGCTAAAATCTGGTAATAGAAAGCTTAAGTGGATCATATGCTAGAGAAGGAGGTGTGGAATTCTGTGGACTGTGCTAGTATGGCCCAAAGGATGAATATCTTCAAATTTTACAGCATACTCAGATAAGTTATACATTTGCTTCAGAAAATGCTGCTTTTCTCCTGAGAAGCATAATCTCAGTTGAATTTGCCTCAGGCCAGTAATAAAAAATAAGGTTGTTTTAAGAATTACTGTTAGAATGAGAAATCTGTTTGGAGGCTCAGGCTGAGTGACACACTTCACGGTTTTTTTTTTCTGTGTTCTCATTTCAGTCATGCTAACGTATGCATTAATTTTAGATTTTTTAATGGGAGACTGGTAAAATGTGTATACTTTCCATATACCGTAGCAAAACTTGTTGGGTTTTGCTGTGGAATAAAATAAAAGGAGGAATTTTGTTTATTTCTTAGAAATAGTTGCTAGTGTTGCTTTCATCTTTTCTTCTTATTATTTATTTCAATGCTCTGGAAGCGTGCTGAGCACAAAACTTTGGGAAGAAAAACTATCTGTATTCTAAATTTTTTTAATGACACAAGATGAAGAAAATCTTGGAAAAAAATGTCAGAAATGTTTTCTTTCATTAATTTTTTAAGGCAATTGGAAGATACAAAATTTTCAGAAATACTTTTTCTATCAGGAAGAACAGAGTCTGCTGATAAAATACTTTCCCTCTCACAAAACAGCCTCCAAATTCCTAGTCTAGAGAAAAGGGATCACTAAAGAAGATTGTTATTTTGCTTTTTTATGGTTCTTTTTTTTTAAGTTTCCATTTTACCTCTTTGAGTTAAAGACAAATAAGAGTGCCGAAAACATCTTCTCCCAAGCAGAAGGAACAAAAAAATTTCACTATTTACATGGAACTTGCCTGTTTGGTGCACGTGTCATTAGGTGCTGGTCAATACATATACGTGCTAATACACATATAGCCTGTGGCTAGCCACTGAATGTCTTTTAGTCTTTAGCAGCGTGACTGCAAAGCCCAGCTGGTAGGAGATAAGGGATTAGGAAATGAGAAAAGGAAAAATTTTAAAATCTTGAAATACAAACTTACAGGAAATCAGTGCATTAGTTGCACTGGTTGTGCAACTATTTATTTAGCATGTGTAATGTAGTTTTATTTTATGCATGTAGTATTTCCATTAAATCAGGACTGATATAAACAGGGAGAGCTCTAAAAACAAAAACCAACCAACCAACCAACAAACAAACAAACAAAAAAAACCAAAACCAAACCCCAGACATACAGAGTTTTCAACAGACTCAGGGAACGGGTGATTTTGTGGCAATTGAAATATATTTTCCGGTACTTATGACAAAAAAAACCCAAACAAAAAGAGAAATGGACCTAACAGATCTAACAGTGTTTCTAACATCTGTTCTGGGAGGAAGTTTCTTCCTATCCTCCATCTAGAAATCATGGGACTACAGTACACTGGGCAGTGGTCTAGTAGCCCATCTAATATTTTCTGTACTGTCTCAAAGTCCTGGCTCAGCCTAGTAGGGGTCCTGTCTTCAGCTGCAAACAGTCCCAGGTGCAAAAAGAATAAGATAAAAGCTAGGTAGGCAATTTTGCACATGCAAAATGATCCCTTTTGATTCCTGAAAATGTGTATAAAACTCAGAATGTGATATTTAGTTATCTTAATTCCTATACTATAGAAATGTACTAAAATATAAATGGTAAATGTAATAGATTTATACAGACCAGTATTTTGGTAGGGAGATGGAAGAGGAAAGTGATCTCTGTCCTGGAGTACTAGAAAAATTAGAGTTCTATTTAATGTGTGTGTCATTTTTGTTTGGTTTTAGAAAGAAAAAAAAAAGATAGGAAGTGTCATACCTGAATTCAAGGAAAAGAAAAAAGATATGCAGGTAGAGACAGGCTGTCTCTGATTTTCAAACTGCTGAGCAACTTTTGGGTAAAAAAATGTACACATGTAAATGGAAAGTGGAGTGCAATCCCTTAAGATATTTATCCCTTAAGAGTGTTGCATACCTTTCTGGCATTGTTCTTCAAAAAGATAACCTGTTTTTGACGATCAAAATTAGAGTATATGTTACTAAAATTCTGATACATTCCTAAGAAAGGGTCATCACCAAAGTGATACACTAGCGTATTCTACTTACTCTACTTACTCTGCAATTACTATATTTAAAAGATTGATAAAGCTCACTGAACAAATAGTGGCTTAACCTAAGGGAAAATATCAGATTAATGGGAGGTTACTCTAGATTTCCGGAAGGAATAACTTTAGACAGATCTTATGTATTAGTTTTTTTTGTAATTTTGTCTGAAAAGTTTATATTACTTTTGCTGGTGTCTTAATTTCTTGGGCATCATCAATACAAAGGTTGATTTGCGTGTCATATAAGAGGCACTTGATGTCTTTGAGGACTAGAAGGAATAGAAGTAAAATGAGTTGTATTGTAAGTGCAAAGTCATGAACTTAATATAAAATTAACAGAAACTCCTGCTCTTTCTTTGAAGCACAGTGAGAAATAAAATAGAAGAATGACCCTGGTGCACAAATTGTTTATGACATTAGCTATAAGCCATTCAAGTTGTGCAGCAGTGAAAAATGCAGACTCAGTTTTAACATTTATTATGTTTCATCAAGGTATTTCCAGTAGAGCCAAAAAAAGGTAGTGTAGGAATTCCTATAAACTCATCTCGGAAGGGATGACTGTAACAGTCTATATTGAAGCTACTTGAAATGCCACTTTTTTTTATTCCACATATTGCAAGTGATGCCGTTTCTCCACTACTGCTTGTGTCTTCAAAGCCTAGCTTAATTTGAAGCTGAACTCATCTGATCCCGTTGGATCAATGACTGGAATCATGAAAGCTCGTTTTGATTTCATCTACTTTTGTTACAAAGATACATTTTTGTAAGCATGCAAAAACTTTAGTTTTATTGTAAGCAGTTCAGTAATGACCTTAAGTCATTGTGCAAATCCAATCAAAATGGGAAGAAAGGGTGCAGGAATTGTGGCATTGAAAATTACCTCAGAAACATGATAGACCTGTTAAATAAAATGCTTAGTGTTCTTAAAGGATATGGCAAGTAGTAGAAGTGAGCTGAGTCCCAGAAAATGTTCCAAAGTAAGAAAAATTATTTGACTTCTGGTAAATCAGAGTAGGCAGGATTCTAGTGTCTGAAGGGTTAATATATAAATTAGTAATAGGTTTAGAGAGGGAACATCAGGATATCCGTTCACTCTGCATTCTAATATACTGAATTTTAAGGAAATATTAAGCCAATAGAAGGAATTAATTTCTATCCAGGTCATTGTTAAATGATGCAACTTGTTGCAAAAAATTGTTGAGGCTTAAATCTTAAGAATCAAAAAAGTCCCACACAACTCTAACTATGCAGGATATCATGATGAACTGGAGTTACCATGTACACAACAAATTATACGTAGCATTGTAAATTGCATTTTAAAGTTTTAAATGTGTTTATGAATATTATTTAAAATGCTAGAGTGCAACCATAGTAATTGTATTTACACATTTTATACCAAAAAGTGTACACACATTTAGACCTGATGGTTAACAGAAAGCAGTTTGGGTTTTTTTTTTTCAGTGTTCTTCACTTTGACCTTTGTAAACGGAGGGTTTGATGAGGCCTGAATAAGTAATATGCACCATTGTCATTACAGCTTCACTACTGCAGAAACCATTGAAGAATGTGAGACTGATTTGTTAGCAGTGCTAATTGGCAGCAGTCCTTACCCCCCAATTAAATGGAAATGTGAAAA
Source organism: Florisuga fusca (assembly GCA_038090715.1). Taxonomy (NCBI): domain Eukaryota; kingdom Metazoa; phylum Chordata; class Aves; order Apodiformes; family Trochilidae; genus Florisuga; species Florisuga fusca. The sequence continues at coordinate 46,001,694 of JAAWXA010000005.1, read as the reverse complement.
AAAAATGGTAGAGCTGACATGCTAATTCTGCTAGAAATCTAATTATATTTAAAATTAAGAGGAGTTGACCAGGTCCTCACCTGCCACAAAATTATAAAACACTTATGATTCCCTCCAGAATCACATGGAACCACTGATTTGTTCTGGTTGAAAAAGACCTTTACGATCATCAAGTCCAACCATTAACCTAACTCTACTGAGTTCGGTGCTAAGTCACGTCCATAAGCACCACACATCTTTTAAGAATACACATCTTTTAAGAACCTTTCTGGACAGCCTCTTCCAGTGTTTGACAACCCGTTCAGTGAAGAAGTTTCTTATAATATCCAATCTAAACAGCCCCAGCTCAACTTGAGTCCATGTCCTGTCATCCTAACACTTGTTGCTAGGGACAAGAGACCAACCCCAACCTCCCTACAACCTCCTTTCAGATAGCTATAGAGAGTGATAAGGTCTCCCTACAGCCTCCTATTCTCCAAACTAAACAGCCCCAGTTTCCTCAGCCAGTGAAGAGCACACTGGTCTAAGACAAAAGTAGACAGTTTCTCCAAAAGAATGATGTGGGAAACAGTGTTGAAGGTTTTACTAAAGTCTAGGTAAACAACATCAACAGCCTTTCCCTCATTCCCTAAGTGGGTCATCTTGTCATAGAAGATTAGGTTTGTCATACACAACCTGCCTTTCATGAACCCATGCTGACTGGGCATGATCATCTTGTCCTGCATGTGCTTCTCAAGATTGTCTGCTCTGTGACTTTTTCCTGGACTAACAGACCTGTAGTTCCCTGGATCCTTCTTCCAGCACTTCTTTTACATGAGGCTCATATTTGCCAGTGTCCAGTCAACTGGGATCTCCCTGGTTAGCCAGAAGCACTGATGGCGAGTAGCTTGGTGAGCACTTCCAACAGCTCACTCAGTACCCTTGAGTGGATCCCATCTGTCCCTGTAGATTTGTGTAGACTTTAGCCATTTCTAGGATGCATGAGAAAGCTTGCAAGTTACATCTTGACATACTAATCTGCGAATTGTGAACATTTTGGCAGAGTTAGATGGTACTAGGAAATCCTAAATGCCTTCATGGTCTGTAGGGATACCCTCACTAGAAGCTCTTTGTGCTGTGCAGGTGGCCAGGTATTTCTTCTGCAGCACACCAGCAAAGAGGCTGGGCAGATATTGAAGAGAAGCAGGCTGTGTCTGAGGTAGTATTTGAACCACTCATTTCCTTTATGGATTGGAAGGGAAAAGGAAACCTAACTCTTTCCCTATATCCTATGGCACTACAGCTACTCTGCCAATTACATGGGCTGCTTGGCAAGGGCCAGGTCAGATATGAGACTGTTACACAGCCAACATCTGTGCAGCTTTCAACACAACTCTTCTGTGTGATTGCTCCTTTACTCACAAGCAACCCCATTTTTAATACATGACTTTTATTAATAATTCCAAGATTCATTGTAAATGTTACATGTTTGTTCTCGTGAGGACATTGTATACATGTCAAACCTGTAGTTTGGGAGCTCAGATAGTGTGGTTCTGTCCATTTCCTGTTCCAGTAATGAGATACTGCTGTGGTTGTACCTCTTACTAGAAAAAATTTCATTTCCCACAGCTCATTTATTCTGTCCCCATCCCAATCAACACAAGCTGTATGAAAAACATGAGGGTTAGTTAACAGATCCACGTTTTTCATCGTAGCCTGACTTATCTAAGTTTTTCACAGCCTTGCATGACATCAGCCAACAGAAGACCAGAATTACTCTATCTAGAAAACCAGGACCTATAATCCTGCTTTAATCTGAAATTAAATATTCACTCTGTTTAAAGCATAAAAAGAGATTAATTCATAAGTTTAAGAAATTTTTGGGCAGTTGCTCATAAAATTGGAATTATGGTATATACTTTCACATAAGAGCACATATCCCTTTTTGCAAATTCACTAAGCTCCCTATTAAAAATAGTTAATTTATATGTCCTACTCCTTATTGAAAAGCTGATCTGGAATCCCTATTCACATATTGAATATTCACATTGCATTTGTGTGAGATAGCTTGGCAGCATGAATATTTTGTTAAAGAGGTTTTAAAGTACTTAGAAAAGGAAGTAATATCAGTGCATATAATCTTTCTCTGAAATGGAGGGCTAAAAGGAAAATTAGACATAAAGTGAAATCTAGCATCAGCAATTTGGTATGAAATATAAAAAGGACCCATTACACAGAATGTGAGAAAAAAAAGCAAATCATGGATTATAGGAATTAATCCATCAAAAACCTTGTGGAGGGTCATATAAATATAATTTTGAAAAAAAGTAAAGAATGCAGTCTCGTTTGGAGTCGTTTGTTATGGAAATATTTTCACTGACTTATTTTGTTTTCAGAATTATTTTATTAACTGGTTGGTATTATAAGTGAAACTGAAGTATAACAATATGAAATGCCCTAACCAGAAAGTCAAGCCTGACTTTCCATGATAGTCTGAAAATACAGAGAAAAACTCAATTATGTTTTCTTAAACTTCATAGGAAGAATACTATATAGAATTTCCTATGTTGCTAGAGGCAGATATGGTTGAAACGTGGAGAAGAAATGAAAATCTAAATCATGAGACCGCAAGTATTAAAAAAACTATTTGTATTTGCTAAAGTCACAGAAGACTTTAGCATAGAAGACTATTTACCTAAAATAGTCAGAAAAGTTGAAAATGAACCAAATTAAAATGGTCCATTAACATTTTGCCTTTATTAACTGTATACTTACTCTTTCCCTTTTCCCCTGCAACAGTCCCTTCAGAATTTTTCTCCTGGAAGTAGATGCCATTTTAGATACTACAGTTCTTCCCTTGCTTACTTCCCTTCCCTTCCATTGTGCAAACTGACCATTTATTCTCTTCCATTTGCCATCTATTAATCAATTAACTAACTCTTAAAGAGTTAGTTAATTTATCTTGTGGCTGCAAGTTTCCTTAAGACACTATGAGAGATATGGTGAAATATCTTCTTGAATTTGAAGTAAACTGTCAACTTACCTCCTGTATCCATGTTTGTCAACTCTGTTTCAGAGACTTGGATAGGTTCAAGGCTTCCTTTTATGAAAAAATAAGTTATGGAAGTTGTTGTTTTTGTGGGTTTTGTGTTTGTTTGCTTTGTTTTTTGTTTTTTTGGGGTTTTTTTGCAGTAGGTCATATTTGTTTCTGTTTCTGCTAATTTCATGCTTTATTATGAATTGCCTTGATTTGCCCAGTTCAGATGCCATGCTCATTGCTTCAGAGTTCCCTTGAACTTCCTAAAATATTTTTTTAAATGATGTCACGTTTACTGTCTTCTTGGCCCCAGATAGGAAGGTAACTTCAGTTTCCTTTGTTACATTCTTTGGTGACATTTTTTGTTCATGTTGTCTCTTTATTCTTCAACATCTTCAGCTAACACACCCCTTCTGTGATCTTGCTATTTTGGAGTGCCCATTGTATATCTTCATATCATATTTGGCCTACAGACTCTGTGGTAGTCTTTCTGTCCCTGATATGCTTGAAATAGGATGGAGTTTTAGCTTTTATACTGTTTTAAGTTCTTCCTGAATTCTTTTTCTTGACTCTCTTACTGTTGGTTTTTTTACATTTAAGATGCCACATTTCATTATTCTTTCCATTAGTTTTTCATTTTCTTTTACACAACTTAAGTATTTGAAGGGTGAGTCCATGCTTTTGATCACCTTTCTCTCTCTAGTGTTTAGTTCTCATGGTTTCTTTCTGCCCTTTCTCAGATTTCTTAGATAAAAGCAAACATTTGGTTTTGACCTCTAATATAGTGCCCATTATGAGCTTCCCTCCTGTAGCATTCTGCTGGTTTATGTCCTTGATTTAGGTCCCTCATCAAAAGTTGGATTGAATTTAACTATCTCCTTTGTTCATCTGTAGTGCAGAGAAGAGGTCAGGGACTAATCTCTTAATGCTTTTCTCTTGAGAGGAGTCCCCTCTCAAAAGAGGAGGAAACAGCAAAGAAAATTCTTTTAAGTTTCTCTGGAAAAAATAGTTGGTCAAAATACAGTAATTTTTGTCATTGTATTAACAATCCTTAACCTTGGGCTCGTAAACCAGGAACCTTATCACAGGCAAAAGGTGAGTTCCTGTGGAGGACTTTTTAGAACTGCTGAGCTGGACAATAGCTAGATTTCATTTTAAAACTCAAAAACATGCCCTCTCCCCCATTTGCACCCTGATAAACTTATAATGTCTATGAGAGGTCAAGCAAAGAGGACACAGAATCCATGATCTTTACAAGTCTTGTAAGAAATACACCATTTGGTTTCTGTAGCTCTTCAGAATCAGACCCTACTTTGTAAAGAGCAACAAACTGACACACAAAGGGGTTTTAGTGCTAAAATGAGACCTCATCCAAAAGATATTGTAAAATCAATGTAGTCTTCCTCTGAATACAGGGGCAACTGGGTCAGTCTCAGACTTTTTGTCATTTTGACTGCTTTTTTTAAAAAAAAAGGACTTTCTGATAAATGGATTCTCAGCAATCAAAGAGCTAGTTAATATTGCCACCAGACTTTAATGAATTAGATGCAATGTGCTCTTTTTGGCTGGCTGGTTTGTCTTTTTAGGTATCATTTTCTCTGCACACGGTTCAATAACTATAGCCAAGATTTTTATTCAAATCTTGCTTTATAGTGTAAAATTGCCACTTACCAATATCCAGGAAAATAGACATCCTGTGGAGCTTTGATGTTGCCATGGTCTTTTAGTGAAACACCATTAAGGGCTATGGGAGTATGGACAGTCCCTGACGAATTCACTTTCCAACTCTGATAACGCACAAAACTGAGCACACACTCAATGGAATAAGGAACGTGATTAAAAAAATAAAAAAGGTCCAAAACTCACAGCTGGAGCCCAGATGCCAACAAACATAACTTTGATGCTTTACAGATGATTTTGAATACAAAGCTGTTCCAATTGATTCCTTCCCTACATTTTCCTTGGAAAAATGTTAAGTGCTCTGCGGTTTGTTTGTTGTTTTTTTAAAGTGGTGAAGAGATTATACAAGTTCATAAAGAAAGAGTTTTTATAACTGGATACATGCTAACTTGATTCCATGAATTAAAGTTAACAAACCATGTGTCTGTATATTTTAAAGCTTACAGTAAAATCGCAGTACAGTTTTCAGGGTTTTTCTGCATACAAGTTTGAAAGGTAAGTGAAGGAGCAATACAGCTAAGCTATGATAGAAAAGTCTAGAAGGTTGAATTATGCAGAGTTTATACTATTTCAGACTTTTATTTTAACCTTACAAAAGAAGATACGCCTTTAAATATCAACTCTAAAACTTTCCAATTAAAACCTAACAAGAGCATCTTAACTTTCATTTAGTGTTGAAATTAAACAAGGGATGTGTCCATATATGTAGTTATATACATAACATATTTTGGATTGTAATAGACGTTCTAAAACGTGTGTATGTTCAGGACTTGCATGATATTTGAGCATATTGTAGGGTTTTATTGAGAACCAAGATCCCAGCCATACTGGGAGTGAATTATAGACACGTGCATTCTGGGGAGTAGCTTAACCCAGGTTTGTCTGGGTGGCTGCCCAAAGCAAGGGATACTAATGAAAAAGGCTACAAAACTGACTGAAGAATATTTAAGAGGATTTTTTAGCTTTGACTTGTCTGAATTGCTAGAGTTCATGTGGGGGGCAGGCTCTTCTTTGGAGAATGCACATTTGTCTAGGTTTGCTGAAAGCCATTTTATTGTTGAGAGGTGATTTAGAAAAACAATGACTTTCCCTGCTTCAGTTAGTGGCTTAGTTCACAGTATTGTTTTCATTTCTCTTATTTCGAATAGTACCAATCATCACAAGAGCTTGGGATTGTTTCATTCATCAAAAGCAACAAAGTATGAATGACTTCTATGACTTAACTTCCAATAAAATTTGCATCTCCGTCACCAAGGTTTCTGTACAGTCCCAGCTATAATTGAAAATATTGCATAAGAGGACTTTTCATCATTATATTGGTAATATTCCAGATTACACAGGTAGATAATTCAAAATACAGCATTAGGAAACATCAAGGTTTATCTTATATAGCTTGTTTAATGGCAGTGGTGTTACCTTTAGATCAGGAACCAAAGAGCAATAACTGTAATGCCTGTTGTACTCAAGAGTATCTTGCTGACTTTCTGAATTATGATGTCCTCAATTTCTTACTCTTAAATTTTGTCTAGGACAGAACAATACACATCCAAGGATTAAAAAGTACTGTAATTAATCTTAAACTATTCCAGATTTAATAGAAAGAATTCTCAACATATTTGTTATATTCAGATATGTTTTAAATGGCTTCAAAAATTACAGCTAAATCTGGAGAGTATGTATTGGTTGGGAAAAAGCAAATAAAACAGCTGATAGTCTATGATGAATGCCATTTTACCTCTACAAGCACATACTACTATTTCATAGTTTGCCACTTGTTTATCATCACAGAAGAGTCTTGAACTATGAAACCTCAAAGTTAACTGTGCCAAGACTTCTATTACTGTTCTCTTCTTCCCACCTCCTAAAATTTTTAGCTTCCTGGACAGTTATTTTTTGGGTAGTAAAAATCAGTACATGCTAGGTCTTCACGACATAACAGATGAGGTAAATAATTTCATCCTTTTGGGGAAAAAAATAGTCTTTTCTCAACAATAAGTAGAAAAAAGAACCATAATTCTCCTGTAGACTGAGAAGAATGTTTTTCATTTCTCCATTCTGTATTCTTAGTCCCTCTACATTTCTTACAATCTTTGCTACTGTTACTCCCTACTACAAATAAATTTGTGGAGAACAGACATCCAATATTAGCTAATCGATATTGTTATCAGTTTATGTTCTTTATATTACTCATGCACATGAATATTCATACTTTTCTTGAAGCTTAACTTTTACCTCTCACCCCCAACATAAATATGCTTTCCCTCATTTGCGATACTTTCAAGAAATGTGTATATTCACTTAATTTTTTTATTTATAATTTTGACTCAATCAAGACATCTAGGCATGTAGAATTTGAGGATTTATTTTTTGGTCAAGAGCATCTGTACTTTTGTTTCATATTTTCTCGTTTAATCTCAAAGTTCTGAATCCAAATATGATGATAGCAAATCAGTTTAATATAACTTTGTTGACAACAGTAAAGTCTTCATCACAATAACAAGTCACAATTTATATTTTTTTAGATTTAAATAAATTACAAAGTTGCAAACTGTCACCAGTTCTATAAATACTTATAACCCTGTTACAAGCAAAAAAAAAATCATTTATGCAGACCCAAGGATTTATTCTTAGTTTAATTACAGTCTTAATGGTCATAACTGTTGTAGCAGAAGTTGTAGCCTTATCAAATACTTTAAATTACATGCAGGTTAGATAAAGACACAACCTTTTGAGTCTCCTCTTTTTCCTGGTGCTAGGCTTGTCCTCCTACTGTCCCTGCCTTAAGGTTGATGGTTTCAGTCTGGGGGTGACTTTGCAACAACTGGTCATTATCCTAAATCCTTTGCCAGAATTACTCCATTGATGTTTTGCTGGTTTCTTTCCACTTGAGGACATGGTTAGGATGTTTTTAATATTTGCTTATAGGCTCTACACTTGCTTATTATTCCTTGGTCTGCAAGTCCATATTGCATCTGAATATACTATGTAGTGTTGGGTAGAATGACTTGACTAACCTTGCTTCTGATGTTGCATTCCTTTGATGACCAGTAATTGGCCATCAGTGAGTGTTTTCTAGACCCTAGATTTTAGGTATTGTTCTCTGTTGGTACTTTCAAAGCTTAGGATACTCCTCTGGACTGTGTTTTACTGAGGGTAGGCTAATAGGTTATTCTACCCACCGTAGCTACATGTTACTAATACCCATATTTTACAAAACATCCATATAACTATAGACATTACATCACTCAATCATACAGAGCTAATGGCAAGTTAAAACAAAGGAGGTAATACAGATCTGGTAACTAGATAATATCTGTTGCATGCAAAAAACAAATCATCAGGCAGACCAAGACTAGTATAGGCAAAGCATGTCTCAAAGCCTGTCTTGTCAGCTTAATGCAAGAGCTGCAGCTTGTTACAAACAGCACTTAGTCCCAATTTTCTAAGCTACAATGCAAAGAAGCACCTTGGTGGTTTAGTTATTGTTAGATTTCATATGGACCATCCACGCTGAAATGCAAGAATGGCTCCTCAGAAAGTTTAATGGTACTTGGCATACTCATGAAAAGAAAAGAAACGAAAACACACTCGCTTTTCAATATTTGAATCTCTCAGTATTCACATTAACATTTCAGAAATCCTATTTCAGCTAGGGATTGTGATAGTGACCTTTATTTGTAATAATTTCCCTGTTTCTGGAATTCATGCAGTAAACTTCCCATCCACTGGAATTACTACTGGAATTACTTATGTCATGAACTTCCTTCCCATTCTTAATGCTGGCTAGAAGGTTTATCCCAAGGGCAGATAAAGATGTATCTGGGTTTTTTTGGTTCTGGTAGAGCAAGGCTGGCAGTTCTTATTTCACTGCTGATTAGTAGGTAATTCCTTTGACTGATTGTAACAGTTGTATATTTGTATCTTATCATCTGTGATGCCAGGCAGACCTGCATATGCTCTCCATTTGCCAGAAATAAGATGGAGCAGTGTATTTATAAAACTACATACCCTTAACATTACACGTTGGTGTTTTGATCAAAAGTCCCTCCGAGCCAGACCCTTCTGTTTATCACTGAATGAGAGTATATACAAACCACATAGTTCTCCTTATTGCTCCTCCTAAATTCCCTTGCCTATTTCTTTAATTAATAATCTTCAGTGTATAAAACAGACACATGGGACCTCATTAAAAGAGTCTCAAAGAAATCTGAATTTGACATTCACGTAAATCCCTTGATTGCTTTGTTTTGTTAGAAACGTATACAATCTGTGTACCCACTTGTGCTTCCTGCTATCAGTAGAAAGAAGGAAGCAGGGGATTTTTCAGAAAAAACCACAACTTTAGGATGTGAGTGATAACCACATCTAGTACTATTATAGGATGAGATCTGGTTTCTGTATCTCAACTTCCTACTGTGTTAAGAATTGTTCTCTGAGGCAAAACTGATGGAAGGAATAATGGGAATGTTAAGTATTTGAGGATATGATTCATATTTGGCTTGAAATACTGAATGATTTTTTTTTTTTGAGATTTAATGTCACTGAATCTAATACAATAATCTCTATACCTCACCACTGCTGCTAAAATATTTACTAAAACACCTACACAGGGCTGAGAAGCCACTAGCTGAAGATGTGCTAGAATGATACTAGATGTGCATTTTTGAATTGCAGAAATAGAATGTAAAAGATATACCATTTTGTGTGCTCCTTTAAAACAGCATGAATGGCTGAATTAGTTGGTATTTAAAAACAAAACAAAACAGAACAAGACAAAACAAAACAAAACACATTTGAGCCTTCCCTTGAAGCTTTGTGAGAATTTTATTCTGCAAAGTACAGATTATTGAAAATTACACTCTTATCATTTTTGTTCTTCTCTCTCCCTGGAGATCCTGTCAACTGCTTGCATCTTCACATTTTCATCCCCAAATTCTTGCGAAATGTCTGCATTTTCTTATCAGTTAATTTTTTTAACTTATCAGTTATAAGAATAACTTTGGCATATTCACTGATTTTTTTTTTTCTGCCCAATTTTAACACTTGCATATCTCCTTTTTTTTGATTCCTCTCATAAATTAGGATTTATGAATTTTATGATAAGTGGGGCAAAGCTGGCATGCAGAATTTTGATTTGGGGCAAGACTGAGCTAAACATAGTTGACTATAAAGAGAAGCTGAGGATCCTGTGTGTGCATTAAGTAGTAATGTTCTTTAAGAGCTCTCATGAGGACTGTGTTAAGAAAAGATAGTGTTGTTATGCATTCAACTTGATGAAACTCATAAAACGCTCCATTTGAAAAGTGCATTGATTTAATTTTACCAGGAAGCCATACTCTGTTCCTGGTCAGTTTATTTTCATTACCACAATATTTTATTTCCTATATTTGTATAGTCTATATTCACTTTCTCCTTCTGTTTTCTTCATTAACCTGCTGGCTTGAGTGTCTTTAGCAATACCACCTTTCCCCTATGTAATACTCAGCCTTTTAGCTGACACTTCACACAGGGTATGGGAAAAAAAGAGTTTTAATCCTCTCCTCAGGCATTTCCAAGAGCAATGGATCATAGGCTTCATCAGTTCTAAGCTGAAACACAAATGGCTATTGTCCATTACAGCCAGAGCTGATTTATGCCATGGTCATACCAGCTACAGAGCAGCTCATATTCGGGGAGATGTAAAGGAATCACACCACTCTTCTTTACTTTTTTTTCCTCAAAGAACAGAAAGATGAAAATAGAACACAAGATGAAGACAGCAATCAATTAGTTGTTTTGGTTTGGTTTTGTTGTTTTTTTTTTCCAGAAGCATCTGTCTTACCAGGAATTGGCTGGAGATCAAAACCAAAAATCTTTTATTCAGATGCAGAGTTCCAGAAATACAATATAGACAAATTAAACCCTTTGTAAATAAACTTCATATAAACCCAACATGATTTAAAAAAGCAAAAATTAAGAGTGTTGTTTGAGAGAAATTGATTTATAGGGAGTTTTTTGAATGCTGGAAATTAAATGGAAAAAGTGAAATAGTTAATTGAATCAACACAAGATTCAGTTCTGACATCATTCTGAATTCCAGACTCCACTGGTGGATGCAGAGATTGATGTTGCTTTCTGAGAAGCCATAGGGGACCTGGAACATCTGTGTGAAAGTAGAAGATAGATCAGAGGCCATGTGAGAGACTCACATGCCTTTAGTGCACTTTGGAAGCTAGTGGAGATAACAGAGCCTTTACATTTGGGCAATTGAATCTCATATTGGGGTACAAACTTTGAGAAGCTAAAAAATTGTAGACATAATATATGTATGTATATTTATATTTGCTCATGCATTTTCACTTACTGAACACGATAAGGACAAAGCAGTGAAATCTGAACCTACATTTGCTATCACAATTAGAGGTATATTTTTTCCATGACTCTCGCGTTTCCACTTTTGAGCTGGTCAAACCTGTAAAATTTTATGCTATTAAATGGACTGCCTTTTTATTTCTTGTAGGATTTTTGTTCATACAGCCAGGGGCTCTGTCAGATAAGTTACACTGACACTTGTTATGGTGATTTAATTGACTCACAGCTCGGCTGTCCCCCTTTGCTAGAGGTCATATTTTCCCACAGTAGAGTTGGCAGAAGAAAATGTGTCAGCATCTCAGTGGCTGTGCTCCTCATCCAAGTGTTACAAGCTATAAATGGAGATGATTTTGTGTTTATACATTCAACTATAGCAGCAGTGATTGAGGTGTGGGCACACATTCACGTCTGTCAACTATGCTGTAACTTCTGCCCTGGAGAAAGGCAGATGTCTGTGGTATGATAAAGTATTAAATGATGTTAAGTGCATTTTAAGTTCAGTAATACTACTGTTTGCTTCAGTGTGTCTGGGTCAATGCCTGAAAAAAAAGATTTATTGCATAATATTTTTTTAACCTACCTGCCATACCCATTTTCCACAGATGCTATCTACTCTCTTGACGTCTAGGTAGAGAAAATTTTTGCTTGAAAGGAATTTGGGAGATAAGGGTTGTGTTTGATTTTTCTCTTCTACCCGTTTATGGAAGACAATTGTGGCCTTTGAGCTAGGAAGACAGGAATGTTCAAATACACATTATCTTACCATTCTTGACTTCTCTCCTTGTAAATAACTGGATAGTCCTAATATTCGGAGGTTTTGTGTGGCCTAAGTCTATTTTCAGTTAATTTAAATATTTGCACAATTTAATGCATTCCAACAAGCTTTTCACTGCAGCTCCTAAGTTTGGACTGGTAAATCTGCACTAAGGTTATTAATTTTCTACTATTTCTATCATTTATGCATTTGTTATTTAGCACTTGAACATTTAGAGGTTTTTCCTGGAGTGTTGTAACATTATATTTTTGAGGTTTTTTTTATCCCAGTGATCTGTAGTAGAAATGTTAAAATAATAATTTTCAAAGCAAAACCATACTTCAGGTCTTTCCAACATGAGCTTTCTCAAGTTTTGCTCCTAGGTTGTATAAAACACATTTTATAGCTGTTTATAATTAAAAGGGGAAAAAACCAACAAGACAAACTGCACTTGAGTGCTTGCTGTCTCAGTGCCTTATCAAGCAGTTAATAATTTCATACTCTCAGGTCTGTTTTCATGTAGTTCTGGTTACCAGTTGCATTTTTGGCCTCAGATTTTGAGCTTAAAATGTGAAAATTCACCTGAACCTAAAAGACTGTGTAATTGTAGAAAATATGATTACTGATGGTCTGTAGGCTGATAAGAGGATTAGTTTTAATATACAGCTGCACTGATGATGTAATAAATTACTATGGACAAATGACTAAGAATCTGTAAATGTGCTCTATGGCTGGAAATAGTAGTAAATGTTTTCTTTTTCTCCATTACTTATTGGCTGGCTTTTCAAACGGTTGATTTTCCAGGTCAAAATATTATGGAAGTTAATGTGTCCTCAATATGCAAATTTTCAGAGCTGCTTTACCACTGTGCTTAATTTGAAACTGCCTCATGAAAGAAATGAGCCATTCCTCTCTGTTGGAGTATCACCATGATTCCTTATCCTCAGCCCCATGACTACAAGCTGTGCAGCTTTTGCTTTTTTCTCCTCATCTTGTTTCACCTTTACACATTATTTTAGCAGTCTGTGAAGTTAGTGACGTGTCGTTGCAGATAAACTCAACTTAAACTTGTCTGCATGTTTCTCCCATTGCTAAGTTCAGGCAAAGGCACACTGAAAATCATTATAGTTAGCAATGGGGGAATCTAAGAATCAGGACTCTAAGGAGTCTAAGAACTCTAAGGACTCTAAGAAGTCTTTCCAGGTCACAAAGGAGCCAAGTAGCTCTAGTATTGCCTGTGAAAATTTAGGTCCCAGCTTTGGTTCCTTTTGATGTTTACAAATTTGTTGTTGAGGATCTCCTTTTACAAGAAGAATGTAGCTCTCATTATGTTTCTAGAAGCTTATGTGAAAGAAAACCTATGCTACAGAACAGAAGATGAAGGTAATTTATGTATAGTAGCAGATTTACAGTCATTAAAAATTGTAGATCTCTAAAACTGATGAGTTGACAGCCTTTTCATGCCTTTTTTACTACTGGATTATCTTCTAACATTCTTACTCTCAGTTAGTGAATACTTGGATAGCCATGATTTCCAGCAATTTAAAAAAATACATATTAAGTTAATATCTAGTTCAGCAGTTTAAAAGATATTTGTCAGGAATTATAGGGCCTATGTGGGAAAACTTTAAGCTTCTCAGCAAGAGTATGTGAAGCTAATTGCAAACAATTGAATTATTACAGCAAAGTAAATCACCCCTTATCCCTCTGACTTAATCTGCCTTCTTTTGCACTTGCATTTGCATCTGCAATGAATAAAGCTACATGCACAGATTGTTAGAGTGGCCCAGCTGAGTGGTAACTCACTAAGCTGCAGCGACTCTATTGCTTCCAGTCAGCTGATCATACCCCCCCAAATGGAATTTTGAAGAGTCCCCTTTTACCTTCTTCTAAAATACTGAGTGATTAGCTAAGCAAAATTGCAGCTCACAGCAAGCTCCATTTCCTTCTCTGATCTTTTAAAATTGCAGCTAGTACATTCTTAGTTTAAAAGATGAAGTTTTCTTTCTTCAGTTTACAATTAAATTTATAAATATAGATTTCAAAACTGATGTTTAAACACTGATTTGAAATGGTTTTTTAAGTGCTAAAAAGATTCATTTTAATTAACGTACAAGGAAAACATCATATACTTTTAATGATAATTACATTTCCCCATCTACTTGTCATGTTGCTCAGATTTGGAGGTCATGTCTTTCTTACTTCAGTTGAGGCCTTCACTATGTGGGTGTATAGCACCTGCTTAGATAAAATCACTTTTGAGTCAGTTTCAGTAAATCCGTACAGTTATTTCTAGGTGGACAATCCCTTCAGCCTTACAGTCTTTATTATATACGGTCCTGTGTGTCCTGTTTTCATCAGCTCAATAGTATTTTATACTTCCTTTGTGCAAGCTTTGCAGCAGTCTAAATGATGCTGCTCGGGGTGAAAATAACTGAACCCTTAGTCCTTTGACAGAGACCTCTGGGCTTATCAAATTCTAGCAGGTTCAAGTGGTGATGTCCCCAGATTCTCATCATCACCCGCCTGGAGGTTCCTGACCCTCCACAGTAGAGCTGCTGGAACAGGAGTCCTGTTTATGCTGTGAAGACCATAACATTGCATATGAAATGACAGATAAAGGAGGACTGCAATGAGAGACCTGACTATGAACAGGAGCAAATGAGACCTGAACATCTAAATAGCAATTTACCTGAAAAAGAGTAATTTTCAGTAGAAGGATGAGACATGCTCTTAGTAACAATAGTGCATAAGCAACTTAATCAGCTTCCTTTACTAGAGGAATACCCTCCCCCTTTCCAGGGTTCTTTTAAGCCAATGTAATGATTTTGAAGACCTGGACAATTATTTATCAATGATTAGGATTGGCAATTAAGTATCTTTGACTCCTAATTAGTGACAGGTCCCTAACAATTACATAACTGTCAAAAATGCTTAAGTGTGACATTTAGTGGTATACACAAAAGAAGAAAAGCACATCATTGCCTGAATGTGGTAAAAATCATCAAAGTAAAAATTGTTACCTAAAAAAAAAAAGAAAAAAAAGGTTGGGGGAAACCTGTTTGCTATATTCTTGTATGTAATTAATCTTTCAGAGCACATTGCATAGCTCATCCATTCTGTGAGAAGTTTCATAGATTATGGGGAAAGTAAAAGGGAAGGAGGGGCAAGAGGAAGAATTTTCTGTTCAAAGCATGCATTTTTAGAGCCATTGATTGCTTCCTAAATTCAATATCTTCAGTGCCTCAAGAGTGAAAGGAACAAGGTAATTTAGAGGAGGCTTATGTCATTGTGGGAAAAAAGTAAAACGTATTGTTCATCAAAAGAAAATATATGGTTAACTTAGTCAGAGAAGCCTAGAATTCAAAGTGAGTTCATATTCAAAAAGGAACTTGGTGACACAACTGAATATTTATTTCCCTTGTGGATTTGAAACAGGTCTGTTGTAAGTGAGGTGAATGTCCAGTAAAAACAAACATGCAGTTTCCAGTTTCAGCCTATTCCAGACACTGAATTCTTAATAGTTATTGGACATGCAGGCAAGTGCCAGAAGTGACATCTGTTACTAAAATTCAGATCCATTTCACTGGAACTCATTACATTTTAAGTGTATTCATTCTTAGTTTGAAAACTGACCATAAATTCTACTAGTCAGTTCTTTGACTGGCTTTGAGGTGTTCTCCAGTATTAAGAACATACAGACATTGAGAATGGAGTGGTGTTTTGCCATTTTAGAGTTCAAGTTCCCATACTACCTATAGCTTGGGACCCATTCCTGCCTTAGCAGTCTGGGGTGGTTTTATGAAGAGTTGATGAAAGAAGAAACTTTCCTTATCTAAATAAAATCAATGTGGAATTCAGGAAGGATTTGAGTACCAAGCTGTTCCAATCTTGATGACCTGTCCTGAACTCCTCCAGGGAAGATGGTTCCAAATTCATCTTTTAATTCCTTTTAAGTTCCCCTTTACACCAGTGGAAGTTTTTCTAATTCTTTTGTTTAAAATACACAAAATTGAAACAAAACGTTGTACTCAATATATTTTCCGCCAAAAGAGAAATGCAATCACTTTGGAAGAAGCCTGTTCTTTATTCATAAGGTAAAATGATTTTCCTCTATCTGTCCATCGAAGTAATTTTAAAAACCTGTTATAAAAACAATTTACCTACACTTACTTTACAGAACCACAGGGTTGAGTCTTGGTTCAGCAACAGTCTCTGAAATCCTGGCTCCACTGGAATCAATGGAACTCCTCCCAGTTATGTCAATTGAATCTAAAATACTTCCTGTAAACTAGGATATAGATGTCAGTGTAGAATTTTTGCTGGATGATGTGAACCTAATAGCGTTTGGTGTTCTATTAGAGCACGCTTTTGAAATAGTACTTGGTTGAAGAACCTGGTTTTTTACACTGTGGAAAGAGATAGAGTCATGATCAGGGACTTCTCTTTTGTTTGTTTTAATTTGAAAATGCTTTTCTAAATAGATAAGACTTGAAATTTCTCTAATGAAAATAAATGAACGGCTAATTTTTCCAAGTTCAGTTAATGATTTTCCTGAATGTGTTTTTCAACCACTACAAGATAAATGTTATCTATCTTTTGGTTTTTAGGGAGGGAGGTTTATTAGTCCTTCAGGAGACTTATTTTTTAATGTGCAAACAAAGCCCCCTGTAAATGCAGACTGGATATTTTTCAAGTTTTATAACACAGTTACATCCATTTTGGCCTTTGTTTTGATTGCATGTGAGAGATATCTTCCTTTCCTTTAACTACATATTGTTGTGACAAACTAAAAGCTTAGGAGATGGCTGAGAGACTCAGTTCTGTCACTTTACCACCCTGTTTTGTCAAGCTACACCAATAAATCTATGAATCAGAGACATTATTTTTCGTTGATATCTTAATATTTGAAAGATTAAACAAATATTTTGGTCTATTAAAACCAAAGTTTAGCACAATGCAACAAAAAGAAATTACAAGCATTTTTAAAATCAATATGCTCTTTGTTAATTCCAAAACAATAATCAAGAACTAATACAATATATAAAAACCAAATCATAACAGATAACTGTTCAGTTGAAAATAGTTAAATGGACTCAATGTTGATTTAGCTGCCTTGTGAATATAGTCTGTCAGGCTAACAGATGTGAAATAAAAACACAAATGAGAACAAAAGTACATCTAACACAGACATACAACATGCATCAAAGAAATAAGATTTTTTTAGGAGAAATCCCTTCATAACATAAACATTAACTGTAAATGGGAACAGAATCCTCTATCTGAAATCTGGTTTTTTTTGTAATTTGTAGTTGAAATGCAGATAAGATTTTAGCCTAGTTTCCAAAGGAAGTACCAGAAGACCATGCTGTATAGTAAAAATCAAACTTAAACTAGGAGTAAAAGTCTCAGAAATTCTCAAAATTTTCAGGATTTACACTAAAGTAGCTATGCAGAGGTTAAAAAAAAAAAAAACAAAAAAGTATGTCAGTCTGTTACATGTTCTCAATAAAAAAACAATAGCATTTTGTTCTACACAATTTAGTCTACATTAGTCTCTGCCAGTTTGAAATGTTTTTGAAATGACAATTTAGTTATCCTTTTCTAAAACTATACAACCAAATAATTTAAAATACAGCTCGGTACAAAACATGACAATATTCTTTCTTGGTTTTTCAGAAATATTAGGAAATACTATTTAAAGCTCAAAGCAAGGTCGCTGCTTAATAGCATAATCAATGTTTATGTTCTATCATTCCAAATCAGGTTTTTAATTTGAGATGCCTTTCCTCATGTTAGCACCAATATGCTTCATAATAATTTTTATTTTATCATCTTCAAAGACATATCTTTTGATGTATGTATGTATTTTATTGTTTTGTGTAAAACTCCCATCTAACTGTTGAGCTGTCTCCTGAAGTTTCGTGTTGAAGCAACTTACTGCATTCTTGCCTGGCATAGCCAGGAATAAATTTAACAATCTTAATTTACTAAATCCACTCTAAACTTAAAGTAGCAGCATGGTAAATTAGGCCACAGGTTTTCGGACAACTCAGAAAGATAACTTGGAAAATGTGGTTAATTTTGAACTATTGCTATGATATTTTTTCAGTCTGCAAATGGCCTCAAGTAGTAATTTTTTCTCAGTGAACAAGTGTACCCCAAGACCTAATTTACTTAGGCCCATCGTATGAAATTTTCCTCTGTAGGTACCCACAGACCCCTCCCATAAGAGCTCGACCACATCTCTTCTATCAGTTCACATTCTGCCCATGAGATGGAGTTTGACATCGACGCTCTTGGTTCCTTTCAACAGCCCCATTGAAGCAGAATGCTTCCCTGCTTTTCTGTTTTGTTCTTACCACTGTTTTGCTGACGTGAGACCTCAATGCTTTATCTGAGACTTTTATTCCACTGTGTGAATGCTTTGTTATTGAATCCATGTCTCTAGCTGGTCAAATTATTTTGGAGAAGGCCATATCCCTGAAATCCCACTTGAGTAAATTGTTCAAATGTTGGACAAGGTGTGAAGAGGATAATCCAATCAGAGACATCAGTTTCCAGATTCCCAGACCCTGACAAATACTTTAATTCAGGCTATGTCGTTGTGTTAGAAGCACTTAATATACCCATGTGTGACATGAATTGTGCCTTTTCTCTCCCCTTCTGTACTTATTTCTACATCTGAGACCACTCAGACCAAGATCATTGTTCTACTTATACTGGAGCTTTGTAGTGTTGGAGCACATCAATGCCTTCATCAAGCATGATGTGATTTTTGATTCCTCTCTGTAGCAAGTGCTGTAGAGCAGTGCAGAACTTGATATTTGCATGAGAAGCCGGCAGTCTGTGCCAGGTCATTATTAGTGCCAGAACTTCATGGAGTCATCCATTGTTAGGATATTCCTCTGATTTTTCTCAAAGAGAGATTATTTCCTGCTGTAAGTATTTTCTGAGTAATCTAAATGTACTTCAGTGTTCCTTGCTTTTCTTAGCCTTCCATGGGTATTGTCCAGTGATTTCATAGACAAGCATGTGTTATGGTTTGAGGGGGAAAAAACTAATTTTGTGGCATTGATGGTCTGATGGCCAAGCCCAAGTTAGCTAAGGAGGTCCAGGGGGCAAATCAGTATTCAGTATATACATATACAGATCTCAGTATTTCCTCCCATTTCTGCTGTACTCTGTAAAATTCTTGGAGGGTGGAAAAGTTTGCCTTTGGCTCCCTTTTCTCTCTGTCAGACACCTGGGATGGAGGCTTCTGGCTCTCTGTCTTCAGCTCACCACATGCTCTGCAGAATCTGACTTCATCCATTCCCGAGAAGAATCCTGGACCTTTTTTTCCCATGTCAACTCTGTCTCAAGGGACCTTTGGATTCATATCAGCAGCCCCTGAAATCAGGTTTTCTGTATTTACTTATTTAGTTGTACATTTTTCATTTACTTTTCTTCTTGTTACTATCCCTTTCCTGGTCCATTAAACCTGTTCTGGTTCTAATTTCCAACTTTGAAGTCTCTTTTCCTTATTCTTCTTTTTATCTGCCCCTGGGAGGGTGGAGAGGAGTAACAGAGAGCATTCAGATGTCTATATTTTGGCTTGCCCTAATCACTGAACAGAGACACCACGATATCAGGCAAACCTTCTCATAAGCTATGCACTGATCAAAAAGAAAGGAAAAACTGAAAAATGGTCTCTACAGATACTCTTTAGGAACATCTTTCTTTTTTTCTAACTCAAGGAACAACATATGAAAATACTTTCCTTTGAGGTGTATGATGGTGCTACACTTCCTGAAGCACTGAAGCACACTGATTATTGGTAGTCTGTCTTTCTAGAAATGAGTGAGCTGATGTTCTCATCTGAGATGTGTGTTAGGAAGCAACATTCTTCTAGTGCTTATTTTTATTTGACAAAAGGTTTGTTGTATATCTCACACATTCTTCTACTCATGATCCTCAGTTGTCTACACCGTATCCAGTAAAGACAGACATTATATTTCTAGCAGTTTTTATTTTTGATTGAAAACTATAAATTACAAAATCATCAGCAAATATGGAACTTCAACTTCTAGACCACTGTGACTGTATTGAAACAAAATTTTAGTAACTACTATACTGATTGAATTATTCCTGCTAATATGCTACTAGAAAAGAGCTTATGTTTCAATGGGTTTGAGAGACACCACTTTTCTCAGACTGTCATTGAATTTTTCCAAGACATTTGCCTTTGCAGCAGAAAATACTTTGATTTGGAAAACTGAAATACATGGCAAATGTTAAATGGATTAAAAGCTGGTTCACTGACAAATTGAAAAATGTGGTGTTGATGGACAGATAAAAATGACTAGGATCTGTCTAGCAGGGTCTGCCTGAAATCAGCTCTTGGGTCAGTATCTCTTAACACTTTTATCAACAGTCTAGACTGTGATATAAGACATCTTCAGTAAGGCTTGACTGTGACAGAGACTGTTGAGGTAGTAAATAATATGCTAGATAATTGCAGAAGAAAGCAATAAAACATATTCTAATGTTGCCAAACAGCCTCTTGTGTGAGACAGGATGCTACATGTAGCTGTAAAGCTGTGATTTAGAGAAAAATAGGTTATCAAGGATAATTTAGTCTTCTTAAGCATTTTGTGCACTGTTGTGGAAAGAAAAAGCACTAATACAATAATGTATGTATTAAAGTCAGACAGTCAAGTGGAACAGGGTCACGATTAACTCTGCATCCTGTATTGGTAAAAATGCTTCTAGAATGCCAAGTTTAATTTTGGTGTCTTCTCTTAAGGAAAATAAGGAAACAGGACAAAAGGAAGACATCAGGTTGCACAGGACCTGAGGATCAGGTTTAAAATCCTATGTAGCTTTAAGAAGTTCAGCTTAGTTTATCATCATGTATATATGAAATGTGAAAAAAAAGTTGTTGCAATAGGGACATGGATCACTTTCAGTATCATCGATAAAGGCACAGAAAAATTCAGTGACTGAAAAATTAAATTAAGAGGAAAATGCAGCCTTGAATTAACTTTCAATTTGTTATCTTTAAGGATTACTAAATAAAAAAAAAAAAAAAAAAAAAAAAGGAGGGAAAGACAGAGTGCTCTTGCTAAAAGATATGCTGTAATCCAGCCACTGGAGAGGAGTACCTGTTAAGAGTTGAATAGCCTGTTGGGATAGGAAGCAAGATGGTTCTGTCTCTTGCTGCAATCTCTTACTTTTATGATTTCCTTTTGACAGTTCAAGTGCTGTGAGAATGTATACGGTCTGTCCTCAGTCTGAAACATATTTGAACAGTTGCCTAGAGAAGTCAAGAAGAAATTACTTCCCCTTCTCTATATAGGACCAGATACTTCGCTTGTTCTTTGCTGTCTTCTGATCCAGAAACCAGTCAAGGCTGAAACTCAAATCCCAGAAAGGTTGATCCAGTCCTCTGTTCTCTAAATGGATCCTCTTTCCTAGCTGGTCCCTGAGTACAACTCATGTGGTCACCTTATCTGTAATCATAAGGTTTTTAAGTGAGAAGGGATTTTGCACAGCCTAATGGAATGAACAGGACTAGTACAGCTCAAGTCTTTGGGATAAGAGCCCTTTTTTGCCTGAAGTTCCTTGAAACTATGAAATCGGAAAGTCTGTCACAGGTCCACTTGATCTCAGAACATGAGAGCTTGAACAAAGCGCTTGCTGTTCCAGTGACTGGCTGCATTGGGGAGGTAGGGGTTTCTGGAGAACAGGGTTTTTTTTCCATCTCAAATAGATGGAAACGTTAGAAAAGCTTTTGGACAAAGAAATTTTTTTCTATATCTGAAATAGCAATACAGCCCTTAAACCAAACTATAGATTGAGAGAAACTACTCTCAGCCTAACTAGATGTGTTAGTAAGTTAGACCTTTTGAGAGAAGAGGTAGTGGACTGAGGAAAGTATGAGATTAAAAGGCTGTTATTCACATTGGAAAGAGAGGATGAGGAAATCTATTGCTTGCTGGAACACAGTGGTATCAGATGGATAAGGATTATGGAAGTAGAAGGTTGTACTATTGTCATTAAACCAGGATTTATGTTGTGTCCAAATTTTGTAGTATTTAGTGGTATTATAAATTCAGTAGGCTCCTTTTCAGAAAGCTGTCTCCTCTGTATCTAAGAGTTCAGATGTAGAAAGATAGCTTAAAAATTGTCCCACTAATCCCTATTTCTTTTCATCTTTACAAATCTGTCAGTGGGAATTCATTCAGATATTTAATGGTTGTTTAATTTTATTCATGTAATTAACAAAGCACTTGCTTCAAATGAAACTTCTTGTGCTCTGGGAAATGAATGAGCAGGCCCCACAGATCTTGACAGTAATCACCAGAAGACATTTATTGTGGGGCTTGAGAATATTGTCAATTCTGCATTTGTTTCTTAGGTGTGCCTTTGGCACACAGCAGTCCACATGGGATTAGCTTCTTATGACAGCTTTAGACATACTAGAGCTATGAGTAACATGTACCTCAGGGGGTACAGATTCTCTAACAGAAACCATGTTTTGTCCCTTGTAATACATATAATATACAAATTCAAGCTATATACAAAATGGACTAGATTTTGTATAGTGTAGACTTCACTAGATTTTCCAAAGTAGTATTTGCTGATTTGTGTCTTGTACTTAAAACTTATCAGCATTCCTCTTAATTATAAGCTTTAAAATATTTAGCTACACCTTATTTGAGGCTATTATTTTACAAAGCATGCACTTTATCACGGTACTTATAATGGTTAGCTTGCTGTTTTTATGGATGTAACACACTTAATTTATACTAGTATATTATTGCTTTTAGCAGTGCTATACTGTGTGTGCCTCAAAGCTTAAAAAACCCACTTTCAGTTTGAGATAGGAATTAAAAGTGTATTGAATTTTACTGGCATTGAAAATGCTGGGAAAACCATCAGGGGCATTTTTTTATTGCTTAGCTTTTTTGTCTGTTTTGAGGATTTGTGGGGTGGGTTTTAAGTCCCATTTGACGATTAAATTCATTAGGATCATTTTCTTTCAGGAATATCAGCCTTGTAACACCAACGCCTGTCCAGAGTTAAAAAAGACAACTCCTTGGACTCCTTGGACCCCAGTCAATATTTCAGACAACGGTGGCCACTACGAACAACGTTTCCGATACACCTGCAAAGCGCGCTTGCCTGACCCAAATCTGCTGGAGGTGGGAAGGCAAAGGATTGAAATGCGGTATTGTTCCAGCGATGGCACCAGTGGATGCTCAACAGATGGTAAGCAAAACCAGAGTGGCTGTACAGTGCCTCCTGCTAGCGAGGTGCCTGCAGTTCCATTTACAGCACAGAGTGGGAAATTTTGCTTTGCTGGTGTTTTGCGTAACAGAACTGATAATGAAAAGGAGAAGATAGTGATCCCAACAGGGAATCTAGCTTCTGTTTCTTCTGGGCATAGCTTCATCACCCAGACTAATCAAGTGCCTATTACTGCTAATTATGAGATTTTCCAGGTTATTTTAATATTCTTCTTAATAATCTGCAAACCGTAACATGGCAGCCCAGTTTTCGGAGGATTCTTTAAGCTCCTTACATTCTCTCAGGTTTTCACTGGGGGAGAGTTTGTGCAACATGAATGTATTTGATAAATACTTAGTTAGTAATTAGGGATTTAGAGCAGGACTGTGGCGAACAATGTAGGCGTACTGGATGAAAAGCATGAGCCAGCAATATGCACTCACAGACCAGAAGACCAGCTGTATCCTGACCAAGCATGGCCAGCAGGTCAAGGGAGGTGGTTTTACCCCTATTCTGCTCTGGTGAGACTGCACCTGGAGTACTGCATCCAGGTCTGGAGTTCTCAAGAGAAGACAGACATGGATCTGTTGGAGCAGGTCCAGAGGTGAGCCACAAAAATGACCAGAGGGGAGAAACACTTCTCCTATCAAGAACGGATGAGATCTTTGTGAATTGTTCAGACTGGAGAAGAGAAGACTCTGGGAGAGCTTACTGTGGCATGTCAGTACCTAAAGGGGGCCTATAAGAAAGATAAGGATAGAATTTTCAGCAGGGCCAACGACAAGGTGTAATGGTTTTAAATTAAAAGAGAGGATATTTAGACTAGACATAAGAAAACTTTTTTTTACAGGCTGCCTTCAGAGCTGGTAACTGCCCTGTCCCTATTAATATTCAACGTCAGGTTGTATGGGGCTCTGAGAAACCTGGTGTAGTTGAAGGTAGCCCTGCTCATTGCAAGGAAGGTTGAACTAGGTGACCTTTAAAAGTTCCTTCCAACCCAAACCATTCTCTGATTCTATATTCTGACAGCTGAGGTGTCAGCATTTTGGAGTACACACACTACTTAAGGAGCATATTAGTAGGACAAAACAGTGCCAGAGACAGTGTATCCTAGATCACATTGCCTTAAGAAAATTAAGCATAAAGACACCTTTCTGAGATCTCAAGTCATGACCTTAAGTCTTCTGGAGTTGAATGCATAAGCTGACTTTTTCTTACAGAATATGGTCAGAAGTATCAGTGCTTACATTTTGCTAAATAAAGCATTCAGGCAGGGACAAGATAAGAGAGGAGGATGTGGGTTCAGGTGTATTCTTAGATTGATTAACTTGAAGTATTTTTTTCACTTCTGAACATCGGGTTCCTGAATTTCTTGGTGTTGTAGTTTATTTTTTGCATAATGCTGAAGCTGCTGCTTTGCATCATTTGGAAATAATTACTCATTGGACCAATGTATGGGAGTGATCCTGTTACACAATGATTGAAATGTTCACCTGGGAAAAGGGTTTTTGCTGACTAATCCCAAAACTGCTGAATATTTAAATACTTTATATTGAGTAGTCAACAGGGCAGAAACTATTAGACATCTGTCCACTCTTCCTAGTGAGTGCTCTGATATCTTTGTCATTAATTCATGCTCATTCTTTTTTTAACAAGCGAGTCTTTAATTACTCTGTAGTGAAAGATCCAACTTGACCAGTGTCCCAAGTGGCTGCATTAACCAGTATGTTTCTGGCAAGAGTTACTGTTATGTCTCCTTTAGCCACGTTTTATTTTGAGTTTGTTTGCTTAGGCATTTTCTGCTTATGGATGTCAGAGCAGTATGGATGGAACATTTGGACGGGAGGGGCAGTAATTTGATTTGCTGATGTGATGAAACTCACTGACTGCCTCTAAACTTCAGGATCCAGGAGTATTTCTCTGCTGCCAGGTTTGGATTTGAGTAAACACACCACCTCTCTACTGCTCCTTGATTTCATGGGGTACAATTACAAGAATAAGAGTCGTGTAGTGTAGCTGTGACGTTTGGAACTGAAGGATCTCAGGAGAATGAGAAAAGGTGAATTATAGCAGACACCATCACAATTTTCTGTCTAGATAGCAAGGAAACATAATAACTTACTTCCACCTGCTCAGAGCCTGGATAAAGTGGAAAATTCTTTTCATTATAGTCATGTTGAACTGTAGCACTTTGCTGGCTTTTATAAAAGGATTAACACTGGTACAGCATACTTAGCATACGTCTTTATCAAAGATGTGTTCTCTGTTCTGAAAGATCAGTTCTCTGTTCTTTGCAGAAGAGAGACATTTGTTAGAAATTTTCTCATTGCCTGTGATCTCCCACTACTCAACTATAGTCATGCCATGTTAAAACAGAATCATCTTTCATTGCCAGATGCTAGCAAAGCAAACTTTGTTTGCATTGTGAGCTTAGAAGTACAACTTCTTGACAAAGAGCTTCTAGACTTCTCCTGAGTGTGGTAGGACTTCTGTCTCAATCAACCAAACACTAGCATTTGCATCCTGTGTTCACCCTTTTCTGATCGGAAGTTTAAGAGGAAAGAAAAATACCTTTTATTCTCTGCCTCTGGGTTTTGGGACCGTGCTTAGGTAGGGAAAGGACAAGTACTTCAAATAAGTTGAAAGAGAGCGTGTGCATTGTCACACATCTTGATGCAAATGCTTGTACAGCCCAGCAGTAAAAGTCTAGAAATTACATCACCATAGGCCTTAATGTGTGCTAATGGAGCATATTAAAACATCTGCATTAAACAATGCTTAGTGACTCTCCATTATCTGCTATATAAGGGATTATCTGCTATATAAGCACAATGAATTGTATGGAAAATATAAGTGTTTAATCCAGGGATAAACTTTTCACATGGTATGAGGTTACTGATTTTTCCAGGTTGAGTTTGCCTCACCTAACTCTAGACTCCGTTACAGTCAGCAAAGACAGGTAGCAACCCTGAGGGATCCAACTAAAAATAAGTGTCTGATATAATGGTCACAAATCACCCGCAAGAGGTACCACTTTCTTTCTATGGTGTACACAAAGGAAAGAGTGTTTCATGAGTTTAGACAACACACTTGAATTTGACACGGCCTAAGTTAAACAAGGTTAGCTTCCAAAATACCTTCAGAAAACAACTGAACAGACAACCTTTCTGATTTCAGTCAGTCAGAAAGAGTCTTTATTTATTGGTTTGGGTTTTTTTTGGTTTGGTTTGGTTGGTTGGTTTTTTGGTTTTTTTTTTTTCCAGGGAGATGGAGGAAAAGAGAATAATTCCTTAAAGGAGAAGATTGCACCTAGAAACCTGAACTTAGATTCTCATTTATCACTGCTTTTTTATGCCAAATTAAAACAATAATTATTTTTGAAGGCAGATTATAATTTTGTTCTGAGGTACTGTTTTAGTAGCCATTTTCTCTTGTGACGAGATTTATTAAATCCAGTGTTACCCACACAAAATGTAGTGTATTCATAAGTTAGTAAAGAATAAAACAGATACTGATAATCAGTAATGTCCTGTAGTCAGGAGTATATGTTGAGATGTTATCTCCTATACTGTCTTATTGAACCTAAGCCAGGCTATTCTGAGATAAGAACAAAGTGAATTGTGGAAGTTAGAATTGAATTTGATAACAAATTCACGTTTAAATGACAAATAACAACTCTACAGTGGTACTTTGGGATTAAATATTTAAATACAGAAAGGGTAGGTGCAAGAGAAAGCTCACATGGTAATATATTCTATCTGTGTGTTGTTTTTTTTTTTAAATATGCTATCTTTGCATTGCATTAATGTTCGTCCTTGCATTTTACTATTTATATTTTACTAAGTAAGATTTTAAGGTTTATAACACTTTTTCTAAGTTATGTAAGTATATCCCCGTGGGTATATATAGGCCCTAAGGTATATAAGTTCCATGAGTCAATGATGTCATCAAATACTTGCAGAATCTCTTCAGCATGTGGCAACACTGAAACAGTCTTTGCTTATCCTTCTTACTTGCTGTACTTCAAAGAGTTTTTCATGGTGTCATTTAGAAATTATTCAGGATACTTCAATTTTGGCTCCAGATCATCTTTCCCCAAAGTCATGAACCTTGACTGCTTGGATAATTGAGTTTTCTTTGTTAGGTTTGAACAGGAGGGCATAAGGCATAAATCAGTCAAGTAATATAATTTATCAGGTGTCACTGCTACTTCTCTCTTATTTAGAGCTGTATTTCTTAGCTACAGGCTAGACCAGAGAATTATAAATATATGTACTTTGTTAGAGCTTTGCTTTTAAGATAAATTAATTGAACTCAACTGCCAGTGTTTCAGTCTTTGAGAAGAATCAGGCCAATCAAAGTTGCATTACAGACTTTTGCAAAGGATGATATTTTTTTTCTGCTTTACTAGTCAGGGCAGGTGACTTTTGTGATAACATGTCTCTGAAACAGGATTAATTGCTCGTGGATTTTTAAGACTGTTCCAATTAGGCCAAAAAGTTTTCAGAAATTACTTTGAAATTATCAAATCACTTTGGTGTAGATCAGAATTATGTAATGTAATTATACAATATTTCTATTATACATGCCTGCTAAATGTAGTGTAAGTCAGCAGTGAAGCAGTGCTAATATCTCTGTAAACCCATATTGAACAAAGCTTAAGCAATTATGAGACTTTATTGCTTTATGAGAACAGTCTTCTGTTTAGGTATCAGTTCATATCTTATTTTTTTCTCAAG
Source organism: Florisuga fusca (assembly GCA_038090715.1). Lineage (NCBI taxonomy): Eukaryota > Metazoa > Chordata > Aves > Apodiformes > Trochilidae > Florisuga > Florisuga fusca. Next base: position 45,973,880 of record JAAWXA010000005.1, on the reverse strand, counting down.
TTTTAGAAATTGATGGTTATTTTGTCCGCAAAATACCTGCAATTGCTTTTACTGAACTTTTTGCCATATTTGTTGTTACTTGTGGAATTTTTTTACATTAGGGAAGTACACCTGCCTTTTAAATTGTACTGGGATTAAATAGTAGAATTCCCTTTTCTAGTCTCAGTGTTCAGCAGTTTATTGAGTACAACTTCTAAACAACTGAAAACGATCCTGCTAGTAAACTATGAGCAGAGTCCTCATCATTCACAGTGCTTTAAGTCAGCCATAGGCTTTCTGAAAACAAATGGAAAGGACTTGTTCTTGCTGGTTGATAAGAAGCTCAGCATGAGCCATCAATGTGCACTTGCAACCCAGAAAGCCAATTGTATCCTGGGCTACATCACAAAAGGATGGCCAGCAGGTGAAAGGAGGTCATTCTGTCTACTCCACTCTTCTGAGACCCCAGGAGTATACGAGGAGTACTGTGTCCAGGTCTGGAGTCCTCAGCACAAGACAGACGTACTGGTCAGAGCAGGTGCTGGAGCACCTCTTCTATGAAGACAGGCTGAGAGAGTTGGGGTTGTTCAGCCTAGAGAAGAAAAGGTTCTGAGAAGATGTTGTAACAGCCTTCCAGTACCTGAAGGAGCCTACAGGAATCTGGGGAGGGACATTTCATAAGGGCTTGTAGTGATAGAACAAGGGGTAATGGTTTTAAAACAAAAGAGGGTAGATTTAGATTAAACATTAGGAAGAAATTCTGTGTTAGGGTGGTGAGACAAAGGGTGCACTCTGCCCCTTTGTCCTGGCCATTAACGAGGATTTTAAAGACCCAGTGCTGACCTGTGTTGTACACCACTAGTAAATTTCCTCCAGCTGGACTTCATACGACCATAACCCCCTGGGCCCAGTTGTTCAGTGACTTTTTGGTCCAGTACACCCTCCACGTACCTAGGTCACACTGCTGATTTCTCTATCAGGAAGTTATGGGAGGCAGTGTCAAAACACTTAGTAAAGTTGAGATGAGTGACATTCACTTTTCTCCTTGCCTACATGAACTTAGTCACCTCATTGTAGAAGTCTATAAGGTTGTTGAAGCAGTATATAGCACACTATTTCCAGAATGTAAACTGATCTTGGGTTTTTTTAGTGTCATTAGTGTCATTATGCTAATTTTTCAATGTTCAGTTTCAATGTACACTCTGAAGAGAAAATTCTAACAGCCCCTCTATGAACACTGTATGAATTACTGTAAAACTGGGAAAAGATTGCTCCCTGTAATAATTTTTTTAATGCTTTCCAAAGAAGAAAACACAGGGGAACACTTGCTGCGAGCCAAACTCCACACAGAAAAAGTACTTGAGAATATTCTTCTGTTTCAAAGCTAAAGTACCTCAGAGCTTTCACTTAGAAGATTCCCCTCCTTACTCTCCAATTCTAATCATAAGAAATCTGACATCATATTTTCAAATAAGATCGCATACTTTCCTTAGAATTCAAAAAGCTACACCTATCCTGAAAAAATGTCCTCAGAACATCCCGGTACTGGGTATGAAGTGACTCATGTTGCAATGTTTTATGAAGAAAATGACTCACTGTCTGGTCTGATAAATATTTTTTTCATTGTTTGTGATGCTGTTAATTGAATAACTAAGAAGACCCCCAAAATTTAAAATTCTAATATTAAGAAAAAACCTATTATTTTGGTCTTACTTGTATATATAACATGGGCATGTCCATAACTGAAGTGTTAAAAAAATGCATGAAGAAGCTCTTATAGAGCTGAAAAGTGGACCTGGATTCATAACTCCCCTACTGTTTCTCTGTACTTGCTCCCTTTTTGGATTTGAATGTATGTCATGTTTCTTTAAATGCTACTTTTAGTATCTGTGTAATAGCATCTGGCTCAGCAGGAGAGAAATAGTTGTTCTCTGTAAACCCATTTTCAGTTATTTTTACATGGATGTTTTTCTGGGTTTTTTAATTACTTTCAACAGTTTCTTATAACAAGTATTTCTGTATTCCTGCATCACCATTCCAGTCTTGATAGTTGTTATTACGCTTACAATAGAAATGTGTGATGTGTCATCTACTTTGGATGAGTGTGAATGTACATCTCAGAGCAGAATTCTAGCAATATTGCTAATGGTCTAAGCACAGGTAGAAATATGGCATCACTGCTTCAGTACTGGACACTATGAATGAGAGGCTCCTCCATGCTGGTTATCCAGAGTACTGGTCCTGTCCAGGACTTGTGTTAGGCAGTCTCTTTTCAGGATTACTCGCAGCATTTTTTGGTACATGACTCAGTACATCTGTTTGTTTAGCTCCATTTGGTACTACCACAGTGCCTGTGCTTGTGGATAGGGAATGAAACAATTTCTTAAGAATGCAGTTGAAGCTGCAAACAATCTCCTGCATTTCTCAACTGCTGATACCATTCATCTTTACTTACAGTAGCACTACTGAAGCTCTAGAATAGGCATGCAGCCACATGATTTACTGTTTAGGTACCATTCACGTGACCCTCTCTCATCACAGGTACTTAAATAAGTATTTCTAATAATAGCAGAAGTCCATTGATCGCAGTTTCCCATCATGGCAGCACTGGGAGAGGAGAGCTGCTTTGGCAACAGTAGGCAATGGTAGCAGTGTTTCTGGAAATTCTTAGTAGTGATGCTCAGACTTAATACTGCAGCTCATGAGTGAGTTTGGTGGTGTGCTGACAAAGGATGACATGAGTACAGTTCAGCGAGTCAGCACCAAGGCTTAAAGTGACAAAAATGCTCAAATTAACTGCAGATTAACAGAACTTCACCCAAAGACTACATCCAGGCATATTGTTTTTATTCTGTAAACAAGATTCTATGTGTTTCCTTTTACTGATAAATAGTGGGTTTCACTCTCCATTGCTGTTTAATCTAAAGCCTTTTCTTGGTAATAACCTCACTGAGAAAAGATACTTTCCACTAGCAAGATCATTCTTTAAACTAGTAAATATTCTATTTTGAGTCTCTAAAAGGTTGATTTCCACAGCTTACATGTGGTTTAGAACCACAGCTTCAACTTTGTGGGAAATAAACTTCTTAAAATAGAAAAAAATTGCTCTTCATGAAAAGGCAGTCTCACTAGACTTTGTGGAATTATTGCTGTACACTTTCTAAAGTCTGACTGTGACTGAGTACAGTGCTTTGCTTTCTGGGACCTTTGTGAACCTCTGGACACAGCAAGAACTAGTGGAGGCAGGATAAATAGATCAAGTGAGCAGAGCCCTGCAGTAGAACCAAAGGAGTTGGCTCAATGACTGGTCACAGGGAGCTCAGTCCTGTCTGCTGTGCCACCTTCTTTCTCTAGAACAGAGTCAATAATTTGTATGTAATGTTTTTGGAGATTTTCTGATGACAGTTCCTATGCAAAAGAGAGCTAATTTGTATAATCCTCTGGTGGATGAAACTGAGTTTAGTTCAGTCAATACAGCTGTAAAGCTTTAAATAAAGAGTTGGATCCGAGACTTCACTGTACTTCTGTGCAAGTGATTATGAAATTTCTATTATGGAAGAGAAATCAGGGCTTGAATTTTGAGACTAAATATGAACTTCCCAGTCATATTAATAGCAGAAGCCTAGGAGTAACTTTGAAGAGGAAGAGGTTGGTTTGGTGTGAGATACTGTTTTAATTCACTATTGTTTTTTACAAATGTTATTTTATTAGGATTATCAGGGGATTTCTTGCGTTCTGGACGATACTCTGCTCATACCATCAATGGTGCCTGGTCACCCTGGTCTCCATGGTCTCAGTGCAGTCGTGACTGCAGTCGAGGCATACGGAATCGCAAACGGGTCTGCAGCAATCCTGAGCCCAAGTACGGCGGACTTCCTTGCCTCGGCCCCTCTTTAGAATATCAGGAATGCAACATTCTGCCTTGTCCAGGTAAGAGTCAGCTGAAATAAGAGAAGTATGTGAAAATAAAATAACATCTTAAATGAAGTATCTTGCAACAATTGGTTGTGGTTCTGAGGTTTGTTTTGGCTTTTCAATAAACTACATCTCTAATTTACCTCTATAATGTAAGTAGATTTGAGTAAGATTTCCAAGCAATGTCATTCACTTTATGGTCAACAGTATTAACAGCTGTCTTTTTCTCTTATGAGACTTGGTAAAAATATAATTTTAATATGTAAAATTATCAGAGAAAAAGGAGAGAAGAAATTTGGCAAGACATGAGAAATCTGACCTAGTCTTTCTTTAAATGGAAGATATCATTTGCATCACAGTGGTTGCTGGCATTAAATCTGTGCTAACTTTTGAGTGTTTAAGACTGGCATCTCAAATAATCCATAAAGATTATTCTAGGAATCTTGAACTTCTCCTTCACTGAAAGTTGTTTTATGATTCTATAAAAAAGATTACAAGTAGCATATATGTTTTTCACAAAAGTACTTTGGGTTATAAGTCATTGTTGTATGAGACATTTAGAAATAAAAAAATTGGTTTTTGTCACCTCTTACCCTTCATAAAATACATTCACATTCAGAAGCTTTTGAGCTTGACAGAGACTTTGTGGAAAAAGAAAGGAGAAGGGTATAAGAGAACACAGGAAGAGAAGCAAGTGCAATTGGAATAGGCAGAAAGAATCAAAGGTATGAAACAATAGAGAGGAAGTATGATGACTGACTCAGTTCTTTCCACTATCAACAAGTAAATTCAGAAATGAGTTTTCATGCATTTTTAATTGTATTAATGATGTTCAACAGTGCTGCATATTTTTTTTATTGAAGACTTGGGGCTTTTGGCATCTGTTCAAGTATGGACCGAAAGGTTTGCTATGACAACGTGCATATAATATGTATATTACTGGAAAAAAACATATGTGTGTTTGTATTTGTTTATGTCCATATGTATCTTCATGGTTACAAAACTGTATTCCTTAAACCATGAACGCATTTTTTTTAATATGAGTTCTATATCTGATCTTATCATTGCAGTGCTTTCCCTAAGCTTTGTTAGCCCTCTGACAGTCACTGTCCTCTGCATCAGAATCCAAGCAGTAGATCTGTGCAAAGGCAGGGCTTCTCTTTCAGGCAGACACCGTTCCTTGAAAAACTTCCATCTTGAGTTCAACATAAGTAGTATATTTTGGCAGGTATTCCTCAAAACCAGCAGCTCTGTGAGCATTCTGGATGCTTAGTGAAAGTGAACTTCCCTGCAGTTTTATGGCTAATGGGAACCGTAGGATTGCTTGGCAGATCCAAAGGGAATTTCTACTGGGGATCCCTGCTCCAGTTTGGGTTAAAGCCCATTGTGCCATGAGGTTCTGAAAGACACACTTGGGCACAGCACTTTCTGGTGAGATTTTCTTGCTGCATCCAAGGAGGAGGAAAGAAGCTTTAGATTATCATTGTGTGGCTTCTCTATTGGGCAAAATGAGTATCTAAGGAGAGCAAGCGAAGAGATTATATGCTTCCTTCTGAGCTGAGACACATGATCAGTGAAGAGTGGCCATTTTTTCTGCACCAAGCAGTGTGAGAGAGAGATGAAAGGGAATCATCAGAAATCCAACACTTGGTAGACAATTATAAAACTGTGGCACAAATCTTCTCCACATTTGCACAGCCTTAGTGCATGCTCTAATTCATTAGCTCCTGAACTGCAATCACAACACTTTGCTTTTATTGGATAATAAAGTTATAAACAATTCTGTTCCATGTGGCTGCATCTGTGAAAAATTTTGAAGGCTGACAGCAATGAGTTAGGTCAAAGATTTAGGAGACCATTGTACTAATGTTCAAGCCTCCTCAGGAGTTCATGTAGTAGGTGAAGGAAGATAGAAAATAGCACCTCCTCATCAGTTTCTTCTTCCAAAAGGAACCTCTTCATCAGACACTGCCTTCAGCTCAGCTTACAAGCCTTACGGTATCTGTTTGCATTTCCGTGCTGCAGTAACTTGAAGTACCTTCATTACCTTGTTCCAGATTATCTATAAAACAGAACCAGATTTGCTGGTCATCCCTTGTAGTTGGTTCTTAAATTAAATGCTGTCTTCAGCTTTGTTGGATTTTTCTTTGCTTCAAAATTAAAGTAAGTTAAGGGTTTTCATAAGTGAAAATTTTAAATAGCTCTGCAGTTAGTACAGTTATATTTTTTTGAAGGGAACTTTTCCAACCAGTAATGCAGATAGTTATGAAAACTTGAATGTGATGTTGAAGCCCTTCTTTATTTATGAGTTAGCCAATACCTAGAACTAAAATAAATGAAGTTGTAAGGCAGAACTTGAAATTGTGCTTTATATAAAAATTATTCCCTCTTTTACTGTCTCTGAATTTGAAAATATTTTTAAAGATCATTTGGTATAAAACGTGGTGGCCCTGTCTGAAGCAAGAGGAGTATGCTAATATATCTTATAACTTTCTTCAGAGACAAGTTTAATTTTTATTTTAGTGCAAAGTAAATTTGATTAAATATGCAGAGCTTGAATGAAGTATTGGGATGTATGATAGACTGCAAGGAATCAGAGTTCCTCAGCTGTGGAAGTACCACTTGCCAGTAGTTAAGAAGAAATGTAAGGAGCTAAGTCAGATCTCAGACAAATCGGAAGGGAAAACATTGCAAGCAGTAGATGTAATTAAACAACTTTTTTTTTTCTTTTTTTTTCTTTTTTTTTTTAAAGACATGGGAGAGTAAGAAATTATTGCAGAATAAAACCTATCCATAAATTAGACCTGATTATAAATTTGTAGAAAGGGAGTAATTTTTATTAGAAACATAGTGACAAAATTGATTGAATTCTCTCAATTTTTAATGAGAGTCACAGAAAGTTAAATTGTTAGGTAAACATGAACATCTATTAGTTTGACATTTGTGAGACCTCATCAAGAAAGGAGAGTCATAAAAAAATATATGAATGAAGAACCCTTGGTCCGGATCCATGCTTAGAAAACTGGCCAAACCCACAGCAGGGAAATAGAAAGTCAGCAAAAGAAACCCTGGCTGGATCACTTCTCAGCCTTCTTGTTAACCACTGTACTAGGGATCAGACTTCCTTTACTGGGTGCTTAGATTTAGGACAGCTGTATAAAGTAATTTGTACCCTTGCTAGTCAAGTGAGTTTCTAAAATGTCCCTGTTAGGCTTTGATCACATGGCCCTTGCAGGTATTGGTGAGAAAAGTTGGTGTAGGTGCAGATCTCATTGTGGTATTGACAGAACCCTTCTCGCATGAGCTCGGCTATAGATTGAGTCTCAGGAGTGAACACATCAGGCCCTTCTTGCCACTGTGAGCATCCAGGAGAAAAATGGGGACTCGGCATAGTTCATTCCTGCCTATGTAAGTGAGGTGCAAACAGAAACACTAAGGAAGGTGAGATGATTTTGTTCTGACATACACCTGAAAGTAATTGCTATAGCAATAAAAATAAAAATGCATCAAAGAATAATGTGATGCTTTCTGAGATTTACCTGAGCTCCCTCAGGGTAAAGGCTTCACCTGCTCCTTGCTGACATGGAACCATTTCTTTACAGATCAGTCATTAGCCTTTCAGAAATATTCTGGTTAATAGGAAAGGATGAGATGGCAGCCATAAGGTAGCCTTTCTGCTGGTGCAGGCTCAGGTTCTGCTTTGCTCCCTGTTCTGCTTACTGGAGATAGGATCAAGGCCTTATGATGTAAACTGCTGAAAAAGTTAGAAGATATGAAGAAATACACTGAGTAGTATAAAAGTCGTGCTGGAAATCAGTAGGACTTTAGGCTTCTAACTCGATTAATCTGGTTTCAGTGTCATTTTAGAAGATACTAAGTGCCCTGAAGCACTGATACGATGAAAATCTTGGATCTTGGATCCCTCCAAGATTGGGCTTAATGATCTCAGAGGCCCTTTCCAACCCAGCTGACTCTATGATTCTATGTCTGGTTGTCTTTCAGCATCATTTTAAATATACTTATTAAAATATTAATAACCATTAATGTATGGTAAATATATTTTGGGATCCCAGAACTTTAAAAAAATACTGAATGTCCATTGACACACAGATTGATAGCACTCACCGGACAGGTTACTTTTCATCCATACTATTTGAAGGCTGAATGTATATTGAACAGTGCCAGAAAATTGTCAGCAGTTATACCCAGGCCCAGGAATATGATTTGTCTGTATTGTACAAGTTTTGAAAATGATCCCTCATACAATTTTGCCTACAACTAACCAGCAAACTCACAGATAATCTGTAGAAGTGGTTTGGGAGTCAGTCTAGGGTAAGGCCTGTTCCCAGTACTCAGTTTCCTTGTGGCCAAACTCTCTTAAGAGGCAGCAGAATTTGCACTATTGTCTTGCACCAGCAAATTATGCTCTGGCCTGGTGCCTCAATTCCTTTTTCATGGGTCAGAGACATGGTGAATAGAGTTGAATTGGCAAGCACAGAACACCCTCAATAACTATGGGAAGGATCTGTGAATACTCACTGGTATTTCTGTTTTCTTTGGGTTACTAACACGTGGTCAGGGTGAAAAGAAAGGAATCTGTAATCAGACATAGTGGGATTTTGTTGTCCTTTGGGGCCTGCAAGATATTTACATCATGAAGATAGAGAGATGATGAGAAACATTTCTTGAATGGTAAATTCTGCAAGTTTATAAAAATTACAGGTATTTATTAGCTAAAAGAATTGTTTGCCTGAAAATAATAATAACAAAATATAAACTTTGGCAAGAGGGGGTTGAACTAGATGATCTTTAGAGGTCCCTTCAAACCACTAACATTCTATGACTCTATAAGTAATTCCATCCTAGTTCCCATTATTACAAGTCTTCAGTTATCACTCTAGGAAAAGACAACTTTTTCTTCATTTTTTTTTCCATTTTGCTTTTTCTTGCCTTCTCTTTTAGTCTTTTGGACAATGTACCTTAATTGGGAATTTAAACCAGAGCTACATGAGCACCACTGAGTAGCAAGAGCTACAGAAGATTTTCTTCCCTTTTCTCAGAGCATAGTGGTGGATCAGAGGGAAAGATTTGAAATTCTGATACATCATGATACATATTTTTGGATTTTACATTTCAGATTTTTGTTATGTTAGTTTTAGTTTGGTTTAATTATGACACTTTGAGAGGAACTGAATAAATAATAATTGTTAATAAATTGTGCTAATAGCAATACAGTTTTGCATATGCAAAACTTTAAAAGCTGTTTAAGTTCTGTATGCATCCCCTAAAGCCAGCTACTGCTTTGTTGTTTTTTCTTAATTATTGCTTTTTTTTCCTCTCTTTTGTTTGCCTTCCACTCATACTTGTCTACAAGGAAACAAGCATATAATTACAGGAACAGACAATGGTTGTCCTATATTAACTTCCTAAATCTGGGGGGAAAATTACCCTGATCAGTTTGTCTCTGAGGATGCTGAAGCTCAGCTTTCTACATGCATGGGTCTCTCTGGGATGCTTCTGTAGCCAGTGAGGGGAGGGCTGAACTTCCTGCCCTTTGGAAGCAAATGCTGATTTTCTAAAGTAGGTGTCTTAGTTACAGGCTTACGCTCAGTTTGATCCTTAGATTTTGTTGTTCTTTCCTTAGAAACATTCATTTGCCTTCTGTATTTCTGCATGGCACCATGTTGACTGGTTTTTTCATCCAGAATTGCTTTTATGAATGAAAAATATCTGCAGGATCACAGAAATAAGAAGCCACCTTTGCAAACTATGATGAAAAAATTGCTCTTTCCCACACTGAATCATGCAGCAGTATCCCATGGGATTAGGCTAAGTGATGTTCAGTCGGATGATCCCCAGGTGGCTGGAAGAGAGGAGTAATCTCTTGGTCCTGCCAAAAACACAGTGCCTCTAGATTTAACTTTTTACTCAGACTCTGGAAATCACTTCATCTGCATTTCATTGGTTAGATAGTACTGCTGTCCCTCTAATTTGTACTCACTCCTTCATGCATATAGAAAAGACTGACCTCTCAACATTTTTTACTCTTTTTTGCTACTCTTTCAAAGAGATGAACGTGAAAAGTTATAAACCTACAGGCATACACCAAAAAAACCCCCAAAGATTTGTTGTTGTTTGAAGTGAGACCAGACAGTATATGAAAGAGCCTGAAATCTTATCTGTGTTCTCACCAAAGGTGAGGTCAGCGTGGCTGCCTATGCTTCCTTTGACATCCTTGTAAAACCCAAAGTGCATAGCAGGGTGTCCAGTTTACTTAACTGTGTCTTGTAAATTCTCCTGTAGTGTGAATGTTTTATCGTGTCCCCAGGAGATCCCATTTCTGTAACTGTTTCTCTCTGCTACATCCTCCTTATGTTTGTTGTGGGTTGGTGGGTTTTTTTTTCATGATAGTGACAAAATACTTATTAACCCCAGCAACAGCCAGTAGGCAGAAAGTTGTTAGCTTTAGTAGAAAGGAAGGAGCATTGTTTTAGCTAGCTGAAGGCTGCCTTCTTTCAGAAGGGACTGACCTCAGTAATTTTCAGAAAATGTAAAGACACTTTGTCTCTTTCATTGTGGAACTGTTTTAATGACTTTCTTTTGCCCAGCAGCTCTACAAAACTGTTATGTAAAAAAACTGTAGTGACTGGAACTTTCCTTGCAGCTGTATATTTCCTCCTCCTATAAGAATCAGAAATAACATTAAGGACTCCATGACAAAAGGAAAAAATAAAAAAATTAAAAAACTAAAAAAAACCAGATGGTGCTGTGTTGCTAAGCAACTTTAAAGAAAGATGAAAGAAACCACAGAGCTCTATTTAGGTCTTGTAAAAACTCAAGCGGTAAATACCCACTCCTTTGATCTGATTTAACCATGAGGATGCTTTATCATCCTCTGTTGCTGAGAAGTTCTGAAGACAAATAGAAGAGGTAGTTATGATAGTCCTTGAAAGGGCTAGAGATCTAGGAGGGCAGCCTGTCAGTAAACAGTCTCTAAGAAAAAACAGTTACAATCACAATGTCCAGTTCAACCGTGATCAAGGCTAATGCTACATTGTCTGCTATATCTGTCCTTTCCCATCTTCCCCAGACCCCCTTCTCCTTTTAAAAATGAAATCTTACAGTACAGCCATGGGCACTGTGGTTGTGGACAGTCAAATCAGTCTCTGTGGTCTCAACCAGCTTTAGGTAGATGGCAGATGCATGTGCATCTGTAATTCTCATTCTGGTCCACTGAAAAATAAGTAAGAAGTGGGGGGGGTCAATGTCTCCCTTACAGTGGATAAGCCACAGGTAACGTTTGAAGACAATTTGTCTTCTGTACAGGCAATCTCATGCAGTCTTTCTGTCTCTGCCTATACCCTGCAGCAGGAATGCCTTTGACATTTCATTTGAGCTAGTCATGGATTGCTTTAAATTAAAAAAAAAAAAAAAAGAAAAAAAAGTATATTTCTACATTCTGAAAAAACATTCTGAATAAAAGTTACCATGTCTTGAAATAATTTTAAAATTACAATTACTTGAACTGAAGACAAAATAACCTGTGCTTTCTTAGGTATGATCTTGCACGATGTTACATTAGCAGAATCATTTCAGGCAAAAAAAAATATGAGTAAGAGAACAAGTCAAACACACTGCCAAGATGCAGTATTTATTTATGATCGGTGGTATAAAATTTTTCATGAATCTCTGTAGTTGGATGATTTGGGTGACAAATATATCCTGGAAAATTGAGGAATCATAGAATTCTTTAATAATGGAAATATTTTATTTAAATTACCGAGAATATAGTACCAGATTCCATTAATCCTATCTGTCCAATTAGGCTATTCAGAGGCCAGATGCATTATTTGCATGAGTTTTTACAACTACTCTTAGCACACAATGGCTAAATCCATGCATTTTTGATTTATAGAACGAGATAATAAAATTATATGTATGCAACAGCTTCACTTACAGGATTAGCTAATAGCCTGACATATGCACTAGCAAATTACCTGTTTGATTAGCAGTTGAGAACCTGAGGGCACACTGCATCAGAAATTACATTAAAGAAATACACATGTAGGTTTCACTATCAAAATAACTGCATTCTCCTAGCTTATTTTCTCACTGCTGCAGCCTGTGCCTAGAAATCATTCTACTTGACTCACCAAGTACATTTGTGATATACAATGTTACCAAAAGAAAATTAATATTTTTTATTGTCCTACATCTCCAAGAGGGAATTTCAACACAAATACTGCAGAGATATTTTCATTAGAAATTTTTTTTT